>VDFB02026320.1:43011150-43369068 GCA_007258455.2 Sequoia sempervirens | reverse complement strand
GGGAATGAAGAGGGATCTGACTATTGGTTGGCATGATGTGCACAAGGAAAGAAAAAGCTAATACAACCAATGACAGATGATGATGGGTTCATGTACCGTATAGGTTCAGTTGTTGTTTCTTGAACTTTGTTTCATTACCATTTCATCATTGTTTAAGTTGTTTACAATAATACATTTTTTTTATTCTAAGCATCTTTTCTAGTTTGCATTACCATTTCATCATCATTTATGTTGTTTAGATGAAATATAGATTTGTTATTCTAAGTATATTTAGATGTTGATAAAAAAATTATGGTCACACAGGTTTAGTTGTTGTTTCTAGAACTTGGTTGTGAACATATATGATTAGAAAGAACGACATAACTACATTTGAAGACTATGAGAAACAAAACTATTCTCATGTATTCACACTTTGTTATAGCAATAAATGTTAAGTTATTGAGACATCATGCTAGACCAAAAAAAAAAAAAGTATGGACAATTAGTAGTGATGATCATGAAGCATTACTAGAAACTTTGAAGGTAAGAGATGAACCTTCAGGAACACTTGAGTAGCCGATCATTTTTTGTATGGGATATGTATGATATTGTTCATCACATTTTGATATTGTTTATCTGTTAAGGTTCATATATATTTGTTAGTCTAAGCATCTTTTCTATTGTGACCATATGAATTTTTCATTCGAAGTATATTGTGATTTTCTTGGCACGATTGATCATGGAGTTGCTATAAGAATAGCCAGCTCTGATCCTTTGATAGAGGTATCTGACAGATTAGAATAATATATATTTCTTATTCTAAGCATATTTTCTAGTTTGCATTACCATTTCATCATCATTTAGGTTGATTAGAATAATATAGATTTGCTATTCGAAGCATCTTTTGTAGTTTGCATTAGCAATTTATCATCATTTAGGTTGTTTAGAATAATATAGATTTGTTAGTCTAAACATCTTTTCTATTGTGACCATATAGATTTCTCACTCGAAGTATATTGCGATGTTCTTGGCACGATTGATCATGGAGCTACTGCAACAATAGCCATCTCTGGTCCTTTGGTAGAGGTATGTGACATATTAAAATAATATAGATTGGTTATTGTAAGTGTCTTTTATAGTTTGCATTACCATTTCATCATCAATTAGGTTTTTTAGAATAATATAGATTTGTTATTCTAAGCATCTTTTCTAGTTTGGATTGCCATTTCATCATCACTTAGTTTGTTTAAAATAATATAGATTTGTTATTCTAAGCATCTTTTCTATTATACATAGTTTAACTACTACCTTGATGGTTTGTACAAGTGTTTGTCACTCCAGAACATCAACATGCTACTGTTGTGGAAGACTTTCCCAACCATGAAGGCAATGTGTGATCTATTTCCTTCCCTTACTAGGAAATGACTATGTATTAGGGCTACTTGTTGTATGCCTACATGGAATTTTGTAAATCCTATATTTGATAACAATTATTGAATGATAATATCATGCATATTATGTATATTGTATGTGTATTCAAGTGTATACTATACAACTTATGCGTATACTTTGTCAATTATGAGTATTCCAATGTATACTTTGTGACCTATGTGTTTTTATGCGTATACTTTGTATTCATGTGTCTAGTTAATGAATTAAGTTTATTTGAGAAATCACTTTTTCATTTACTCACAAGGAATAAAATGAACCCTAAACCCCTTTGCACCTTTACATTGCATCCATCTGACCCTTTTTCCATCAACTAAAAACTCAACACCACAAACAAACACTTTATAGATATCAAAAACTAAGAGAGGTTATTGTAGAGGGGCCCTATGTGATCCCATAGACTCAAAAAAACTATTTCTAGGTGGCATGGTTTTCAAGTAATAGCCCCTCAAAAATTGTTGTCTTTTAATACTTTGGACTCTTAAGGGAAATCACCAATCCAATGTAGCTTTGAGTGGTTCAACATGTTTAGGTGCAAAAGAGGACCATTTATAGCATATAAGTACCCATCTAAATGTGTTGAATCAGTCCATTTGGTTGTACGAGTCGCACAATGAAAGTTGCACCACTTTGCAACTTTACACTATTTGCATCTGACAACTTTTTCCTCAACTAAAAACTTGTCACCACAAGAAAATGCCTCCAAGATAGAAAAAATAAAGACAATTTATTATAGAGGGTCCCAACACAATCCCATAGCATCAAACGAAGATTCTGTAAGTGTCATGGTTTCCAATAAATAGCCCTTCAAAGATTACTTCCTTTTAGCACTTTGGACTCTTAAGGGAAATCACTGATCCAATGTAGCTCAGAGTGGTTCAACATGTTTGGGTGAAAAAGAGGACCATGTCTAGCATAAACGTACCCATTCAAATGTGTCAGAATAGTTTTTTTAGTCATACAAGTTGTTGAACAAAAGTCACACCACTTTGCAACTTTACATTGCTTGCATTTGACAACTTTTTCCTTAATTGAAAGATCGTCATCACGGGAAAACACCTCTGAGATAGAAAAAACTAAGAGAGGTTGTTGTAGAGGGTCCTAACATGATCCCATAGCCTCAAACAAAGAGTCTATAAGGGTCATAATTTTTGAGAAATAGTCCTTCAAAGATTGCTTCCTTTTAGCACTTTGGACTCTTAAGGGAAATCACCGGTTCAATGTAGCTCAAAATGGTTTAGCGTGTTTGGGTGAAAAAGATGACCATTCCTAGCATAAACGTACCCATATGAATGTGTTTAAATAGTCTGTTTTGTTGTACAAGTTGATGAATGAAATTTGCACTAATTTGCAACTTTACACTACTTACATCTGACAACTTTTTCCTCAACTGAAAACTTGTCACCAAGGGAAAACGCATCTGAGATAGAAAAAATTGAGAGGTTATTGTAGATGTTCCCAACAAGATCCCATAGTCTCAGACAAAGAGTTTGTAAGCATCACAGTTTTTGAGAAATAACCCTTCAAATATTGCTACCTTTTAGCACTTTGGACTCTTAAGGGAAATCACAGGTCCAATGTAGCTCGGAGTGGTTTAGCATGTTTGCGTACAAAACAAGACCGTGCCTAGCATAAATGTACCCATCCAAACATGTTGGAACAATTTGTTTGGCCATACGAGTTGTTGAACAAAAGTTGCACCACTTTCCAACTTTACACTACTTGCATCTGACAACCTCTTCCTCAACTAAAAAATCGTCACCATGCTAAAAATCCTTTGAGATAGAAAAAACCAAGTAGAGGGTCCCAACACAATCCCATAGTCTCAGATGTAGAGTCTATAAGTGTTATGATTTCTGAGAAATAACCCTTCAAATATTGTTTCCATTTAGCAATTTGGACTCTTAAGGGAAATCGCTTGTCCAATGTAGATTGGAGTGATTTAGCTTGTTTGGGTGCAAAAGAGGACCATTCCTAGCATAAATGTACCCCTAAAAATGTGTTGAAATAGTCTATTTGGTTGTATGAGTTGAACAAAAGTTGCACCACTTTGCAACTTTACACTACTTGCATCTGACAACTTTTTTCAAAACTAAAACCTTGTCACCACAAGAAAATGCCTCTAAGATAGAAAAAACCAAGAGAGGTTATTATAAGGTCCCAATATGATCTCATAGCCTCAAATGGATAGTCTATAAGCATCATAGTTTCTGAGAAATAGCCCTTCAAAGATTGTTTCCTTTTTGCACTTTGTACTTCTAAGGGAAATCACCAATCCAATGTAGTTTGGAGTGGTTCTGCATGTTTAGGTGCAAAAGAGGACCATTCCTAGTATAAAAATACCCATCTAGACGTGTTGGAACAGTTTGTTTGGTCGTACGAGTTGTTGAATGAAAGGTGCACCACTTTGCAACTTTACACTGCTTGCATTTGACAACTTTTTCCTCAACTAAAAACTAATCACCACAAAAAAATGCCTCTGAGATCATAAAATCCAAGAGAGGTTATTGTAGAGGGTCCCAAAATTATCCCATAGCCTTAGATAGAGATTCTATAAGCATCATGGTTTTTAAAAAATAACCCTTCAAAGATTGCTCCATTTTAGCACTTTGGACTCTTAAGGGAAATCACAAGTACAATGTAGCTTGGAGTGATTCATCATGTTTGAGTACAAAAGATGACCATACCTAGCATAAAAAAACCCATTTGGATGTGTTGGGATAGTCTGTTTGGTCATATGAGTTGCTAAACAAAAGTTGCACCACTTTGCAACTTTACACTACTTGCATCTGACAACTTTTTCCTAAACTAAAAGCTCGTCACCACAGGAAAATTCCTTTAAGATAGAAAAAACTGAGAGAGGTTATTGAAAAAGGTCACAACATGATCCCGTAGCCTTAGACAATCAGTCTATAAGCTTCATGGTTTTTTAGTAATAGCCTATCAAATATTGTTTCCTTTTCGCACTTTTGACTCTTAAGGGAAATCGCTGGTCCAATGTAGCTCAGAGTGATTCAACATGTTTGGGTACAAAATAGGACCATTCCTAGCATAAAAATACCCATATAGTATGCCTAGTTTTCTTATTGATGCATTATGGTTAGCAACATTCTTTTTTGTGTATTACAATAATACAAATTGCATGTCGAAGGTCAAATAACATGCATGTCATGGAGTTCTATTTGGTTTGTTTAATGGTAGTATCATGCTCATTTGGTTTTTTTAATGGTTGCATCATGGTTGAGTGACATCTTAATTGTTGTTCGTGATTATTGTATAGATTTCACGTGAATAATCTAATGAACATGTATCTTGTTCAGTTGTAAGGACTTAGTTTGAAGGTTGCATCAAACCCCTATGGTTGAAAGATAGTGATTCTTATTCAAGATGTTTTTATACCTTTTACATGTTATTAAGCTTGAATGAACATTGACTGACATTTATTTTTATCAAGAATATTATATTACTTTTGAATGAACACTGTAACATGACATATATTTCATTAAGTTTTATCCATTTTTCATTAAGTTTAACTTATTTTGAAATAAAAATTAGTTGCCCAATTCATTACATGAGTTCAAAAAAATAATAGTGTCAAATGTAAATTCATTCAACAGAGCTTGAAAACATGGGTATTCTCAAATTGATAGTTTGATAAAAATGTATTGGTAGACATGTATGAAAAATGTGGTACAATAGAAAAGGCAATGAATTTTTTGAAAAAACTCCTCAAAGAAATATGGTCTCATGGAATGTAATGTATGTGAACCTTAATATGAATGAACTGTAACATAGATGGATTACCAATTGTAATTCATAAGTTCTATTAAAATGAAATTTCGTTAATCTATAACATACATCATTAATCATAACTTTAAACCATTCTAAGATAATTATAGATTCCATTTTGAAAATTCAAAGTAGAAAGACATGCACACGAGGAATAAATTATTTCGAATATCAATTCTTATATATCAAACTGTAGAATAATTGTGTTTGTGCATATACAAATTTGGAATATGCCTACTCAAAACAAGTTTTATAAAATGTGGCATATATGGCATCTCAAGATCTATCAAAACCTAAGTACATATCAATCTATATCATATCCTAATCCTGTGTTGGACCATCAAAATCAAGCCTCCTCGAAGAAGTTAGTTTCTCTAAAGTTTCCCTACACAATAACAATTCAAACCACAAATTAGATTAATTGTGTGAATGGCTGAAAAGATAGACTAGTAAATAGAAACTTATATACCATCATTTATAAATTACGAATTCAACATCGAAATCAGTATACATGTACTATATTATATCAATAATGCAATTCTTGTTTACCTCAAATCTTTCTCTCTTTTCTGAAAGATTGAGTAATTTGGGGGGGTAATCTTTTTCCTTTGAACTAGCTTATGTCTCTTGATTGGTCTATTGTGTGACTAAAGTAGAGGAGTTTAATATGGGAATCAAAACACATCCTGTTGAAATAAGGTTAAATCGGTGGAACTTTAAGTCTTTGTGAGATGGAATCATAACACATTGTAGGTGGCTTAATCATTTTCCCTATCTCTATGGATTGGTTCCTAAACCTTCATCAAAATGGAAGAGAGTTGTGTGGGACTTAAAAATAGAACATATCCTAGGAGTAATTGGTTGTAGTTTGATATAGATACACAAATGGTCACTGATGGTATTGAGATCCCTCGTGACCTTATGACCAAACTTTGGGAGATGAATGGAGGCTCAAATGAACTTCCATTCTCAAATAAGATTTCCTATTATGGATTGTCTTGTTCCGCTTGTAGAGTTTTGACCTATTGATGATAAAATAAAGACTCTAGAACATTAAAGACTCTAGAACATTAACCATAAAAACATGGCCTTCGAACTGAGAAGGATCTAAACCAATGCGGATCAAGAAACATAAAATTCCAATCTAAAGTGTGAACCGATGTGAATCTGATATGTGTCAAGCTAGAGAAAGAATGTGGCCAAAAGAAACTAAGAAACCAAATAACCCATGTGAATTGTCAACAAATCAAGATGGATATGGAGATCAAAGTGCATGCACACTCTAATCAGATTATTATGCAAGAAACCCCCCTAATGGAACTTTATCTTAGTTTATTTATTACAATAACCCAATGATTGTAAAAGGAGAGAATACAAACATGCATAAATAGAAAATAAGATGAAGTGGTACTGAAATGAAGTGCAAATATTCAAGTTTCACCTTTCCAACTGCCAAAACATCCAAGTAATCTCCAAAACACCCATCAAGACAAATATAGAATAAATATCAACTTGGTATAGATACAGAAAAAATTGCATGGATAGAAATGTAGAGCTCCTCAATACCTTTCCAATGCCGCAAAGATGGCGCAAATCAAAGATCGTGGCAAAAAGTTATGAGCTTGGAAGCCAAAAATGAACATCTGACTTCAAACAAAAATAAATGTAACTAAATAGAAAAATACTAAAAAATAATCTACACCTCTAGAAAGTTCTTAGAACCAGCTTTTCGGCAATGTCTCATTTGCCCAATTTCGATACCGTATGCCCAAGTTATGCCAAAAAGAAAAAAAAGTGCTCCTTTAGGGCAAATTAGTGCTAGGAGGGGGCTTGGAGTGACGTACGGTCGGATGACATCACGCTAACATCAGCACTTCATGATGTTAAATTTGACGGCCTGGAGGCCATCAAGGAAAAAAATTGCCCCCCTTGCTAGAAAAAAATGACGGTCGTCGCTAACCGTGCATGTGGACGGAATATTCTATACATCCTCCCAGAATATTCCATTAGGGAATATTCCCTGTTCTGTCGGATTTTTGAGATGGCGTTCGGAAAAATTGTGGCCTTTGGTGGGATGGGTGGCCACCCAGGTCAGGTGTTGGAGGAAGCCTCCAGTCATCGGGGAGAGGAAAGGGGCTGCCAGAGGACTAAAGTGGTTGTCGCGGACTATGAAGTATGGGGCCCGTAGGGGCCCTACCATGCACAGGTACCCTGTGTACCTTGCAAAAAAAATCCAACCCCCAAAAAAAAAAATTTCCTATGGGTTTTTTTAAAAACCAAAAAACCTTTCAATACTTAATTCTTTTCAATTTTCTGAAAAAATAATGAAAGTCAGAAAAATAAAAAGAATTTACCAGGTTCTATAATTTTTCTCAATCTGTGTGCAAACAGACATATGGGCAGTACGAGCAAAAAAAAATTTCCTCAAAAGCTCTCAACGCTAAAATAGGTCGAGTTATATGTCAATTTTCATCTCTCAGATGCTCTGGATCTAATGGAGAGGTCCAATGTGCTTGAAAAATGCACCAGAAGCTTCGCAACTCCCAAATCTGGCAAATCTTCAAACCCTCATAACTTTGGCATACAATGTTGGATTTAGGTGAAACAAAAGTCGATCTTGAATTTTTCGATAGCCCTGAACTCGAATATGAGCTCATATTTCCTCCAACATGCACCGAAAGTAACCATGCAAGAGCACCCAAATAGAGAGACAAACTCAAGGTATGAAACCCTCAAGGAATCTTGAACTACTTTGCACTGATTTTCTCAAAAAATCTGAGAAGGGGCTGCAAATCAAGGCTCTGATACCATGTTAGAAACTGAGATCTAAAATGCAAACTAGAAAAAGCCTTCCACATAAGAGAAAATCAGAAAAGGAAAAGCTTTGCAAAAGATGTGCAAATATTATTATTCAAGAATTCATAATTACATGAGATGATTTGCTTTATAAAATAAAAGTATGCATAACCGTAATCTTTTCTTGAGCAACAAGATAGCTCAACAAGATAAGGATGAGAATAATAAACCTAGGAATTAAATATTACTTAAGTAAAGTTATGCAAATGTAATTAAATATTAATTACACTAACAATTCGTGGATTCTCATATTGTACATTTGGGAGACATTATTGATAGTAGCATTTTCTCTTTGATGAAGTTGCTTCATCTTCTTCAGATGTTGAGGGGGAACCTTTTGACCCTCTCATTCTTTACCCACACCATCATTCTTCACAGTTTGAAATGACTATGGCTACTATTGAGCAACATTTGGAGGAGGCTTATTTATCTTCAAAGGGGATATTCTTGTCTTCGGATTTTGTTCTACATCCATCTCCACTAGGTTCTAGATTGTCATCTTCTGCAGTGTGGCCTAGAACACCTAATGTGATGGTGACATCTCTTAGCATCAACATGGGGACACCTGAGCAGAGTTTAGAGAAATCGTACATTCTCATAATTCTTGCTTCATATTCCTTTCAGGAATGGGAAGATATCTTGCATACATCCTTGGTTTTTTTTCTTCCTAAGGGGAGGAATATTGTTCAGCAATCTTGGATCATCTTCAGCTTCTTTTGTCGAGTATTCACCAACAATGCAGGAGATTTTAAATTGGGGGCCTGTATGGTCTCTCTTCTTCTTCTTCTCTCTTGGGGGGGAGTTTTGTCCTACAGGTTTTCTCTTTCTCATCTTTTGAGAGGTTTTATCATTTTACATGGGTACCTAACATTCCCTTGTATCCGGGACCCATCTTTGTGTTGTTTCTTCCTTTCACCCACCTAAGCTATGCTTAACGAGGGAGGTTAGTGTAGGTTTTTTAATATTTATTTTTCCTACACATTATTAAGCATACCTTAGGTTATAGGATACGTGGTTCATGTGAGGACACATGGCGTAATCCATTGATTACATGTGTTGCTCTCACCCACACTTGGGTGGTTGAGTTTCACACCCTCTTTTGGCCTTATATGCCACCTCACAAAACCACTCATATGTCTCCTTCTAAGTAGGTTATGCCACCTATTTGGCATTTTACAAGTAGGCATAAATACCACCTAATTTGGTTATTTGAGAATTATTACCCCTCTTGGAATTATATGCCCATATTTTTCTATATATTCAACACTCACCTCTCCCTCCTATCTAGTCCAGATGAGTTCATATCAACTCAGTCAGTTCAAGGGAGAGCTGAGGCATATTGTATCATTTAGTGTGTGATAATAATATCATTTTGTTATTGCACCATATTCCAACATTGCATCCTCTTGTTGCTCTCATGTAGAAGGTTAATCTTGGTTTTGCAGGTGATCTTGGGTGCTCGAGTTCATCAACAACTCTTACATGGTATCAAAGTGTCAGATCTGTAAGCCCCTTCTCGAATTTGACAGATTTGGGAGTGTTTTAACTAGTATTGCAGGTTGCAGCATGCCTTTGCTTGTCTTAGGTAGCTGATTCTACCTTGGCTTGCCATTTTTTGGTTGTTGGGGTTATTTTTGTTGCTAAAGGCATCTGTTTTACACTAGATCCAATTTTTTTGTATATTTTAAAGAAAATATGCCATCTGGGTTTTGTTTATAGAAGAAAAAAACCATTTGGGTAATTGCTAGTTTTTTAAATTCAGGTAATATATTTTGTAGAAACTAAATCAAAACATTTCAGCAAGCCCCCTCTCCATTGGAGTTTTGCATTTTGCACCCAATCTTCAAAATTCTATAACTTAGTCATCTGGGCTTCATTTTGCAAGATTTTTCTTTTTATTTGGGGTAGAATTTTGTAGGCTTCATAGTGGTGAAATACAGTTTGGCTCAAGTGATCTAGATTTTCCAAAAAATCATTTTTCTTAGCAGATCTAAAGGATGGTTCTCATTTTTGGAAATTCAATCAGATGTAACTTTCACATATGACATCGGATCAAGGTGATTATTTTTATAAAAGTTGATATTTTTCTGAGCATTACACATTAGTGCTATTTTAAGGTTCTTCTTCTGAGATTATTTTGTACTTTCAGTATTTGGGTCCAATATTGGACATTATAAAAACTCTGGTAAACAACTCCAAAATTATAAATGCACTAATTATAAAGTACCGCCATCATATTTTTCTGAGGAGGATCATGATTGAGTAATTTTGGGGGGTAACCTTTGGCCTTTGAACTGGCTTATGTCTCTTTATTGGTCTATTGTGTGACTAAAGTAGAGGAGTTTAATATGGGAATAAAAACACATCCTATTGTAATAAGGTTAAATTAGTGGAACTTTAAGTCTAGGCAAGATGGAATCCTAACACATTGTAGATGGCTTAATCTTTTTCCCTGTCTCTATGGACTGGTTCCTAAACCTTCATTAAAATGGAAGAGAGTTGTGTGGGACTTAAAAATAGAACATATCCTAGGAGTAATTGGTTGTAGTTGTGATATAGATACACAGATGGTCACTGATGGTATTGAGATCCCTCGTGACCTTATGACCAAACTTTGGGAGATGTATGGAGAGTCGAATGAACCTCCATTCCTAGAGGATCTTGTTGTGGATTGTCTTGTTTCGCTTGCAAAGTTTTGACCTATTGATGATAAAACAACTAAAACACTTTCTAATTGGGAAATGTATGGTAGTTTTGATGACATAGAATCTTCTCCTCCTACAGAGAAATCTATTAAGGCTTTAGTTTCTATGGCTCCTAATCCAGATTTAGAGAGTTCATCTTCTTCATCTATGAGTCAACATCTTGAGGCTGAGGGCTCTTCTATTCCAACATTGGTAGAATCATCCATTTCATCATGTTTTGAAGATATAATGGGGGATGATAGGTGTAATCATATTACATTCACTAAGATCTCATCTCCTTTATCTATTATTGTATGTGAGGATGCTCGTGATCCAACAGTTTTAGCTCCTAGTGATTTAGTGCAGCAGGACATACATTGTCTTTTAGACTAGGCTAGTTGTGATGGCTTCTTGATAGGGATTTCATGTTGGCATATGAATTTGGGAAATCGTGTTTAGCTACTAGTGTTGTCATTGATGGCAACTGGAATCAGTAGTATGGTCCACAGTTTGGAAGTAGTTCCTACTGGCAAGGAAAGTAGAAGACAATACTCTACCAACAAAATGCATGAAGAACAGAGTATCTAGTTGGTAAGTTGATCTAAATACTTCACCGGATCATTATTTTGTTTTGTGGATCCCCAAGGATGCTTTCCAAGCATGTATGCTACTTGTTTGATAAGTTTTATGATATTACATTGATCCATGTACAAGTTTGGAGATTTGGTAGAATGATTTGTTGCTTATTTTCTCATTGTGGTTGACATGTTGTGTATGGCGTGTTCTGAATGTATAATGAGGAGTATGTGTTTAGCTATTTCTTATGTTGGGAATTTTGGTTTGGGTCCCTACTATAGTCTAGCCAACTTGTGTGGGTACATATTAATTCTAATTGGTGATTTGAGAAGAAATATGGAAGAATGTTATATTTTGTTTCAAGCCAACATATAGAAATAAAATTCTTATTAGCGGATATATAAATGAGATCGGTAATTCATTTTGCAAGTCGTGTGATGTGATGTACGAAATGGTGAAAAGGCATGTGTGCAAAAAAGTGAAAAATAGTTGCATGAGGTAATATCAGAGGATCTGTCAAGTGAGTTTTGTTTGTGCAGTAGAAAGGCTTTTTTAGGAGAGTAGAGCAAAGCATAAGTGTGAATTGGATAGAAAGTCCAAAATCTATTTCATGTGCTTCATTGGAACTAAATCAAGGCATTCATAGATGCTATTTTCTCAATTCATAATTTGAATAGTTTTAATTCAAACTCTTTTGGACAGTGAGTCCTCTTTTGTATTTTGAGCAATGAGCTCTAGGCAATGTGCCTAAATGCAAGTGCATTCCCTTTTTATCATACTTTTAACAAAGTTTACTTTGTGGATTAATCTCCACCATGGTTTTTCCCCTAATAGGGTTTCCACATAAAAATTTTGGTGTTATGGTGTTCACATTGTCTTATTAATGTCCATGCATGTTTCCTTTTGTTTATTTGCTATGGATGCTATTAAAGGTTAAATATTATTGTTGATTGTTTAAGATCTCATTTGAAATTCAAATATTATGGAACATTGATTCACCCCCCCTTCTTAGTGTTCCTAGTGTCCAACAATTGGTATCAAAATGGGTTCCTCTTATGAGTTTAATATCTTGAGGTGGATCTTGGATTACAATGGATGCATGTGGTCTTCAACAGTAGCTTATGGTGGCACTTGATGATCTTGATCAGTCTAAAGTAGAGGTTATGGAACTAAAAACAAATCTTATGGATGCCGAAAAATTCATTCAATCACTGAAGGATAAAATAAATGAGTCAAGGGAAAAGAGGAAAGAACTATGTGGTCAGTTGAAGCAAAAAGAAAGAAAAGGCCTAGAAGATGTTCATCTAAATCAAACCCTAAAATAAATAATAAAAGAATACGAAAAGCTTGCTAAAGACAATACTACTCTAAATCTTGAAATGGAATCTGTGGTGATGAAGTTAACCAAAGAGATTGAAGAAAGAAAGAAGGAGGATAATCTAGCTCATTCCTTGAAAGAGAAGTCTGAGGAATGCAACAGAGTTAATAGTGAAGTCATTCAGCTGGAGATTGAACTGCAACAATCCAAAAATAATGAACAAGAGCTTGAGAGACAGGTATTTTTTCTTAGAGATGAGCTTGCTACTACAAATGAGTTTAAGGAGAAGTTCAAGATCAATTGGCATATTATTGGCATATGGCTTTGGGAGATTATTGGCATATGGCTTTGGGAAATTGTTTTTAGCTACTAGTGTTGTCATTGATGGCAATTGGAGTCAATAGTATGGTCCGCAATTTGGAAGCAATTCCTACCAGCAAGGAAAGTAGAAGATAGTACTCTACCAGTAGAATGTAGTACTCTACCAGTAGAATGCATGAAGAATAGAGTATTTGGTTGGTAAGTTGATCTAAATACTTCATTGGATCACTATTTTGTTGTGTGGATCCCCAGGGAAAATTTTCAAGCATGTATGCTACCTGTTCGATAAGTTTTATGATATTACATTGATCCATGTACACGTTTGGAGATTTAGTAGAATGATTTATTGCTTATTTACATTGATCCATGTACACGTTTGGAGATTTAGTAGAATGATTTATTGCTTATTTCCTCATTGTAGCTGACCTGTTGTGTATGGAATGTTCCAGATGTATGAGGAGTATGTGTTTAGCTATTTCATATGTTGGGAATATTTTTTGGGTCTCTACTATAGTCTAGTCAACTTGTGTGGGTACGTATTAATTCTAATTAGTGATTTGAGATGACATATGGAAGAATATTTTATTTTGTTTCAAGCCAACATATAGAAATAAAATTATTGTTAGTGGATATATAAATGAGATCGTTAATTCATTTTGCAAGTGGTGTGATGTGATGTACGGAGTGATGAAAAGGTGTGTGTGCAAAATGTGTAGAACAACTGCATGAGGTAATATCAGAGGATCTGTCAAGCGAATTTTTTTTGTGCAGCAGAAGGGTTTTTGTAGGAGAGCAAAGCAAAGAAGAAGTGCAAATTAGACAGAAAGTTCAAAATCTATTTCATGTGCATCATTGGAACTAAATCCAGGCATTCAAAGATGCTATTTTCTCAATTCATATTTTGAATAGTTTTAATTCAAACGCTTTTGGAAAGTGAGTCCTCTTTTGTATTTTGAGCAGTGAGCTCTAGGCAGTGTGCCTAAATGCAAGTGCATTCCCTTTTTAACATACTTTTAACAGAGTATACTTTGTGGATTAATCCCCACCGTGGTTTTTCCCCTAACAAGGTTTCCACTTAAAATTTTTGGTGTTATGGTGTTCACATTGTCTTATTAATGTGCATGCATGTTTCCTTCTATTTATTTGTTGTGGATACTATTAAAGGTTAAATATTGTTGTTGATAGTTTAAGATCTGATTTGAAATTTAAATATTGTGGAACACTGATTCACCCCCCCTCTTAGTGTTCCTAGTGTCAAACATTTCAGACTTGTTCATGGAGTCTCATATTGCAGATTTGGGAGACACTATCAACAGTATTCATCTTCTCTTTGATGAAGCTTCTTTGTCTTCTTTAGATGTTGAGGTGGAACCTTTTGACCCTCTTGTTCTTTACCCACACCATCATTCTTCACAGTTTGAAATGACTGTGGCTAATATTGAGCAACATTTGCAGGAGGCTTCTTTATCTTCAGAGGGGATATTCTTGTCATTGGATTTTGTTCTACATCCATCTCCAGTAGGTTTTGGATTGTCATCTTCTGCAATGTGGCCTAGAACACCTGATGTGATGGTGACATCTTTTAGCATCGACATGGGGACACCTGAGTAGAGTTTAGAGACATCATACATTTTCATAATTATTCTTTCATATTCCTTTCAGGAACGGGAAGATATCCTGCATACATCCTTGGTTTTCTTTCTTCCTAAGGGGAGGAATATTGTTCAGTGATCTTTGATCATCTTCAGCTTCTTGTGTCGAGCATTCACCAAAAATGTAGGAGATTCTACATTAGGGGACTGTATGGTCTCTCTTCTTCTTCTTCTCTCTCCGGGGGCAGTTTTGTCCTATGGGTTTTCTCTTTCTCATCTTTTGAGAGGTTTTATCATTGTACATGGGTACTTAACATGGCCTTGTAGCTTGGATCCATCTTTTCATTGTTTCATCCTTTCACCCACCTAAGCTATGCTTAAGGTGGGGTGTTATTATAGGTTTTTTAATATTTATTTTTCCTACACATTATTAAGCATACCTTAGGTTATAGGAGATGTGGTTCATGTGAGGACACATGGTGTAATCCATCAATTACATGTGTTTCTCTCACCCACACTTGGGTGGTTGAGTTTCACACCCTCTTTTGGCCTTATATGCCACCTCACAAAACCACTCATTTGTATCCTTCTGAGTAGGTTATGCCACCTATTTAGCATTTTCCAGGTAGCAATAACTCCCATCTAATTTGGTTATTTGGGAGTTATTATCCCTCTTGGAATTGGATGCCCATATTTTGCTATATATTCAACATTCACCTCTCCCTCCTATCTAGTCCAAATGAGTTCATATCAACTTAGTCAATTCAAGGGACAGCTGAGGCATATTGTATCATTTAGTGTGTGATAATAACATCATTCTATTATGGCACCATATTCTAGCACTCTTGTTGCTCTCGTGTAGAAGGTTAATCTTGGTTTTGTAGGTGATCTTGGGTGCTCGAGTTCATCAACAACTCTTACATGTGGTGAAGGAGGATTTGGAGGGTTTTCATTTTGTTCAGAATCAAGGTTTTCATTTTGTGTAGGATCAGGGTTTTCATTTTGTGCGGGGTTTTCATCTTCTGTAGGGTTAGGGTTTTCATCTTCTATAGTGTTTGGGTTTTAATGTTGATTCATTTTAAACTTGTAACTTAATAAAAAAAATAAAATTAACAATGATTTTAATGCAATAAAAAACCTATCAAATTTATCCTATTTTTGACTAAAATTCAAAAAAAAAAAGCAAAAACAATATAAATTGATTAAAAACCTAAAATCCAAACATACCTTTGAAATTTGATTGATTTTGGGAAAAATGATCGCCTAGGAACAAATATTCGTGTTGGAGAGGAAAAGAACCGATGCACAACCAGCTAATTGTGAGCTCTCATGTTTTTTCTTTTTTAGTTAATAACACAGGAAATGGATATTTTTTATAAATGAATATTCATTTCCTCTTTTAAACTATTTTTAATATATGGTCAAGTTCGAGACCAGGCCATATGTTAATTAGCAGCGCATTTTTTTTAAATATATGATATAAAAATATAATATATAATATAATATATATTATTTTAATTAATGGTCGGGTCAATTAACGGTATTTTTTTCAAATATATAATATAAAAATATAATATATACTATATTATATTATACATTATATATATTATATAATAATATATAAATTATATTATAATATAATATAATATAGTATTATATTATTATATAATATTATATTACTATATAATAATATAATATTATAATATATTAAATATATTATGATATAATATTAAATCAACAAACATTATTATAAATTTTTTTTATTTAATATTGTATATGATAAATATATTAAAAATTTATTATAATATATAAAATAAAAAATTGGTCTGGCCCGACTCGATAGAATTAAAAAATTTGACTTAAACAAAACAGATATTGTACCTTAGCTTGCAAAAAGTCAAAGTCGCAAATTTTTCCTTTTTGGGCATGTTAAAAATGCCTTTTTTTCACATTGCCACTTTTTGGACCCCCATGATCTTGCATAGATTGTGGTGTCATGTTGAAGTGTGTTGATAATGCTAAAGCTTTTGAGTTGGTAGCTAATGCACTGTGGAGTCTATGGAGGACACTACATGGCTAAAAAAATTTCCTCAATGCTCTGCTAGAAATGAATAGGCATTAAAGAGTGTTACACAACTACAAGGCTAAGATTTTTAGATTTTGTCTCAAGCTCATTTTGTATCAGAATTTGTAATTTTGGTCATTATGGGCCTATTGAGCATTATATCTTGGAAAAGGATTTGTAAATGCACTAATCATAAAGTGTCAATATTGTAATATCTTGAGAGGTGATTTCTGAGACTAGTGGAAAGGGGGGTGTGTCTTGATGTCTTTTTTTGCATTCACTTAAAGTGATTTTTTGTATCAATCTTGGGAGGATTATACAAGAAATTTGTAATAAAAAACTAAGATAAAGTTCCATTTATTGGGGCTTAAGCATGTCTCTTAAAAATTATTTCCATCCTTCTATTATCAAGCTAAATTTAGATAACTTTTTGTCATGGAAACAAGGGGTACCGAATCATTACCTTGAGCAAGATCTACTACCCTATCTCCTTGTACTTGTTTCTAAGCCAAGTGACTATAGTAAAAAAATGAATGGTTTAACAATAATGACATGTTCTATGGACTAATATATCTTACTATTTTTGAGGATATTCTACATCATGTAAAGCACAATAAGTTCCCTTTCACTACCTAGACTATCATTCAACAATTGTATGGAGACATTACATCTTCATTTGAAACTGATGTTTCTTTGGAAAACCAAGCTATTGTAGATAAAACTGAAACTTATATTGCCTAATCTTTTGTGGATGATCAATTCATTGTTAACCCATCAACAACACCTGTTGTAGATTTAGATTCTAGAGATGCTTCTACAAAATCTTCTAGTGATTCATTATAGTAGGATCATTTTTGTCTTCTGGATTTAGTCTAGATTGAGATTGGTTTCTACTGAAAATTTTGTGTTTGTTTGTAGAGTCCCTCATTTTAGATCTAGATGACACTATTGGGGACATACATATTCTCTTTGAGGAAAAATTTGTGGGCCTTGCATCTATAGTTGCTACTTCATATTTTAGTGTTGCTCCTTCAAAAGCTTTCAATGACTTCTTGTAGCAATACATGCATTATCTTTCATATTCATCCTTGTGGGATAATCCTTTGAAAGGTATTTTATACTTGTTTATAAAGACACACATTACAAATTTGGGAGACACTATTGAGTGTATTTATATTCTCTTTGATGAAGTTGATTATTCTTCAGTTGTTGTGAGGGAACACTTTGAACCTCTTTTTCATTCTCTACATGATCATTCATCGTACTTTGACATGAGTGTGGATACTTTAGATCATCATTTGGAGAAGACATCTTTAGAATAGATACTTGAGTCTTTGGGTGGTGCTCTACATCAATCTCTAAGATATTTTAAGTATTAATTTTTGGATGTGTCACCTAGAATTCTTGATTTACCTATGACAAATTTCAACATTGACATGGGGAAACTTGAACCAAGTTCAAAGACTCCATACATCTTGAGTTTTCTTCCAACGTATTCCTTTTAGGATTGGGGATATAGCTCGCAAACACCTTTGGTTTTTTTTCTTCCTAAGGGAAGGAATGTTCGACGATCATGGACCATATTCTACATCCAGGTTTCAGAATCTACCATTGGATCTCTTTGGGGAGGCTTATTTGTCCTTCTACTTCATTTCTCTCTCTATTATGGGGGGGCATGTTGGAATTAACTAATTCAATCCACAACTCCCATGAAATACCTGCAATCAATTATCTATCAGAATAGAGAAGATCAACACACAAGATTGTGCTCAATAACCTAAGAATTATATTGATGAAAATAACCTAGATGCTTATTACAAATGAACGTGCACGCTTATATAAGCAATGCATAAGAAAACCCTACATGCAAATTAACAAAATAGTGACAAGTGAACTAAAGTAAAGAAGCCTCTAAGAATCAATTGATGATTAATTATTTATAAGATACCTCTAAAAATCAATTGATAATTAATTAATTATTAGATAATGACTTGTTTACTCCAACACATAATACCTCCTTTTTGTGGGATTGGACTTCTTTTGGAGGGAATCTTATATGTAAATGGGTACCTAATATGACTTCATTTTTTGGGACCCATCATCTATTGCATCCTCCTAAGTTTCACTTGAGTAGGGTGTTGGTGTAGGCTTCTATTTTCCTAGTGGGTTAATTTATTTTCCTGTAGTCCTAGGTTTTTCCTACACTTTTATTAAGATTTCTTAGGATAATAAAATGATTTTATCATTTAATAACTAGGAGATAAGTGATGTGATTTCCCCTTCCTTAAAGGATGGAACACTTTCCACTTTTTGTGGCATCCTTCACTTTTTGTGGTTAATTCCCATTGTTTGGATTTTCCACCTCTATCATCTCCTTAGTTCTATATAAAATCACTACCTAGTATTTCCATATTCTTACATAATCTTATATTCTATCATTATTTCATGCTTTGGCATACATGCACCTTGATGGATGCAATCATTATTCTACTATTTTTCTTTGAGCTCCTAATGTAATCTTGTCAAATTGACATTTTCACATCTCTTGGAATCTAAGGTCTTATATCATTTATAGTTTTATAGCTTATCTCTCCCATGGAAGATCTTGGTTGTTCAATCCATTTCATATTTCTAACACATTGAATCTAGCTAGACCATATGTTTGAAAAAAAATGTTTTTTAGTTAGAAATATTAAAATTCGCTTGCATTGATAAGTTGGGAAAATGTGTCACACAACTTTTTACTCTTATCCAAACACATTTTAAATCATTGACCAATCCTAATAGTGATAATTTTTAAATTATGAAGTCTATAAGTAAACTCATAATAGTGAGAAACAAAAATGGTACATTAGATTTTTCACTTTAGAGGAGGTTGAAAAGTAGAAAATACCTTCATTAAAATTTTATGTATAAATCACCTTTAAATTAAGGTTTCCTTTTTTTGAATGAAGGTATTTGACCTTCAAATGAAGGAATTATTTTATTGTTCATTAAATACTAAAAAGGCAGTGAAATGAAATTTTTTATCATTTCACTTTCATATTGTATGTCACTTTGGGCATTGTATGCACAATGATTCAACACTTTCATGAAGCATGGTAGCTTGAGTATAGTTCTGTAAGTGTACAAAAATAATTTTATTCCCCCATTGCTTTCATGGAGCATGATAGATTCTAGTTTATAATTTAGAAATGTGTATTAGAAACCCTAGTTTATAGATTATAAAACCTAAAAGAAATGCACATTGGGTAGAGGTTATTGGCCTAAGTTAAAGATAAAGATTCCAAATAATCACCAAGAATATATTTTTTTAAATTATAAATTAGTGATTGAAATATGTATTTTAGAGTTCAAAATCTAGAAACTAGTGTTTCAAATAAATATTTTAAGGTTTATAATAGCTATTTAGGGTTTCAATTTGGAATTTTAGGGTTTATAATCTAAAAAAATAGGGTTTCAAATTTATAAATTAGAAATTAGTTCTTATAATTTAGAAAGTCTAATCTTTCTTTTCTATTGATTTAATGGGTTCTACTGTTCCATGTTTTAAATATAATCATTTTACATTATATCCTAAGTTTTATTTAAGATAGTAAATCCTTTTGCATTTTTACTAGATAGTGTGAAATATGATAAATAAGGAATAAATTGTACACAAGGCTGGGAACCTTAAGGAGAGACACCTTCATTGTGAGAATTATTCTATGAGGATCCAAAGGTGGTTGTCCATTTGTAACAAGTTTCATGTGTGGAGTAATTATACAATATCTATCAACTTTTTTATATTCTTCATTATATGATTTTTAATGAGATTTGAGGATTGCTAATCATCCTCAATATTAACATGAGGTATAACTGAGAGTAATAATATCACTATTTTTAACCATATAAACAAGAACATCATAGCATATATAGAAGTAATGGTGCATTAGTCTTAACCATACATGAATCATGCATAATAATGGTAGAAGCAAGCTCATGATGGGTAACCATGAGTCTTTTTATCTCTAACCTTTCCATCAACAATAATCACAAGTAGATTTTATTTTTAATAAATATTTAATCCAAATTTATTGTCAACTAGAAGTGGATTTAATTTTAATGTCACTATATTTAAGTACGACATTTATAATGGTTCATTCTCTTGAAAAAATTGGGGAGGAGGTAACCCATAAAATTTGTAAAATAAATTTTAAATATTTGTTGGTGAATTACTTTAAATGTATAATGTTAAACTCATAATTCAGATTAGATCAAATGGTAATATTGCCTTCCATATATTTGATAAATATTTAGCTAGAATTTAATGCCACTTATCATTCTATGTTCTCTTAATGTATACATATAACACATACACTTTTATCTACTTTTAATATTTAGAAAAAAATAATATAAAGTAATTCGAAAATAATGTATGTGTGTGTATACATACATACACACATACATACATGTGTACATTCATACACATATACATGTAAATACATACATATGTACATATATGCATAAATATGTTTATGTATATATGTACATGTATATATATCATTTGGGTTTCAAAATAGACATTACATATACATGTATATATGAATGTATAAATATAGTTTACATCAAACATGGATCTTCTATATTATCTATTAATGTAATAAAATATTGCATACTATTATCATCAAATTTTTTAATATTTAAAAAATAATAATATAATGGAATGATAAATAATACACACACACACACATATTGTTAGTGTGTTATGTTTTTCACTTAGGTTAATCTCTCGGGTAGTTTTGTTTCCTGTATTAGGAAGCTTTATACCCATTGCTTTTTTCTTTCCTTTAAAAGGCTATACAATATGTAATTTAATCATCTCAATCTATTCACTCTTTTTTGGTGAAATAGCATATTTGATTCTCTCTCTTTCGTGAAGGTTCTTTGTTGTAGATGGTGCTTCTGGGAGGTGGTTGAAACCAAAATGGTATCAGATCCAACCATTCTGCTCTCCTTCCCTTGAGAGTTTTCATTCGAGTTTTTGAGATCATTTTTTCTAGCATTTGAAAAATTTCAAATTTCCAATTTTCTTATTTGTTGATTTTTCTTGTTGATTCTAGTTTGTGTATGAAGTTATGGATAACTGGTTGGAGGCATTATTGTCATTTAAATTTGGCATAGCCCATGATTTTTACTTCATATGGAAAGTGTGAATTTCTGTTGTTTGATGCCATTCATGTTGTGTGGAGGTGTTTTACCAATTTGAGGCCTGAATTCAATTTGTTGGAGGCTATTGAATGCGATTGGAGACCCCCATTTTGACCTGTTGAAGGCATTTGAAGGTAGAATTTTTTACATTGGAAGGCATGTTTTGAACCATTTCCAATTTCCTCCTTCTTACATTGGAACATCCAACTCCAAGAATGAGACCCCCATTTTGACCTATTGAAGGCATTTGAAGGTAGCATTTTTTACATTGGAAGGCATGTTTTGAACCATTTCCAATTTCATGGGAATCTTACTCGGTTGTCTCATTCTTGGAGTTGGATGTTCCAGAACAGACTTAAGAACAATCTGCAAGCCTATGATTGGTCATTAAGGTGCAATCATAAATCCAAGCCCTAATTTGCATTACTGGAAAAGGGCACCTTTTTTGCAATTTGGAGGGGTGTAGCAAGGTGTTTTCTAGCCACTGTTCTTGCATTTGGAGGCAGATATTCTTCCTTGTGTAAGGCAGTTAGGGAAAGGTAGTTCTTGCATGCAAATTTTTTCTTAGTTATTGTGATTCATTCCTTGATTCTACATTGGAGGTCACGAGTCTACTGCTGGAAGGTGATTTTTTTCTATTTGGATGTTGCTTCAAATTTGTTGACTGGAGTTCCATTTCCTTGCTATTTGGAGGAACTTCACTAGAGGACAATATTGGTATCAAAGTTTATATTTCATAATTTTTCTTGAAATATTACATTTTAGGGCTTCTATGTAGTGGTGTGGGCCCCAAGTGTTTGAAGTTGTCTTTGAAAAGTATTATCCCACATTGGTAGTGTGAGATAGTTTTTTGCTATTTAAATAGAGTTGCAGTGCATTTGATTGGTGTGAGAAAGTCTCACAGATTGAGAAGTTGTTGAGTTGTGGAGACTTGTGCAAAAATTTTGCTTTCCAATGGTGTGAGAATCTGCAATAAACAAATAGTAAGGTGCATAATATTTTTGCTCCAATTTTCTAGATTCAGACCTTTTAATTTCCTGAGTAATATTTTTTTTGGAGAAGTTGTTTAGTTGATATTTTTTGTAGGCTTCATTTTTGTGTATTTTTTTCCTTTTGTTGTGCAATGGCTACTCCCAAGTCAGTTGAATTGTTAACTCCCCATAATTACCATATCTGTAAGATGAAAATGTGTAGGTTGCTTCAGTCTAAGATTATGTGGTCCACACTGAGTGATAACCAGCCCACTCTTACTAAATAGTTTCGCATAGAAATCAATGTGATGAAGCTATGGGTTTGATAAAATTAAATGTTTATGATAGTCTCCTTTTTCATATTGATGAGTGTGATACACCCAAGGAGATATGGGATAAGTTACATAACTTGTTTGGTCAAGTCAGTGAATTTTGTTCCTTGCAACTAGAGGCTGAGTTAACCTCTCTTTCCCTTGATGCATTTCCTTCCATTGAAAACTTTCTAGTCAAGTTCAAATTTTTAAGATCACAATTGGCGGGATGTGGGAAGAGAAAAAATGATAAGGATTCCATATTTTTTTATCTTGTCTAAGCTGAGAGGCCCATTTGAAGTCTTTACTTCTACCTTCTACTCCACAATGGATACTTTGGGAAACGCATTCTGAATTCCTTCTTTTGAGAATTTCTATGACTGGTTGACAAGGAAGCAAGCCAAACTTGTCTAGTTAGAGGGGTTTCCTAAAATAATGCATTGGTTGCACGAGAATCTAAGAACAAAGGGAAGAAGAAATCTAAACCTAAGACAAAGTCAAATGATACTTCCTCCTCTTCAAAAGAGGACAAGATTATCAAGGAGAAATTTAGTTGTGTATATTGCAAGAAGAAAGGGCATGATGAACATCATTGTTATATGAAGAAGATTAATGAGCTTTCACATCTTCTTCACAAAAACAATATTCCATTTCCCTCATCTATGAATCCTTCTATAGCCTCGACATCTCCATCTCCATTTGCATCATGATCCAACCCTACATAGTCAGGGAATGTAGGATTTGCATGTGGTCAAGAAGATAAAATCTATATGGGTAAAGGACATGCCTTAGTGACTTTTATAGTTCACCATGGTTGTGATAGATGGTTTTTGGATTTAGGAGTATCTCACCACATGGGTTTTTCTCCCTATCATTTTTTGGGTCTTCATCCTACTGATACTTCCAAGATTTTGTTTGCAGATAATAAGATTTTGGATGTTGCAGGGGTAGGAAATATAGAGATTGGTGATGGTTCTTTTTTAGATGTACTGTGTATACCTAATTTGCACACACATATTATGTCCATCTATCAAATCACTAACGGTGAGGTACCAAAGACTATAGAGTTCACTACAGATTTTGTTAGTGTTGACAACAATTGCTTGGGAGAGATTGGTCACTTGAAATTTTGAGTTCTTCAGGCCCATGTTGATTCTTCTCCTCTTGTTGCTTCACAAGATGGTTCTTCAACACAGTAGGATATTTTTCATCCCTCATATCTTGTTTTATTGGATGAGTTTTTTGTAGGCATCTTAGATTTGTTTGTAGAGGACCTCATCTTACAGATTTGGGAGATATACTTGAGGGAATTTCTCTCCTCTTTGATGACAATTTCAGCATGGTTGTTGATACATCTAGATTATCTTTGGAGGTTGACATTAATGACCCTTCACTTTCACTTGATTTTTCACATTTCTTGGTTTTTTTTCATCATGATTTTGTGGTGAATTATTCTATTTGGAAAATTCCTTACCCTTTTTAGTTGGACATGGAGTGGATTCTTCATCACCTAGCAGACTTGTTTCTTCCTAAGGGGAGTTGAGTTGATTGTAGGCATTGGATTATCTTTTGTTTTTAGGCATACTTCATCGGTATTAGATATTCTTCATTATGGGGGGATATAATTGTTGGATGTTGTGGTTGTGTTGCTGATATGTGGTTGTCATTGATGTCAACACTAAATTAGCAATTATTGTATTGAAGGCTATTTATGTCGAGGATATTGAGAAAATTGTTAAAGGAAGAGTTGCAAGTTGCCAATGGAATAGTGAAGATCATAAAAGTGTTTTTTTCTGTACATTGAAGATTAATTGTTATGGACTAAAGGGTTTACTGTTGAGAGTATCTAGTTCATCTATCATAAGTTTCATAGGTGTTGGAAAATGTGCCTCAATCTTACTGGCATGAAACTCCTAAAAGAGAAAAGTTGGTGAGACATTCTTTCTGTCTGGCTGACTAGCACTTGTGTAACCTTGTGAAATGCTCATGTCGCTGAGACATTGTTGCTATCTTGCCGACTGGTGTTATCGCTATGACATTTCCATCTCTTTTTTCCTGAGTAGATCTCTTGCCGACGGGTTGGTGTCTGATGGTTATCGGGGAGACTCATGGCGATTGAAGTTATCGGTGAGACTCTTGGCCGAAAGGTTTGCTTTGGTATGATGTCTCATCAATAGCAGTAGTCTTACTGATAGCGCTATCTATGTTGATCATCGGTATGAAGTCTCAGTGATATGGCTTGTCTCATCGAAAACTTTACACTCGGAGTCATTAGGGTGACATGAACATTCAATAAGAACTCTTGGCGATGGGTGATTGTCTTGCCGATGGTATGGTTTGTTGTCAGTATGACTCCTAGCAAAGGATGGACTCAGGGTGATGTGGAACCTACAGAGTGACCCTTAGCGACAACCTAAGTCTTGCCGACGGATGTTCATATCGGTACATGACTTGAAGGCTTGTTATGACTCATAGCGACTAGCGATTGTTTAGGCGATGGGTCTGCTGAGGATATCAGTGAAAGGTCTTGCTGATAGAGTATGTCTTGTCGATGGGAGTGTTGATGTTGATGTGACTTTTGAACTCGTTATGATATCCTACCAATAGCAGTGACTCTTGGCGATAGCAATGAATGTGTAATCGGTCATGTGGCATTGGGAAGACACGGTTAGTGTCTCACCGACATGTGACACAGTTTGAATGCCTTCACCGATTGACTATCCTATGTGGTTTGTCTTTGAACAATTAGAGAAGCAAAATGGGAACCGCTAGCAGTTGGACTATTGCGGCCATTCCTGTGAGGAAGTTCGACAGACCATGAGTGACATGTGTATACTCAAATATTGAATTGGATGAACTGAGTTTTTGTGAATAGGTCGGGGTTGTGATCAGTGTGTATGAATCTAATTTAGAGAGCATTGTAAATGGGATGTTCTATACAAGGTTGGTCATTGAATCTACTACTGTAAATTGACATCAGAGAGTGAAGCCCGTACTCTGTATGTAATTTGTTTACTGTAATACAAAGGGGATTTTCTTGGTGTGGTGGGTTTTTCTCCCATAAGGGTTTTCCCACATAAATCTGGTGTTCATCTGTGTATGTTCATTTCTCTGTTTCTATTATTTATTTCAAGTGTATCTTAATTGGACTGTAATTGAAAATTTAAAGTCACCTCTACATTCTTCCATGAGGTTTTTATGTTAGGAGAGTTAGTTCCGCACCTTAGCTTTCCTTACAAGTGGTATTAGAGCCTGGCTAGTTGTGTTATCATTGTGGGTACGTTGGGTTTTTTGTGTCAATTTTGTTCAGTGGGAGTCTTGTAGAAGTTTGGTAATTCAAATTACAGATTAAGATGGCAAGCATGTTAGGAAAGATTGAAATTGAGAAATTCAATGGCAGCAATTTTGAGTTGTCAAAACTTAAAATGGAAGATATATTGGTTGATCGTGATATGTGGCTTGTTGTAATGAAGCCTACAGGCATGAAGCAAGAGGATTGGGACCTTGCAAATAGAAAATCAAAGGGGCTGATAAGGCTTTGTTTAGTAGACTCTGTTCTTTTGAATGTTCATGAAGAAAAGACTGCATCTTCCTTGTGGAAAAGACTGGCATCTATTTATTAGGGCAAGTTCTTCGTGAATAAATTTTTCTTGAGGAAGAAGTTGTACACTTTGAGAATGTAGGAGGGGGGATGTGTTGCTAATCATTTGAACGCTTTCAACATGTTGATTGCATAGTTAACATTTGTGGGTGTGAAGATTGATGAAGAAGATCATTGTATGCCGTTATTATGTTCTTTGCCAGATTCTTGGGATCACTTGGTGATGGCTATTGGGAGTACAACATCCACTTTTAAGATGGAAGATGTTGTTACTTCTTTGTTATTAGAAGAGATGAGAAGGAAATATTATGAGATTGTGAAGGAGGCTTTTGCTGTTAGAGGCAGATCGAAAGAAAAAGGCAATAAGAAGGACAAGAAGTCCAAATCCAAATCAGAAGGGAGATCAAAATCTCCTGGCAAGAAGTCCAAGGTGAAGTGTTGGAATTGTGGGAAACCTAGTCATGTCCAAAAGGATTGTAAAGAGGAGAAAAATAAGAAGAAGAAGAAGAATCCTTCTGATAATGATTCTTCTCAAAGTGATGCAGACGCTTTCATTGCAACCTTGGCTATGCAGGCATCAGATGATGTCTAGCTGATTGATTCTAGAGCATCTTTCCACACGACATCCCATAGAGACTGGTTCACAAAGTATGAAAAATATGATGGTGGAAAGGTGTATTTAGCAAGTGATTCATCTTTGGAATTGTTGGTCGTGGAAGAGTCAGAATTCAATTCCCTAATGGAAGATTGAAGGGAATCAATGATGTAATGCATATACCAGGTCTGGCAAGAAATCTAATTTTGTTAGTAAGCTGAATGATATTGGAGTGCAAGTCACGTTCTCTAGAAATGGCTGCAAGATGACTAAAGGCTCAATGGTGCTTTCAAGGGGTGATTGTATCGGTACCTTCTATAAGCTAGATGCACATGTTGTGCAATGCAATAGTGTCTCTACAAAATCATAGATAGCTACTCATGGAGAAAAGAAGGGAAAAATTCCTGATGGTGTAAACTCTATGGAAGTTAAAGTTATAGCAGAAAAGACTATGCTCTGGCATCATAGGCTAGGCCACATTGGAGTTCAAAAGGTTTAAAAACCTTGAAGAATAAAAACCTGGTTGAAGGGCTTGATGATTGTAACCTTGAATTCAAGTGTTGTGAACATTGTATATATGGTAAACAACACCGTGTTTCATTTTATTCCAGTCCTCACAAATCTTTTGGTTTGCTTGATTATATTCATTATGATGTTTTTGGTCCAATGAATGTTCCTTCTTTGTCTAAGTCAAGGTACTATGTATCGTTCATTGATGATTATTCGAGAAGAGCATTTGTTTATTTTTTGAAAAGTAAATCAGAAGTGTTCAGTCAGTTTAAGGAATTTAAAAACCTTGTAGAAAATCAGACTAGAAGAAAAATAAAATGTTTAAGGATTGACAATGGTGGTGAGTTTTGTTTTGATGATTTTGAGAGGTACTGTAAAGATCATGGGATTAAAAGACATAAAACCACACCTTACACTCTACAGCAAAATGGAGTTGTAGAAAGGTTCAACAGGATAGTGATGGAAAGAGCACGAAGTATGCTGAGTAGTGCTAGCTTGGAGGAGAAGTTCTAGACTAAGGCAATTGCTACAACATGTTACTTGATAAACCATTCTCCTAATTCTGCTCTTGTTGAGAAAATACCTGTGGAAGCATGGTCTGGAAAGAAGCCCTCTTTGAGACACATTCGATTCTTTGGCTATGAGGCATATGCACATGTGCCAAATGAGAAAAGATCTAAATTGGAAAACAAGGTTGTCAAGTGTATTTTTATTGGTTATAGTGTTGGCATAAAAGGATACAAGCTTTGGAATCCTAATACGGAGAAGGTTCTATAGAGTAGAAGTGTTATCTTTCGTGAGCTGAAGCCTTCTACCTTGGATCTGTAGTCAAAGACAAAATCATAAAAAAAAAGGATGTAGTTGAAATTCCTCTGACACTAGATAAAGAGGAATTGAAAATGCAAAATGTACCTAAAACTGAGGAGAGATCAAGTAGTTCTAAGAGTTCTGAAGAAGAAGAAGAACAACCTCAGCCTCAACAAGTGAGGAGGTCAACTCATGAAAGAAAGCAACCTGATAGGTATGGGTTTTCTTTGATAGATTATACTTGTGCCTATGCTTTAATTTCTAGCACCGATGAGCCTAGGACTGTGAAAGAGGCATTTAGAATGTTTGATTCAAACACTTGGTTTGAAGCCATGAATGAAGAAATGACATCATTAGAAAAGAATGATACTTAGAGTTTGGTGCCCTTTCCTGAAGGAAAAAATGTTGTGGGTTGCAAATGGGTATTTAAAAAGAAAATAGGTCTGGATGGCAGTTTGGAAAAGTATAAGGTGAGGTTGGTTGCGAAGGGTTATTCCTAGGTAGAGGGAATTGATTATGGAGAATTTTTTTCTCCCATAGCTAAGCTAACGTCCATTAGATTTCTTTTGTCACTTGCAACAGTGTATGACTTAGAGATTGAACATATGGATATGAAGACAACATTTCTTCATGGTGACCTTGAAGAAGAGACTTATATGTCCCAGCCTAAGCACTTTGTGGAGAAAGGTAAAGAAAAATTGGTTTGCAAGTTGAAAAAATCTTTTTATGGATTAAAGCAGTCTCCTAGAATGTGGTACTAGAAGTTTGACACATTTGTTTTGTCATTGGGATTTGTAAGATCAAAATCTGATCATTGTGTGTATTACAATGCTGAAAGTGATCGAGTTCTTATTATTGCTCTCTATGTTGATGATATGTTGTTCATAGGCAATAGTAAGTTAATGATTTCTGATCTTAAGGCTCAGTCATTTGCAAAGTTTGAAATGAAAAATCTTGGTGCAGCAAGGTATATTCTGGGAATGGAAATAACCAGGGATAGGAATAGTAGAAAACTTTGGCTCAGTCAGAGTAAGTATATTAAGACTGTTCTAGAGAGATTTTGTATGACTAATTGCAAGCAGCTAGTTGTTCTAGTTTTGTAGGGAATGAAGCTATTTGTTGAAAACTATCCAAAATCTCCTACTAAGATGGAGGACATGACCAGTGTGCCTTATGCCAGTGCGGTTGGCAGTCTAGTGTATGCAATGGTCTATACAAGGCCAGACATTGCCCAAGTAGTGGAAGTACTTAGTTTATGGCTAATCCTGGAAGATCACATTGGGATGCTGTGAAAAGAGTATTCAGATATTTGAAGGGCACTTCTGAATATGCATTGTGTTACCATGGCAACTTGGTTGAATCATAGAGGACTCTCATCATTCGAGGCTATGCAGATTTTGATTGGGAAAGGGATGTTGACAGTGGAAGATCCACCAGTGGATATATTTTCATGATGAATGGTGGTCCAGTAAGTTGGATGAGTAAGTGGCAGGTTGTAGTCACTTTTTCCACTACAGAGGCAGAATACATGGCAGCAACGCATGCCTGTAAAGAAGCAATTTGGTTAAAATGTTTGTGTTCTAACATTGGTTTTGATGCAGGGCAAATAAAAATTTACTATGACAGTCAGAATGCTATTTGTTTGGCAAAGAATCCTACTTTCCATACCAGGATGAAACATATAGATGTACAGTATCATTCTATATGAGATATGGTGGAGGATGGAAATGTCTCTTTAGAAAAAGTGGATACTCTGGAGAATGTTGTAGATGTATTGATGAAGCTAGTGAGCATAGACAAGTTCAGGTGGTGTGCCAGTTCCATGGGCCTTAGTGCCCATGAATTTTAGTAGTTTTGTTATGCTTTGGAGGTGTTAGTAAGATCTTCATCAAGTGGGAGATTGTTAGAAAATGTGCCTCAATCTTATTGGCATGAAACTCCTGAAAGAGAAAAGTTGGTGAGACATTCTTTCTGTCTGGCCAACTAGCAGTTGTGTAACCTTTTGGAATGCTCATGTCACTGAGACATTGTTGTTTTCTTGCCGACTGGTGTTATCGCTGTGACATTTCCATCTCTTTCTACCCAAGAAGATCTCTTGCCAACAGGTTGGTGTCTTATGGTTATCGGGGAGACTCATGGAAAATGAAGTTATCGGGGAGACTCTTGGCTAAAAGCTTTGCTTCAGTATGATGTCTCATCGATAGCGGTAGTCTTGCTGATAATGCTATTTGTGTTGATCATCGGTATGAAGTCTTAGCAATATGGCTCGTCTCGACGACAACTTTACACTCGGAGTCATCGGGGTGACATGAATATTCGGTAAGAACTCTTGGTGACGGGTGATTGTCTCGCCAATGGTATGGTTTGTTGTCGGTATGACTCCTGGTGAAGGATGGACTCGGGGTGACATGGAACCTAGAGTGACTCTTAGCAATAGCCTAAGTCTTGTTGATAGATGTTCATATCGGTGTGACTTGAAGGCTCATTATGACTCATAGTGACTAGCGATTGTTTGGGCGATGGGTCTGCTAAGGATATTGGTGAAAGGTCTTTCCAATAGAGTAAGTCTTGTCGATGGGAGTGTTGATGTCAATGTAACTTTTGAACTCATTATGATCTCTTGCTGATAGCAGTGACTCTTGGCGATAGTGATGAATATGTAATCAGTCATGTGGCATCAGGGAGACACGGTTAGTGTCTCACCAACATGCGACATAGTTTGAACGCCTTGACCGATTGACTATCCTACATGGTTTGTCTTCGACCAATCAGAGAAGCAAAATGGGAACCGCTAGCAGCTGGACTATTGCGGCCATTCCTGAGGAAGTTCGACAGACCATGAGCGACATGTGTATACTCAGAGATTGAATTGGATGAACTTAGTTTTTGTGAACAGGTCGAGGTTGTGATCAGTGTGTATGAATCTAATTCAGAGAGCATTGTAAATGGGATGTTCTATACAAGGTTGGTCATTGAATCTACTACTGTAAATTGACATCAAACAGTGAAGCTCGTAATTTTTATGTAATTTTTTTACTGTAATACAAAGGGGTTTTTCTTGGTGTGGTGGGGTTTTCTCCCATAAGGGTTTTCCCACATAAATCTGGTGTTCATCTGTGTATGTTCATTTCTTTGTTTCTGTTATTTCTTTGAAGTGTATCTTAATTGGACTATAATTGAAAATTTAAAGTCACCTCTGCATTCTTCCCTGAGGTTTTGATGTTAGGAGAGTTAGTTTTGCACCTTATCTTTGCTTACAGTAGGTCCGCTTGAATATTTGATCATGCTATGAATAGTTGTGTTCTAACAATATTTTTGTGGGTTTTGTTAGTGTTCCTGATTAAATTTTATGTGATTCTAGTAATTTCTATTACTACGGATGATTCTCTGTTAGTTCTTGTTATTTGTGGATGATTTTAGATTATTCTCCATCATTATTGTACATATGCATTGATCGGTGTGCCCGTGGTCAAATATTTTTCTTGTGCATGTTTGGGTTTTCATGTTCCTGGCTGACATGATGGTGGTAACATGTTGCAGATCCTTGGAGATTAAAATTTTAATGTTTGGCACACTCGAGGATATTGTTTTGGGTTGCATCATAGTATTTTCCGACAGTGTTTTATTTGCATTAAAAATTTATTTGTAAATTTAGGCCAACATTGTAAATATATTTTATATTTTTGGCCAACAAGGTTGTTGATGTAATTTCATGTTGTGGATATATAAGAGTGATTGTTTGAGTGAAGTTAGTGTGTATGAAGTGAAGAAAATCTAGAGAAGAGAAAGTGTGCTAATATTGATCTATTCATTCGATTGCAGAGAAAAGTGAGAAGAAGGTTGAGCGAAGTGTTAAGAAGGTTTTTTGTACTTAACTAGAACTGTAATCAGGCTTGTGTAGAAGCTATTTTCTCATTTCATACCTTGCAGATCTAATCTGTATTGCTATGTATTGTTGGGCAATGAGCCATCTTGTATTTGAGCAGTGAGGTCTAGGCAGTGTGCCTGAATGCATGTGCATTCCCATTATTTTTCATTATACTTTTAATAGGGTATAATATTGTGGACTAACATCCATCATGTTTTTCCCCCTAATAGGGTTTCCACGTAAAAAAAATTCTTGGTGCTTTTTGTGTTTTTGATGTGTTGATTGTTATGGTTTATTTTCCATTCATCAGATATGAGATTAAGTTAAGAAAAGTTTGAAAAGTTTAATATTTTGTGACAACTGATTCACCCCCACTCTCTATTGTATGTTCTTGTTTTTCCAACAATTGGTATCAGAGTAGGTTCCTTTGAAGAAGTTTAAAAGCTTGAGGTGATCCAAGATGGAATCATATAAGAAGGATAGTCCTAGATTCAATGGAACAAACTACTCATTGTGGAAAGCTAGGATGGAATGTCATTTTAGGTGTATTGGAGAACCATACTAGAAGAGTACAAAGAATCCATATGTTATTCCTCAAAATGGTCCTTCCACTGCTGATGAGATTAAAGAGGTTGAGAATAATGTCAGGGCTATGGAAGATTTGTTGAGTGCTCTAACAGATTTGGAGATGACAAATGTGATAGGTCTGAAGACAACTACTTATATTTGGATGAAGTTGGAAACTTTGTATGAAGTAGATGTACATGTGAAGGTGGCTAAGCTACAGAGTTTGAAAGGCAAGTATGAAAACTTGAAGATGGGTGAAGATGAAAATATTTCTTCTTTTGTGCAAAGAGTAAATGAAATAGTGATGGGTATTAGATGTGCCGATGGTACCTTGGAAGAGGAAGAAATTGTAGCTAAAGTGCTAAGATCATTGCCTCCCTCTTACAAAGCAAAGGATCATGCTATTGAAGAAACCAGATCATTGATGAATGTGACAAGAGATACACTAATTGGTAAACTTGTTTCCTTTGAGTTGAGTGAATTTGGTGAATCTTTTCCCAAGATTGAATCTGCATTCAAGGCTACTATATCCAAAAGAAAAAAGAAAAGATATGATCTAGGAGAGTATTCTAGAAAGTCATCCAAGTTTGATGAAGAATTGAAACAGCTTGAAGATGAAGAAAAAGAGGTAGAAGAATTGGAAGCACTGATCATGAATAAAGAAGATAGAGGAAAAGGTAAGTATCAAGGAGTGTTTCCTATTAAATGTTTTTCTTGTAGTAAAATAGGTCATTTTGCATCAAGGTGTCTTGAAAGAGTTCCTATATCTAAGCCTAACAAATCTATATTTCAAAAGAAATGTTACTATGTTGAAGGAGTGACTGATGATGAGTCTGATAAAGACAATGGAAATGAGGATGAATGGATGTTCCTTGCTATCAAGGAAAATGGTCTGGTGGATACTGAATTTGCTAAAGTTGAGAAAGCTCTTGCAGCTTGAATTGAAGAAAAGGATGAGTGGGTTATTGATAGTGGATGCTCACATCATATGACTAGTGACAAAAGCAAATTTGTAAGTTTCAAAAAGTATGATGGCAGGGTTGTAATATTTGGAGATAACAATCCTGGGGTGATTCATGGCAGAGGATCTATTTGTCTTCATTATAAGAATAACACTGATGATGTTCTCTATGTTGAAGGCTTGAAGCACAACTTTCTAAGTGTTGGAAAGATGGTGGAAAAGGGTTATGATCTTCAGTTCAAAGATGGAAGATGCAGGATACTTGGAAGATCTGGAAAAGTAATTACTTCAGGTAAAAAGATAGAAGGTAATGTTTTTCACTTGAATGCTGCCAGTGAAAGTTGTTTAATTACTCAAGTAGATGAAAGTTGGTTATGGAATAGGAGGCTGTGTCATGTGAATTATCATAACATTTTCAAAGTAAGTTCCAATCAAGCAGTAAGAGATCTACCTAAGCTAGTAAAGCCTGCTAACACAATTTGCAAGGAATGTCAGATGGGAAAACAAACTAGAGTTTTTTTTTAGAGAAAACAACATCATTCAAATGGATTACTAGAGCTAGTGCATACTAATCTATGTGGTCCCTCCAGAGTCAGAATTCTTCATGGAGAAAGGTACTTTATGCTGCTTATTGATGATTACTCTAGAATGATATGGGTTGATTTCTTAAGAGAAAAATGTGAAGCATTAGAAAAGTTCAAAAGTTTCAAAGCTATGGCAGAGAATGAGAAAGGCCTAAAAATAAAATGCTTAAGGTCAGACAGAGGTCCAGTGAGTTCACCTCTAGGGATTTCAATTCCTTTCATGAAGAGCATGGAATCAAAAGACAGCTATCTACTCCCCAAACCCCTCAACAGAATGGAGTTGTAGAGAGAAAGAATAGAACAATTTTGGATGTTGCTAGAACAATTATGATAGAAGGAAATGTGCCTCACATCTATTGGAGTGAATTTGTAAGCACTATTGTGTACACTTTGAACCGTGTAAATGTCAATAGTAATTCTGGTAAGACTCCTTTTGAACTATGGTTTGGTTATAAGCCTACAGTTAAATATTTCAAGATCTTTGGAAGAAAGTGTTATATCAAGAGAGATGAGGATATAGGAAAGTTTGGTGCAAGAAGCGATGAAGGAATCTTTCTAGGTTACTCTACTAAAAGCAAGGCCTACCGGTGCTATAACAAAAGACTGAGAAAAATGGTTGAGAGTGCAAATGTTAGAGTTGATGAGGACTCTACTAGATCATCCAGATATTGTGGATATGATTCAGATGAAGAAAACACAAACAAACGAAAGAATGCTCATACACAAAATAAACTTCAATTTGTGTCATATGCTATGGCAAAACAACTTCAGTTTGTTCTGGTAAATCAAGATAGTCAGGAAGTAGAAACAAGTGCAAGTGTAGAAGAAATAACAAAAGAACTAGAAGCTCGAGAGAGTCCTAATTTTCTAAGGTATGTAAAGTTAAATCATTCTGAAAAACAAATTATAGGATATAAGAATAAAGGTGTGCAAAATAGAAGAAAGATTACACAAGACTATTGTCTTATTTCCAAGATTGAATCTAAAGATTTCAATGAAGCTTGCAAAGATGAACACTAGATGGAAGCATGAAGGAAAAATTGATGTATATTGAAAAGAATGATACATGGATACTTGTTCCTAGACCTAAAAATAAAAATGTGATTGGTACTAAATGGGTCTTTCAGAATAAGTTGAATGGACAAGGTGATGTGGTCAAGAATAAAGCAAGACTAGTATGTAAAGGGTATTCACAAATGGAAGGTATTGATTTTGAAGAAACCTTTGCCCCTATTGCCAGAATTGAAGCTGTAAGATTATTTCTTTCTTATGCTGCATATAAGAGCTATTAAGTCTAGATCAAATGGATGTGAAGTCAACTTTTCTAAATGGTGAGCTAGAAGAAGTATATATTGAACAGCCAAATGGATTTCAACTGACTGATAAGGAAGACATGGTTTTCTAATTGAAGAAAGCTATGTATGGAATCAAACAAGGCCCTAGAGATTGGTATGCTAGATTGGATAAATACTTACTAAAGCTTGGATTCAATAGAGGTATTGTTGACAAAAACTTGTATTTCAAGATGGATTATGATAAAGAGTTGATTATTGAGATCTTTGTTAATGACATTATTTTTGGAGGAAATGATAATCTATGTATGAAATTTGTCAAGATGAAATGAAGAGTGAATTTGAGATGAGTATGATTGGAGAGATGAAGTTCTATCTGGGATTGCAAGTTACTCAGTTAGATAATGGGATTTTCATATCTCAGTCCAAATATGTGAGAGAGCTACTGAAGAAGTTTGGCATGGAAGACTCAAAGCCAGTTGGTACTCCCATGGTAACTGAATCTAAGTTAACACAGAATGATGATTCTCCTAAGACAAATCAAACAAGATATATGTCAATGATTGGCGGATTACTCTATTTAACTTAGACTAGAATAGACATTATGAATGTTGTATGTATGGTTGCTAGATTTCAGGCTGATCCAAAAGAATCACATGTGACTATTGTAAAGAGAATCTTCAGATATCTGAAAGGAACAATTGATTTTGGGCTTTGGTATCCAAAGGATGATGATCTTACTATGAGTGCATATACTGATGTGAATTGGGTAGGAGATGTTGATGATAGGTAGAGTACTAGTGGTGGTTCCTTTTTCCTAGGGAAGAATTTGGTGTCTTGGTTGAGCAAAAAGAAGAATTCCATTTCTCTATCAACTGTTGAAGCAGAGTATATTGCTGCTACTAATAATTGTACTCAAGTGATGTGGATGAAACAAATGTTAAAATATATTAGAGTAGTATATGAAGATCCTATTACCATATACTGTGACAACTCAAGTGCAATTAACATATCAAAGAATCTGGTGCTACACTCTAAGTGTAAGCATATATCAATCAAGTTTCACTTCTTGAGGGAGAAAGTGAATGAGAAAGAAGTCAGACTGAAGTATGTGCCTACCAAAGAATAAGTTGCAGACATTTTCACTAAGCCATTGCCGAAGGATACTTTTGAGTATCTTAGAGGGATGCTAGGGGTGATTACCCCTCATGATATGAACTAGAGATGCATTTATTTGCATCAATCTATGTGCTTCATAGATATTTCCTAATCTAGATTGATGTTTCTATGGCTGCTACTTAGGGGGAGTAGTCAAATGTGTAGATATAAGGTTCAAAGCTTGTATGTGGGAAGATAATGCTTATCTTTTCCATTGATGTCAAAGGGGGAGAAGAGAAATGTGAAAAATATTTTAGGGGGAGAAGAGCAATCTAAAAAATATTTTTAGGGGGAGAAGAGAAATTGAGGAGAAAAGTTAGAACCAAAGGGGGAGTAAGTGTAGTTGTGTTGATGGTATTTTTCACATCATGTGTTGCCATCAATGCTAAAGGGGGAGATTTTTGGATGTTGTGGTTGTGTTGTTGATATGTGGTTATCATTGATGTCAACACTATTAGCAATTATTGTATTGAAGGATGTATATGTCGAGGATATTGAGAAAATTGTTAAAGGAAGAGTTGTTGGTTGCCAGTGGAATAGTGAAGATCATAAAGGTGTTTTGTTCTATACGTTGAAGATTAGTTGTTGTGGAATAAAGGGTTTACTGTTGAGAGTATCTAGTTCATCTACCAAAATTTTCAAAGGTCCCCGTGAAAATTTGATCATGCTATGAACAGTTGTGTTCTAATAGTATTTCTATGGGTTTTGTTAGTGTTCTTGATTGAATTTTATGTGATTCTGGTAATTTTTTCTGCTTTGAATAATTCTCTGTTAGTTCTTGTTGCTTGTGGATGTTTCTAGATCATTCTCCATCATTGTTGTAAGTTCACGTTGATCAGTGTGCTCTTGGTCAAATATTTTTCTTGTGCATGTTTGGGTTTTCATGTTCCTGGCCGACATGATGGTGGCAACGTGTTGTGGATGCTTGTAGATTAAAATTTATATGTTTGGTGCACACAAGGATATTGTTTTGGGTCGCACCATAGTATTGGCCCACGATATTTTATTCGCATTGAAAATTTATTTGTAAATTTGGGCCGACATTATAAATATGTTTTATATTTTTGGCCGACAAGGTTGTTGATGTGATTTCATGTTGCATATATATAAGAGTGATTTTTTGAGTGAAGTTAGTGTGCATGAATTGAAGAAAAGCCAGAGAAGATAAAGTGTGCTAATATTGATCTATTTATTCGATTGTAGAGCAAAGTGAGAAGAAGGTTGAGCGAAGTGTGAAGAAGGTTTTCTGTCCTTAACTGGAACTATAATCAAGCTTGTGTAGAAGTTACTTTCTCAGTTCATACCCTACAGATCTAATTTGTATTGTTGTGTACTATTGGGCAGTGAGCCCTCTTGTATTCAAGCAGTGAACTGTAGGCAATGTGTCTGAATGCATGTGCATTCCCATTACTTTTCATTATACTTTTAACAAGGTATAATATTGTGGACTAACATCCACCGTGGTTTTTCCCCTAATAGGGTTTCCATGTAAAAAAATTCTTGGTGTTCTCTATTTTTTTAATGTGTTGATTTTCCATGGTTTATTTTTCATTCATTAGATATGAGATTAAGTTAAGTAAAGTTTGAAAAGTTTAATATTCTATGACAACTGATTCACCCCCCCTCTCAGTTGTTTGTTCTTGTTTTTCCAACAATAATATCTCCTTTTTATTCCTTCCTATGGGGGGATCATTGATTGTATATACATGATGTATGTAGTCCTCGGGGGGTGTGATTAAGTCCTCCATCCATGCATCATTTTATTTTCTTTTCTCTCTTTTGGAGAGGGGTTTTTTCCCACAAGGTTTTTCTCCTTTTCTCTAGATGTGAGAAACTGCATTGTAAATGGGTACCTAGCATGGTTGTGTAGCTGGGACCCATATTGCACTTTTCATATTTTGCATCTTCATTCTTAATAAGTTTGCACTTAAGGGGGGGTTTTAGTGTGTTAATTTTTTCACTTAGGTTAATCTCTTGGGTAGCTTTGTTTCCCATATTGAGAAGTTTTATACCCGTTGATTTTTTCTTTCCTTTAAAAGGTTGTACAATATGTATTTTAATCATCTCAATCTATTCACTCTTTTTTGGTGAAATAGAATATTTTCTTCTCGCTTTCATGAATGTTCTTTTTTGCAAATGGTGATCCTGGGAGGTGGTTGACACCAACATATATATAAATACATACATCGATATATACACATGTGTATGTATGTATATAGGTATTTATATACATGCATACATATACATACATACATACATACATATATACATATATGTAAATATATATGTATGTATCTATGTACATATGTACATATATATACATGTGTATGTATATATCCTTTTAAGGTTTGAAAAATTTTATTTTTGGTTTTAATTTAACATTTTAAGGTTCAAAAATAGATATTGCATATGTATGTATGTATGTATGTATGTATGTATGTATGCATGTATGAATGTATGGATGGATGGATGGATGGATGTATGTATACATACATATATGTTGAATAAGACAAATGAGAGGGTGGGGGTGAGTCAATTTTCATAGAATTAAAATTGTAATCCAATCACCAAAACTAATTCTTAATGTTGTTTAAATGATTAATCATCAAATTCCAATGCAAAAACTTAAATCCAACATGCAAACACAATAACACCAGATTTACATGGAAAAATAAATAAGGGAGAAACCACGGTGAGAATTAACTCACACTATATAGAATATCAAAACCGATTACAAGAGGCTCACTACTTGAAATAAGGCTCACTACCAAAACAAGGACTCACTATCCAGAATACGACTCACTATCCAATAGGGCTAACAACCTAGAGGGATCACTACCATAGAGATACAAAGAAGACAAAGAATTCTTGTTACAAAGACACTAAAATACCAATGAAACAAATAATTCCACCACAATCACCCATAGACATGCATGAATGATAGAGTTCACCATCTTCTCACTACATTTGGAAACTTAGCATTAAGCTTCGCATTGATCTTTCACACTCATATCACACACTCAATGAATATAATCAATGTCTCATCTATCTAATCTTTGTATTTTCTCTTATTACTCTTCTTCTTCGCTTTTGTATATTTCTTCACCACTAACTCATCTTGTATTGATACCATCTTCAGCTTTGAAACATATCCAAAGTTGGCCATCCAATTCAAATTCAAATTAGGTTGGTACAAAAACATCCTAGGGTGGGATTAGAATGAGGGAAACCAAAAAACATGCTTCATCAACCTCAAAAATAGTATTTCACACAAGGTCAACCAAACCAGAGTAAAACACATAACCATTAAGCACAAATCTTCTAAATGTCGAAACTATCTTCAATAGAATCAAGGAAACTCAACTCTAGAATTGCAAGTGATAAGAATTCATCAAAGAGAAATCCAAACCAACAACATTTCTCTCGAACCTCAACAAGAAACACAAAAAACCAGAGTTCACAATTAGTGAACAAAATTTGCATTGTATAATGAATCAACACCCAAAAATATGGATAAAGCATCTTCCAACAATCAAAAATTCTGAACCACACAATCATAGGAGAAAATTTGGACCAAAACCCAGAGCAACCACTAAACACCTGCAACATATCTTCATTACAGTTTTCTCAATATCCTCGATATATATAGCCAACAACAACCAGTTGATAACTAGTTGATCAACTAAAATCAATGACAACACCTTCAATCTTTCTATTCTTGCAACAATCTCCCCCTTTGTCAGTGATTGCAACACATGATGTGAAAAAACCATCAAAGACAACATACTAGCTTTGAATACACTTTTTTGTTTCTCCCCCTTAGTAGATAATTTCTTACATGCTTCCTCTCCTTTTTCAAATTCTTCTTCTCCCATTCTTCCTCTCCTTTTCCACATGCTTCTTCTCCTCCTTTGACATCAATGGAAAATGCAAAAGAATATTTTTACATTGATTTCTCCTTTGACATGAAAAAGAAATACTCACAATGACAACACCTAATACTACCTGCTCCCCCTGAGAGGTAGCCACCAAAACATTAGTCTAGAAGAAAGATAGATCCATAGATCCACTAGACTGATGCATCTCCATTTGCATCTAGTTCATGAAAGGAGGGGAAATAACCTCTAACTTCTCCCAAAGATACTAAAAAGTATCTTTAGGAAGATCTTTCATGAAAATAATAGAAATTTGATCCTTCATCGAAACATACTCAAGCTTTACTTCATTCTCCATGACCTTCTCTCTCAAGAAATGATACCTAATAGATTATGCTTTTCCCTCGAGTGCATCACTAGATTATTTGAAATGTTAATTTCACTTGTATTATCATAGAAAATAGAAATGGGGTCATCATATACCTTTGTGATATCTTTCAATGTATGTTCCATCCATAGAACTTGTGTACAACAAGATGCAGTAGCAATATACTCATCTTTAGCAGTAGACAAGGAGATTGAATCTTTATTTTCACTCGACCATACCACCAATTTACATCCAAAAAAGAATGCACCACCACTTGAACATTTTTTATCATCTACACATCCATCCCAATATGCATCTATATAGGCACTAAGTGTAAAGTTGATATCTTTAGGATACACCACAATCCATAATCTGGAGTTTCATTAAAATATTTGAAATTCTCTTAGTAGCAACAACATGTGTTTTCTTAGGATCTTCTTAAAATATAGCCACAAGATAGACAACATGCATGATATCCAGTCTAGTAGCATTCAAATACAATAGTCCACCAATCATAGATCTATACTTGCTCTTATCATCTTTAGGTGAATCATCATCTTTACCCAATTTGCAACTAGTCACCATAGGAGTACTTACCAGTTTCGAACCATCCATCCCAAACTTCTTCAACATCTCTCTCACATACTTAGACTGTGAATGAAAATTCCTTTCTGTATTTGATTAATCTGTAGCCCAAGAAATAAATTCATCTCTCCAATGTTCATAGACATTTCAAATTCTTTATGCATCTCTTTCGCAAACATCTTGCTCAATAAAGTACATATTACTATCCACCATACAAATACCTGTCCAATCTCACATACCAAGCCCTAGGATCTTGCTTCAATCCATATAAATATTTCTTCAATCTACACACCATATCCTGTTGATATTTCAACTAAAATCCTTTTGGTTGTTCTATATAGACTTCTTCTAGATCACCATTCAAAAATGCTGACTTGACATCCATCTGATAGAATTTAAAGTCTTTATGAGTATTAAATACCAAGAACATCCTTATACCTTCCATTCTTGTTGTACCAGAGAAATTTTTTCCTAAAAATATATACCCTCTACTTGTGATTAGCCCTTACACACAAGCCTTGATTTGTTTCTAACCACTTATCCATTCTCATTCAACTTATTTCTAAATGCCCACTTCGATCCAATGATGTTTTTGTCTTCCAGTCTTGGGACCAATTCCCAAGTTTGATTCTTCTCAATCTGCATAAGTTCTTTCAAATTGCTCCCTTCGAATGTTCATCTTTACAAGATTCACTTACATTCTTTTGTTCAATCTCAGAAAGTAAACATAGATTCACTTTAGTAGTAGATTTGCTTCTAGTTAATACACCTTTTATCTTATCTCCAATAATATGAATTTCTAAATGATTCTTCTATACATATCTAGGTGTCTTAGGGGACATCACCAGAGCATCTTCTTCTCTTTCATTGTTTTTATCATACTTCTCTTGCTCACATTTTTCCTATTCTTCCATAATTTTTTCTATTCTTGCACAATCATGTTCATCAGATACATATCTATCAATGTAAATAGAATTCTTCATTGTCTCATCAACCTTGATATTTGAACTCTCTACAATATTTCTTAGTCTTTTACTGAAACATATGTTTTCCTTTCTTTTAGTAGAATATCCAAGAAAAATTCCTTCATCATTTCTTGCATCAAACTTTCCCAAAGTTTCTTCATCTCTTTTAATATAACATTTGCTTTTGAGTAACTTGAAATAATTAATAGTAGGAATTCTTCCATGCCATAGTTCATAGGGAGTCTTTGTACTATTTTCTCTTTCTTGAAATCAATTGAATACATAAACAACAGTATGAATAGCTTCATTCCAGTAGACTTCTAGTAAAAAAACCTCAGTAATCATTGATCTAGCAACCTCTTGAACTATTTTATTTTTCCTTTCAACAACTCCATTCTACTAAGGATTTCTTAGAGCAGATAACTATCTCTTTATTCCATGCACTTCACAAAACATATTAAACTCATTGGAGGTGAATTTTCCACCTTTGTTAGACCTTAAGAAATTTATCTTCAAGTTTACTTCATTTTCAAAAATAGTTTTGAATGTTTTGAATCTATCTAATGCGTCTGATTTCTCTCTAAGAAATGTAACCCATTTATATCTAGAATAATCATCAATTAAAAGCATAAGGTACCTTTCACCAAGTATACTTCCCACTCTTGTAGGACTACAAATATCTATATGAACTGAATCCAGTAGTCTGGTAGTAGACTGTTCCTTTGATCTGTAATGATTTCTTGCTTGCTTTCCAAACTGACTATTCCTACAAATAACATTAATAGGCTTTGTAATTCTCGATAAATCTCTCACGATGTGAATGGCACTAATCCTTTCCAAGTTATCAAAATTCATGTGACACATTCTTCAATGCCATAACCAGTTGTCATTAATTTGAGTCATAAAGCATCATCCATCAACACCCTTAAGTTGATAGATATTTCCTTCAGATTTATTTCATGTAGCAATCAATGTTCTAGATCCTTTTTGAATCTCACATCTCTCATCCTTAAACACAAGATCATATCCTTTTCTACACATCTAACCAACAGTTAATAGATTATACCTTAAAACCTTAACATAGTAGAAATCGCCAGTATGATGCTTGCCATCAAAACTTATTGAGGTCTATCCCACAAATTTTAGCACCAGTATCATCTCCAAACATAACCAAGCATCCATCATATTTTTCAAGCTTAAAAAACTAACTTTTATCATCAGTCATGTGATGTGAACAACCACTATTAACTACCTAGTAATTTTTCTCTTGTTTAGCATGTAGGGTAGAGACCATTGTACCTTCATTTTTCTCCTTCTCCCTATGGACATTGAAAAAGTACACCTTTTTCCCTTGCTTGATTTAATGAAAAATTAGACTTAATGATTCCTTGATTTGGTGTTCTGACATGTTTTACACATCCAAATAAGGTCTTCAGTCCTTGCGAATTGAATAAAATCCATGTCTTGTAAAGGTGTTGTAAAGTGTTGTAAATCACATTCACACTTTTCTAGACTTTTATTAAGCATTTAAGTCTAATGGACCTATTTTCCTCTTAATTCAATGTTGTAAAATATATTTAATTGCATTTTCACATTAATCTAGAAGGCTTGCCAATTAAACTTGGTTTTAATCTAGTGTTGTAATGTGCTTTACACATTCACATTGGATGTTGTGCCTTTCTAGGCTATATGGACCTCATTTTAATATTGTAAAGTGTATTTAATCAAACTTTCACATTGAAATTTGTGTCCCTAGCCCTAATTACCATTTACATCATTATTAATAGGCCCCTATGACCCCATATTATGCATTCTGAGGCATATTTTGATAAAAACCCAACTATATCAACATATAAACCTAATTTCTTCACTCCTTGACATCCCAGCTAGAAAAATAGCCCATGTGGGACCCATTCACCAATTTGGGCAAATGAGTCCCATCCAGGTGGGAATAATTTTCCCAAGATGGTAAATGAGTCCCATTTCTCCCATTTTCAAGTTTAATTTTCTTTAATTTCAACCTTGGGGATCAAATTAGCGGGCATTTGAATGGCTTGCCTATATAAATAAGCCCTCAAATCATTATTTCATAATGCATTCATCTTCTCAAGTCAAGCAAGCTAGGGTTAGGTATTTTCAAGACTTCACAAGATCAATTCTAAGGCATTCAAGGGCAGATTCTTCATCCATTGTTGCAGAAATTGAAGATCCATCATCATGGAAAGTTTTTAATTGCACTATCTTATGTTCATGCTTCATTATTTTATTTTCATCAATTTTTTTTAATTACCTAAAAGGGGTTTGACCAAGGAAAACCCCTATTCCTCTAACAATCAACAAGTTTCGCCCTTTTTAATGTGTGATTATAGGTCTGTAGATTGAAGAAAAGCATGCCCAAAATGATAAAGTTACAAATTTTGTAAAAGTTGTTATGAAATGTTTTGAAGACTCATGGAAACTCAGATCTAGGAAAAAATATCCATCCAATATGCATGAAATTATTGGGAAAGTGCTTATTTCATCCATCCTCAGAGGCTTGTAATGTTTTAGTTCGAGATTCTTCTCCTAGGACACTTTTCAACAAAATGGGACTCATCCCCCAGTAGTGGTGAATGAGTCCCACTAGAGGTGTTTTTGGAGATTTCTATAGATTCAGATACCTATTTGCTTGAAACATGCTCTAGTACAGTTTTCCAGATCTGGGACTGATTCACCCAGAATGGTGAATGAGTCCCAGTAGGTCAAAATTTTAGAATCAAAAGCATTTATAGTCTTCAATCCAACCTTTACAAGTTTCCAGGTGCACACCATTCAAATCTTTACTTTTTTGTTTTGCTTTATTGATGAAGGAACATCCATGGCTCAGTGGCAATCCTATGTCACCAAAAAAAGAGATTTATTATTTTAATTAATTGCAATTTTTGGTGTGACTTGAATTTCATGTTTGTTTAATGAAATTCATAATTTTGTTGTAAATTTGGATGTCATTTCATGTTGCAAGTTAAATTTGAAATTTGGAGCAATTTGGATAAAGGGAGAAAGTGGAGAAAATGCTTTAAAGAAAAAATCCAGAAAAAGCAAGTATGGGTGTGGGGTCTTGAGAGGCTACCAATTTATCATGTAAGTCCAAATTTTAAATTTCAAGATTCCTAAAAAATAGGAGACCTAGAAGTGGACGCCTAGTTTGGGAAAATGAACTTTTTCCTTTATTTCATGAAAGTGGGAAAAATGATTAAAGCATGCTTCCACTCACAATGATTGTGGAATTGGAAATGATTATTTTATTTAATATTTTAATGCATTTTAATTATTTTGGAGACATCCAAGAGTTGGGTGTGAATTTTTGGGAGATTCCTTTGGAATGGAAGCAAAATTCACCAAAATGAAATTTCATTTGCATTTCATGAAAGCTTGAGTTTATTTTATTGGAAATGAATTTCATTTTTTAAGGTAATTATTCCAGATAATAGGAGAAGGCATAGGAAGGATTCTCAAGATTATTATTGCAGATTGGGGGTGTTTACAGAGGTTTGAAGAATACCAATTGTTGTAGATTTTTGTATTGAAATTGTGCAAGAAGTTTTGTTATTGCAAGTGTTGAGAGAAACTGTTGTCTAGAATTGATTTTATGCTGCAAATAATTTATTTTTGTATTTTCCTGGATTCATGTAAGGGATTTTTACAGCCCATTTCTCATTTAGGACTAATTGTAGTTTTATTTTCTAGAATTAATTTGAGTTTGGAACCATTGGTTGCAAGTTGCAAACCAGAAATTTATATTTGGTGTGAGGATTTATTTTCTTGTGAAGTGTTTACTACTGAGTTGTGGGAGATTTGTAAATATGATTTCTTTGAATAATTTTATTGTTATTTATCTCTTGACATTATTTATTTACATTTCTAGGGAATTCTTACATTTCACATTGTCTTTTCAAACATTTTGCATTTCCCAAGTTTTGCATTATTAGTTAATCTCTGGGGGTCACAACAATTTTGGCTTGTTGAAATTTCCTTTTATTTGAAAAAATAATAAAATTAATCACAGACATGAGATAATTAATATTAAATTTTTGTTTATTTGGATCTTGGCATGTTAATAAATATGAATTGTTGACAATGTGAAAGAAAGATTTTAATAAGGATTTAATTAGTTATATAATAGTTTTATTGTTAGAGAAATAAGAGAAGCCATTCAAAAAATTGTTTCTTTTGGGAGGTTGTTATTTGGGGATGGGGTGGTATCTATTTATTTGCTTTGGGTATTATTGTTATTTTCAAGAAACACGTAAATGTGGTTATACGGAAGCAAGAAGAAAAGAATGCGGAGGAGTGGAGAAAATGTGTTTTTTTGGAAGAAGGAGATTCAAAATCTAGGAAATTATAGAAGTAAGAAAGAAACCCTCATACAAGAATGAATAGAAGTAATAGTTAAAGAAAGCCTTAAATTTTCTTTTAAATTTTGGAGCGTGGAAGGTTTCTTTCTCTTTCTGGGTAATTATCTCCCCTGTATCAATAAATATTTCATGTCTATGCTTCCACATTTTCATTTATGTCTAGTCAGGCACTTGGAGCTACCATTCATGTCATTTATACCTTGTTGTGATGCTTTGTTGAATGTTCCATCGTTATTTTTGGATATGCAATACAGTGCACATTATTGTTGTGCAAGCCTATTTCTATCACCTCTTAATTGCAACGAGTATATATCCATCTTCTCTTGATTCAACAACAATTGGTATTATCTCATCTTCTATGTTCCTGAATCAAGCCTTCACCATGCTATTAAGCTTATTTGATTCTGATTTAAATATCAAGTTGCAGTCGATGAATTAATGGTTCTTGTTGGTTGTGGTCACTGATGTTCTTTATAGTATCTTGCAACATTAATTATTAAAGGCCATGTGTAGCAACCGTTTATTGAACTGACATGTACCATAGCTTTGAAAGGAATTTGTTAAACGATGCAATAGAGGAAGATTTGTGTTAATGATAAGCCTGTATGAGTTGTAAAATGATTTATTTCTATTGTATGGATTTCCTTATTTCTTTCTAATATATAAAATGTGATGAAGGATATCAATGTTTAGATATGCTTTCACTTCAATTTGCATATTTAGCATTGGATAGTTATGCATAAAAAGTTTCTTGTATTTATTCTGACACCTACATTTGCTACATTAACAAGCGCAACCAAAATTATAAATGCACACATGTCATTATCATAAATATCTTGTTTAATAATCCATCTCTCTATTTAGACGTAAACATGTGGTTAAGCACTTTGCTATTAATATTAATTTTGTTGTGCTTATAGTTCATTCTATTATAAATTGCACAAGACTTTATTAATTAGTATAACGACTAATTAATGAATGAACATCATTAATGAAGATTCCAGATTTAGTGAAAGTAGGTTATTTTCAATAATCTTACAAATTTAGATATTTAGTTGCATTTAATTCGTCTATTTTAGTGAGGGCATTGCATAAAATTCTTTATCAACTTCTAGACTTAAGAACAACCTCCTTTGATCTATTTCAATCTCTTTTGCATTGGAATCTCAAGGATTTTTTTCTTCAATGTGAACGTTGTGAAATCAGATCCCTCTTCCTTCATTTCCCCTTTCTAGTGTGGATAAAGGAAGTTGTGCATTCCATCTCCATAGTCACATTTTGGTGAACTTTCTTTTTGAATATCTCCTTCTCTGATTTGTACTCCATCATCATCCTAGAATTAGCTTGGATTAACATTGCATTGCATTTTGCATTAGTTAAATTTCAATTCTAGGGTTTAAAATTTTACATTAGTGAAAGTGCATAAAGGTTTCATTTTAGCATCTCAATTCATTAAATTTTTTTTGAATTTTTACATTTTCATCTTAAGTTTGCATCATACAGCATAGAAAACATAAAAACCAACCAAAAAAAATTGAAAATTTTGAAGAAAACCCTACTAGGACTCATTCACCACCTTGGGCGAATCAGTCCCTTTCCACCCCTAAAATGACCTTTCACGGCACTAAAAAATCTTGTTTTGTAACTTTTTTTGTTTCCATTAACTATTTGTACCAATTGGTTAAGTTCTCGTTACATGCATTTCACTAAATCTAGCTTAATTTGGCTCATTTCATGCATTGCTTAATTTCAATTTTGCATTCACAACATTTGATTTTCAGAGCATTGCATAAAATAATCAGTACATTACCTTGTGTGAAATCTAAAAAATTGCATTGCATTTTAAGTTTGCATAGATTCTATTACATTTAAATCATTAGAAATAACATTATTTACATTCATGGAAATTATGGATAGCATTATATTTTTGCAATTTTCATTTTCAGCATTAGTTCCTAGTTCATTTAGATTAGATCCATTAGAAAATGAAAACAAAAAACTAAACACATCACAAGAACCAATTCAAAAAATGCTTACATTTAGAAAAAGTATATCATCCAAGCCCCTTAGTAGTGATGAATTAGAGAAGTTAGATGAAGCCCTTAAGGACTTCCTCTCACTAAGCTCATCCACTAAATGTTTGACACAAAAGGATGCAAGCATCGAAAATCATGGTAATCATGATTTTTCTTCACTCGATATCTCTCTGATTGGTGGCGAAGGTATCTTGATGAAAGAAGATACAATCATTGAAGATCATGAAGGTCTTGCTTGTCTTGTTTTTCTTCCTCCTCCCCCCCTTACAAAGACATTCTAAAACTCGAAGCTAAAATCATGGCCACTACTTTACCTAGTCTCCATTCATCTCCCAATACCTCCCCTGCTTGTGAAAATTCTTTTTTGAAAAAATATTAAATCATGAACGATCATGATAAACACATTTGTTTGGAGGATATGTTCATATTTGAGAGCTATGGCTATCCTACCACTCCTACTCAAGTGGAAATTATAAGACTTGGTGATGTAAATGTAGATGATCATGACAATCAAACTTTTTCTTCTCCTAATATCTTCTCTAGACATGAAGAAGAAGTTTAGTATTAGAAGATATCCTTATTGAGACTCATGAGAATCTTATTCCTTCCTTTCCTAATGCCCCTACCATTTGGGAAGACCTATTTGAACACAAGAGTCAAATCATTGGTAACCATCAAAACTCTAGTTATCCTTCTCTTGATGCCTCTCCTATGAGCGATGAAGCTGCTTTATCAAATCCAACCATGACATGTGATGAACCTATTGTTTGTCACTTTCCTACAAGCTCTCCTACTAGGGTAAATGTTTTGGCACAAGAGAATGAGACCTTAGAGAAAAAGGATGATGTTATGTACGACAATCAAATTCCCCCTTCTCTTAATATCTCTCCTATTGGTATAGAAGATATTATGGTGTTACAAGATCCCATCAATGAGAATCATGAGGAAAACATTATTGAACAAAGAAACACCATCATTTCCAACCAATAAAATCCAACCATGGATCATTCCCTTACTTTCGATGAATTCAATATTGAAGAACCAAACATTAAATTTCATGAACATTTAGTTTGTAGTTCTCCTAAAAACTCTCCTAATAGGGAAGATATCATGGTGCAAGAAAACATCAACACCATCATGTGCAAATGAAAAATCATCCTCACTTTGAAGCATCCTGAATTGCTTCATATGGATTTACCACCATCATGCTTTGAAAATGATGAATCCTTGAAGCAAATGTTATGAGTTTATGAAAAGTCTCCTTCTACTCCTCGAAAAAAAAAGGTTACATGTGTTATAATCAGTACTAAGAAAAATGACATAGAAAGACAAAAAGAAATTGAAGAAGCCACAAAGTTATTGGAAGAGGCTTCGAAAAACTTTGATTTCATTTCTACATCCATGGGAGGATACATGATCATAACAAAATAATCTACAAAGGGAAGAGAAAAATCTAGGTAATGTTAGAAACATCCACTTCAACCCCCTTAAAAATAAAGACAACATCCAAGACAAACTTTGAGTAAATTGAACAACCACCAAATCCAAAAAAAGTGACAAATTTATTTCAAAGATGTTTTGAACCTCTGAAGCAACTTGAGAAAGGATGTGATGCTATAATTCCTAAAATGCAAAAAATGACTAATGATCTTGGTTATTGTCTCTTAAAAATAGAATCCTTCATCCAATGTCAACACTATCGCAAAAGATTCTTCCAAGACCACTTTAACCTTGGTACAACCTAAATTGATAGACATCTCATTAAATATGTATCAAGTAGAAACTTTGTTTACTTATCACATTAAATAACATTAGTTGTTTTTGCTTGCCATAGTTTCATGTTTTACATTCATCACAAGGAGAAAGATTTCATCATCCATTCTAGGATCACCTTTGTCCCATACTAAGTAGGGGCAAGGGGTTCAATAGCCATGTGCTCATATTTCACTTGTCATTGTCTCTTTTGGTTAGTCATTAACCTTTCATGAACATATAAGAGTAAGCTTGGGATGTGGATGACATGCCTTAAGTTGGCTCACATGTGACATACTTATTCATGATGTAGCTTATTAGAAAAATATGACTTGGCATAAGGCTTTCCAAGTTATCTCTCATGTCTTCTTTCTTGTTTACATTTTTCATTGGATACTTTAAAGCAATTTTTCACAGTCATGGTGTTAGAAATTTCTTTAAAGTGAGGGTATACAACGACGACATCATTTGGAAAAAAAATCATGGCGTGGCTTTTCTTTTTTCTTGTGATGTGTCCTCTTCTTGGTAGTGTCATTTGGTTTAATGTCATTCAAGGGTGTATGATCTACTAGCATGACATGATGCAAACGAGGTATCCCATGGGAAATGATCTGACACTTTGACTTGTCCTCTCTATTGATGGCTGTTTTATAGACTTTCTCAGCACAAGTAATGCATAGGTGCAATATGTTGGAAATTGTGCCTCAACTTGTTGGCTTGTATTTCTATTTAAGTCCTCATTGTCAGCCGATCGCTGGAGTTGCTAACTTTGGAACCTTTTCATGGAGTTTGGAAGTTATAGAATTTCCCGACTGACCAAATTCCTTTGTTGTCATGACATCGGTGATTTTTGTAATCTTGGAACCTTGTCGCACATTTCAAGAGTTTCTTAACTTCCCAACTGGGTGATCTCCTTCAATGTCGCAGTGTTCGAGATTTTCCTAACCTTGTCATGGAAGTTGTAAGTTTGTGTTTTCTCTGGTTGAGCGACAACCTAACGGATGTGGGGATCACTTGGAATTTTGGGAGACTTGTTGAGAATATTGTAGATTCCTAGCTTGATTCTTTGGAAATGCACAAGCAGTGAACACGTGTCATGGTGGAGACCATGAGGTATGACGAACAGTTCAGTGTGATGGTTAGATACGATGTACGAGTAAGTTGGTAATAAAAGGGCTAACTCGTGGATACTTAAAGTCTTTGCACTTTTATTTATAAACTAATGAATACTAATATTTTGCATCAATGTGGTATATTGCCGATGGATGTTTCTCTCGCTGACAGGCTGGTTCATTTGATATGACTCTGGGCGATGGTGGTGACTCTTGTCGTTGGACGGTTGGTTTTCTTGTGATATCAAGGATACTTGATATGTTATCAGTCTGACTTCTTAGGGTGTTGTCAATACCTTTGGTCTTGCTGATAGCTATGTGATTAGGTATTTTGGCATCGAGGACACATAATTTAGTGTCTCACTAACATGCAATACAGTTGAACACTTTGACCGAATGTATATCCTACATGGTGTGTTTTGAGCCAATGAAAGAAGAGGAATGTGAACCGTTGGCAGTTGAATAGTTGTGATTGTTCCTATGTGGAAGATCTATAGACCATGAACAAGATGAGATATACTTTGTAACTGATAATGGATCGGTTTGGGTGATAGAGATTTCTGTTCGATACAAAACACAGATTGATCTGAGTGGATTCATTGTATGCATTTGAGAGCATTGTGCAATTAATGTTCTATATAAGATTGATCAGTGAATATTGTTGCTATAAAATTGACATCAAAAAGTGAAGTTTGTACTCTATATGTAATTTTGTTTACTGTAATACAAAGAGGCTTTTCTTGGTGTGGTGGGTTTTTCTCCCATAAGGGTTTTCCCATGAAAATCTGGTGTCTAATTGTGTATGTGTTCATTTCTCATTTCTATTAATTCTTTCATGTGTACCTTATTGAACATGTAATTGCAAAATTTAAAGTCATATCTACATTCTTTCCTGAGGTTTTGACATTAGGAGAGTTTGTTCTGCACCTAAGCTTTCCTTACAAGTGGTATCAGATCCTGGCTAGTTGTGTTATCCTTGTGGGAAGGTTGGGTTTTTTGTGTCATTTATGTTCAGTGGGAGTCTTGTAGAAGTCTGGTAATTCAAATTATAGAATAAGATGGCAAGCACGTCAAGAAAGATTAAAATTGAGAAATTCAATGGCAATAATTTTGAGTTGTAGAAACTTAAAATGAAAGATGTGTTGGTTGACAATGATCTTTGGCTTGATGTGTCTGGAACAAAGCCTACAGACATGAAGCAAGAGGATTGGGACCTTTTAGATTGAAAATCAAAGGGGCTGATAAGGCTCTATTTAGTAGACTCTATTCTTCTGAATGTTCATGAAGAAAAGACCCCATCTTCTTTGTGGAAAAGACTGGGAGCTATTTATCAGGGCAAGTCCTTGGTGAATAAGTTGTTATTGAGAAAGAATTTTTACTCTTTGAAAATGTAGGAAGGAGCATCTATTGTTGATGATTTGAATGCCTTCAACATGTTGATTCCTTAGTTAGCATTTTTGGGTATGAAGATTGATGAAGAAGATCATTGTATGCTATCATTATGTTCTTTGCCAGATTCTTGGGATCACTTGGTGATGGCTATTGGGACTACAACATCCACTTTTAAGATGGAAGATATTGTTGTTTCTTTGTTATCAAAAGAGATGAGAAGAAAATCTTCTGAGATGGCATAGGAGGCCCTTGTTGTTAGAGGCAGATCGAAAGAAAAAAGGCAAGAAGAACGACAAGAAGTCCAAATTGAAATTAGAAGGGAAATCAAAGTCTCCTGGCAAGAAGTCCAAGGTGAAGTGTTGGAATTGGGGGAAACTTGGTCATGTCTGAAAGGATTGCAAAGACTCGGATAAAAAGAAGAAGAAGAAGAATTCTTCCAACAATGATTCTTCTTAGAGTGATGTAGATGCTTTCATTGCAGCCTTGGCTACACAGGCATTAGATGATATCTGGATGATTGATTCTAGAGCATCTTTCCACATGGCATCTCATAGAGACTGGTTCACAAAGTATGAAAAATGCGATGGTGGAAGGGTGTATTTGGCAAGCGATTCATCTTTGGAAATAGTTGGTTGTGGAAGAGTCTAAATTAAGTTCTCAAATGGAAGAGTGAAGGGAATCAATGATGTATACATATACTAGTTTTGGCTCAAAATTTGCTTTCTATAGTAAGCTGAACGATGTTGGAGTGCAAGTCACATTCTTTGGAAATGGCTACAAAATGACTAGAGGCTCAATGGTGCTAGCTAGGGGTGCTTGTATTGGTACCTTGTATAAGCTGGATGCATTTGTTGTAAAATGCAATCATGTCTTTGCAAAGTCATAGAAGGCTACTCATGGAGAAAAGGAGGAAAAAGTTCTTGATAGTGCAAGCTCTATGGAAGTTAAACTTCCAATAGAAAAACTATGCTTTGGCATCATCTAGTCTAGGCCAAATTGGAGAAAAAGGTTTAAAAACCTTGAAAAATAAAAACTTGGATGAAGGGCTTGATGATTGTAACCTTGAATTCAAGTTTTGTGAACATTGTATATATGGTAAACAACACCATGTTTCATTTTACTCCAGTCCTCACAAATCTTTTGGTTTACTTGATTACATACATTCTGATGTTTTTGGTCTAATAAATGTTCCTTCTTTGTCTAAATCAAGATATTATGTATCATTCATTGATCATTATTCAAGAAGGGAATTTATTTATTTTTTGAAAAGTAAATCAGAAGGGTTCAGTCATTTTAGGTAATTTAAAAACCTTATGGAAAATCATACTAGAAGAAAAATAAAATGTTTAAGGACTAATAATGGTAGTGAGTTTTGTTCTGATGAGTTCGAAAGGTACTGTAAAGATCATGGGATTAAAATACATAAAACTACACCCTACACTCTGCAACAAAATGGAGTTGCTGAAAGGTTCAACATGACAGTGATGGAAAGAGCATGAAGTATGCTAAGCAGTGTTGGCTTGGAGGAGAAGTTCTAGGCTGAGGCAGTTGCAACAACATGTTATTTGATAAAGCATTCTCTGAATTCTGCTCTTGTTGAGAAAAATCCTTTGGAAGCATGGTCTGGAAAGAAGCCCTCTCTGAGACATATTTGTGTCTTTGGCTGTGAGGCATATGCATATGTGCCGAATGAAAAAAGGTCTAAATAGAAAATAAGGCTGTTAAAAGTATTTTTATTGGCTATAGTGTTGGCATAAAAGGATGCAAGCTTTGGAATCCTGATATGGAGAAGGTTCTATACAACAAAAGTGTTATTTTTCGTGAGCTGAAGCCTTCTACTTTAGATCTATAGTCAGAGAGAAAATCAAAAGATAAAAAGGATGTAGTTGAAATTCCTCCGACACCAAATAAAGAGGACTTGAAAATTCAAAATGTACCTTAAATTGAGCAGAGCTAAAGTAGTTCTGAGAGTTCTAAAGAAGAACAACAACCTTAGCCTCAGCCTGTGAGGAGGTCAACATGTGAAAGAAAACAACCTGATAGGTATGGGTTTTCTTTGTTAGATACTAATTGTGCCTATGCTTTAATTTCTAGCATTGATGAGCCTAGGACTATGAAAGAGGCATTTAGAATGCCCGATTCTAACTCTTGGTTGGAAGCCATGAATGAAGAAATGGCATCATTAGAAAAGAATGATACTTGGATTTTGGTGCCCTTTCCTAAAGGCAAAAAAGATGTTGGCTACAAATGGGTATTTAAAAAGAAAATAGGTTTGGATGGCAGTGTGGAAAAGTATAAGGCGAGGTTGGTTGTGAAGGGGTATTCCTAGGTAGAGGGAATTGATTATGGAGAAATTGTTTCTCCTATAGCTAAGTTGACGTCTATCAGATTTCTTTTGTCACTTGCAGTAGTGTATGACTTAGAGGTTGAATAGATGGATGTGAAGACAACATTTCTTCATGGTGATCTTGAAGAAGAAATTTATATGTCCCAGCTTGAGCACTTTGTGGAAAAAGGTAAAGAAAATCTGGTTTGTAAGCTAAAAAAATCTATATGGGTTAAAACAATCTCCTAGAATGTGGTACCAGAAGTTTGACACATTTTTTTTGTCATTGGGATTTGTAAGATCAGAATCTGATCACTATGTGTACTTAAAAGCTGAAAATGATTGTGTTCTTATTATTGCTCTCCATGTTGATGATATGTTGTTCATAGGCAATAGTAAGTTAATGATTTCTGATCTAAAATATCAATTGTCTGCAAAGTTCAAAATGAAAGATCTTGGTGCAGCCAGGTATATTCTGGGAATGGAAACAACTAGGGATAGGAATAGTAGAAAATTTTGGCTTAGTTAGAGTAAGTATATTAATACTATTTTGGAGAGATTTTGTATGATTGATTGCAAGCAACTAGTTGTTCGAGTTTTGTAGGGAACGAAGCTATTTTTTGAAGACTATCCAAAATCTCCTACTAAGATGGAGGACATGACAAGAGTTCCTTATGCTAGTGTAGTTGGCAGTTTAATGTGTGCAATGGTCTATACAAGGCCAAACATTGCCCAAGTAGTGGGAGTACTTAGTCATTTTATGGCTAATCTTGGAAGGACACATTAGGATGTTGTGAAAAGAGTGTTTAGATATCTAGAGGGAACTTCAAAATATGCTTTCTATTATCAAGGAAATTTGGTTGAATCATAGAGGACTCCCAACATTCATGGCTATGTGGATTTTGATTGGGTAGGGGACATTAAAAACAAAAGATCCACCAGTGGATATATTTTCATGATGAATGGTGGTGTAGTTAGTTGGATGAGTAAACGGTAGGCTATAGTCGCTTTGTCCACTACAGAGGAAGAATACATGGCAGCAACACATGTTTATAAAGAAGCAATCTGGTTGAAACATTTGTGTTCTAACATTGGGTTTGATGCAAGGAAAATTACAATTTGCTGTGACAGTTAGAGTGCTATTTGTTTGGAAAAAAATCCTACTTTCTATGCCAAGATGAAACATATTGATGTGTAGTATCATTTTGTTCGAGATATGGTGGAGGATGGAAAGGTCTCTTTAGAAAAAGTGGATACTCTAGAAATTATTGCAGATGCATTGATGAAACTAGTGAGCATAGACAAGTACAAGTGGTGTGCCAGTTCGATGGGCCTTAGAGCCCATGGCCTTCATTAACTTTGAGTTTGAAGGAAGCCAGTAAGTCTTCGTCAAGTGGTAGATTGTTGGAAATTGTGCCTCAACTTGATGGCTTGTATTTCTATTTAAGTCCTCATTGTCTGTCGATTGCTGGAGCTGCTAACTTTGGAACCTTTTCACGGAGTTTGGAAGTTACAGAATTTCCCGACTGACCAACTTCCTTTGTTTTTGTGACATCAGTGATTTCTATAACCTTGGAACTTTATCACATAGTTCAAGAGTTTCTTAACTTCCCGACTGGGTGATCTCCTTCAATGTCGTGGTGTTCGGGATTTTCCTAACCTTGTCACGGAAGTTGTAAGTTTTTGTTTTCTCTAGATGAGCGACAAGCCAACAGATGTGGGGACCACTTGGAATTTTGGGAGACTTGTTGAGAATATTGTAGATTCCCAGCTTGATTCTCCAAAAATGCACAAGCAGTGAACACATGTCATGGTGGAGACCACAAGGTATGACCAATAGTATAGTGTGATGGGTAAATGCAGTGTACGTGAGTAAGTTGTTAATAAAAGGACTAATTTGTGGATACCTAAAGTATTCAAGCTTTTATTTATAAACTAATGACTACTAATATTCTACGTCAATGTGGGATATTTCCAATGGATGTTTCTCTCACTAATAGGCTAGTTCATTCGGTATGACTCTAGCCAATGGTGTTGACTCTTGCTAATGGACAATTATTTTTCCTATGATATCAGGGATACTTGATATGTTATAGGTATGACTTCTTACGGTGTTTCTGATACCTTTGGTCTTTTTGATAGCTATGTGATTTAGTATTTTGGCATCGGGGAGACACAGTCTAGTGTCTCTCCGACATGCAATACAGTTGAACACTTTGACCGAACGACTGTCCTATGTGGTGTGTTATGAGCCAATGAGAGAAGAGGAATGTCAACCATTGGCAGTTGAACAGTTGTGACTATTCTTGTGTGGAAGATCAACAAACCATGAAAAAGATGAGATATACTTTGTAACTAATAATGGATCGGTTTGGGTGATAGATATTTTTGTTCGATATGAAACATGGATTGATTTGAGTGGATTCATTGTATGCATCTGAGAGCATTGTGAAATTATTTTTTTGTACAAGATTGATCAGTGAATGTTGCTGAGATAAAATTGACATCAGAAATTGAAATCTGTACTCTATATGTAATTTTTTTTAATATAATACAAAGAGACTTTTCTTGGTGTGGTGGGCTTTTCTCCCATAAGGGTTTTCCCACATAAATCTAGTGTCCAATTGTGTATGTGTTCATTTCTCTTTTATGTTAATTCTTTTCATGTGTACCTTATTGAATTGTAATTGAAAAATTTAAAGTCATATCTACATTCTTCTATGAGGTTTTGACATTAGGAGAGTTTTTTCTGCACCTAAGCTTTCCTTACACAATACCTCTCTTGAGAGGTAGAAAATGCAACAAGTTACAAATTACTACCCCAAGCTCTCTCAGGTGTCAGGTCTTGATAAGCTTGGAATATCTTAGTGGTTGATGTGTTTTGTTGGTAACACAGGGTTGGCATTTATGGTTTACAATGCATGGGAAGTTAGGTTTACAAATGGAGTTTATAAATTTTTTGAAGTTATGCTCTACTGCTGCAAGTTCAGGACAATAGTCTAAAACTCCATTACCTATCCTTTGATTTGGATTTTCAATGTGCAATGAACTTTATTCTAAGTTAATATTTAAAAAAATGAAAAGGGGTAGGGAAAGAGAGAATTTCCTAGACCTCAAACTACTAATGAATAGTGACAATAAAGGCTGCTATAGTAGAAAAGCTTCATAAAATGAGTTTTGCTTGGCCATGATGAACCTACAGTTACACAAAACTGATGCAATCTTCTAAGGTCTGCTAATTTTCAGATTAAACATACACATCATAAACATGCAATTGAAAAAAGTTGCAACAATTATATAAAGAAGCCCAGGTTAACTTTATACAACAACTTGTCATCAAAAAGTGTCAAAAGTATGGGCTGAAATCTCATCAAATACCATAACAACAATGTCCATTATCACAACCATTCAAGAAACTAACAACTAAACTAACAGGGAAGTACAACCATGCATACATAATGAGAAAACTCAAAAGAAACACCTATAAATCATGCAATGTTGCTCTCTATTGCTACAAAATGTCTTTACACTAGCTCTTCAACCTTCTACAAATGGGGGGGAGACCCCTATTTATAGTTTTCCAAAGCCTAAATGAATGCATAGGATTGATTTACATTGTGTGGCTTAGTTTTGATTTACATTAGGGTTTCACCTACCCCCCATTATATAGAAAATTAAAATACATCTTTCGTCTCATTCCTATTTTGTCATGTAGTGCCCTATTACTACAACACTTTCATCTTCTAGCTGATTTCCCCTTTTTTGCTATAGGAAAATTGCTTGAAGGATACCTTTTGTTTGATGTGTCTATAGCATTTTTCTAGTCAATTTAATTTATCTTAGTTTTAGTTTGTCATTATCGTGAAATGGCTAAATTATCATAGATTTGACGAGACAACCCCGAATGGATCATGATCCTTTGATGAAGAATGAGACAAATTCTCCTTGCTTCTATCTTTGGTAGGAAGATCTTTATTTTCTTGGCATTGACCTCCCTGGAACAAGTGGCCTGAATCTTTATTTTCATGGAAATTGGTCCTCCTTCGGCATACATTCATGATTAAGCAGGTTCTTTACTTCAGTATCCCTAGGCCCTAATCTGCATCCTCTACATGTGAATCCTTATGATCTAGTACCTTTTTCCTTTATCTCATCTTATAGGTCCTTCAAGATGAATGTTCACACATTGGTTATCTTGTCATCAGAATAAAATTATTCTCTTCCCTCTAATTTTACTCCATATGTGAACTCCTCAAGTGTATGTGTTTCTTGGATGAGTGTTTTGGTACTGCTTTAAGATCAACTCATGAGTTTGCAATGTAGTGCTCACCATGTAGGTGCAAGTGCTAAGAAATTTGCTTATGAATTTCCACTGCCCTCAGCAGCATTCCATAGTGTGGAACCCACAAGCATGGTTTTTGCGGAATGAAGGATATTGGAGGATGTGGAGAGGAAGCCATTAAACAACAACATCGGGCTATACTACACCTGGAGGGATGGGGTCCACATGAGGAAAAGCTAGCCAGTGTGAGGTCACACCTCCTCCCTAATTAATATCTATTCTCAAGGTGGTGACATAACCACCTCATGCTAAATCACATGCTCAATGTATTGAATTCTTGCACCTGCACTACAAAATGAAGGATGCAGGAGGATGTGGAGAGGAAGTCATTAAAGAAAGGCATCAGGCTATATGATGCCCATAGGGAGGGGTCCACACAAGGACAAGCTGGCCAGTGAAAATTCACACCTCCTCCCTAATTAATATCTATTCTCAGGGTGGTGACATAACCACCTCATGCTAAATCACATACTCAATGCATTGAATTCTTGCACCTGGGCTGCGAATTAAACCCCATAACCACCCACTTTCATAAATTCTTTGAGTTTCAGTAATAAATTCTTTAATATTCCGAATGATGGAGCTAGGTGAGAGAGCTAATAATCCTTTCGTATGTAGGTAATCATGTCACGGGCTAAGTAGCATAAGAAGCCGGTGAAGAGTAATAGAAGGAGTAACAACCTCGGCCAAAAGGAATCCCATACCGTCCATCATCACAAATGATTTATAGAGGCCTCTTCCTTTGAATGATATATTACTGTAGAAATGTGAAATTAGCATTATACACTTAGGTCATATTCATCCATTCATCAAATAAATCAAGTTTATTTATAAATCTCCTAAGTCACCAACTCATATTAAATAAATCAACTTGATCCTAACATCACCCTCCTTTTAATTAAATAAATCAAGCCTTTTATTTAATTAAATTTGAAATCACCTTCCATCCCTTTTGATTTAAATAAATCAAAATATTCAATTCAAATGGGTCAAATAAACTAATCGCCATCTAAATCTAATCTAATCCTGATTAACCTAGTCTAATTACCCATCACATCCTCTAGCTTTTCCCACTTGCACCAATAAATCAATCTATTGATTTATTAAAATCAACATTCTCCATCAACATGGCATCTTTGAGGAATATTCCCTCAAGTTTGAATTCAAAATCAAGTGGACATGTACATCCAACAAAGCAATTAATGTCTCTTACATGTCCCCTGCACAAGTCAAACTCAACATTTATTTCACAATTTCAAATTTGAAATCTCCCTCTCTTTGGCACATTGACCAAAATGTGCTCATCCTCCAAGTTATCACAAGTTGACAAGTGGCCTCTTTTCATTGTCTAAATATGTGTCCCACATTCATCCATTTGGCTATTTCTCTCATCAAAATAATCTTTAAATAGAGGCATCATTCTTCATCAAATCCTCCACAACTCCACAATCTCAAGCACAAATGCACCATTGTCATTTGAATCCATATCATCTTAGCATTCCATATCATTCTTCATACCATATTCATAGCATTTTCATCATGGATCTTAGCAAAGGATTGGGAAAGGGCTATTTTCCACAATAGCACCAATCCAATATGAGATAGAGTTTGATTCTTGCTTTCTTATGCTTTCACTTAGTTCATTTGATATTTGGTTGTTTTGATTGCATTATGAAGCATGATTCGGTATTTCATATGGATGCTTGATAATTTTCTATGTTTTAAAGTGCTAATCATGCTAATGTCTGTGTTAGTTCTAGCCATTTGCAGATTTTCACCATCCACATAATGGCGCTATAAGGAGGGCTCACTATAATATCTAAATTTCCATATCCTAACTTTTACATGCAATAACGAAAGTGATATGTGGAGATTTGAATTTATTTAAGTAATTAAGATATCATTTGTTCAATTAGTAGTTTACCTACATTACTGTTTGGGTTTTTTTTTTTTTTGACAGCTAATAGCATTTTCTTGAAAGTTATGCCAAATCCTAGTCTACGCCCACTAATAGCTTTTGTCTGAAAAATGCATTTAAGATTTTAGATGTTGGTCTTTAGTGGTATTGATGGCACTACTTTTTACCTACCAAATGCATTTTCTTGAAATTTTTTAAATGAGTTTATTCGTTGTCTTGCAACTTGCTAATAACATTTGCTTGAAACTTTCATAGCATTTTTTAACAAATCTTTGTGCAGTCTTGCAATCAATGAAGAATTTGGTCTTAGACCTGCTAATAGCATCTGCTTGAAAGTTTCTTATGAATGTGATTTGTGCAAAATCCTACAAACAACGCATTCCATGAGATAATTTCCTTTTAAGGTGTCATGATGAACGGTAAAGATATGTCATTTACCCAATTGGAAGATTTCAAAAATTCCCTATGCGTCATCCAGAGGAAACAACACACATTTCCCAATCCATAGTCTACGCATTTTCACACTATGGAAGATTGCTCGCATTTTTATACCTGCCAAATGCATTTGCTTAAAAGTTCTTAAAGCATTTTCCATAAATCCATTTCATTCATATCCTACAAACAACGCATTCCATGAGAGAACATCCTAAAATTGCTCGAGCTATTATGGTAATAGATTGGTGATCTTAATTTCTTTTGACCATCGACAGGCTGCTTCAAGTATTTGATGGCATAATAGGGTGCCACTACCGTCGATTATTCACCTCCTAGAGATCATACTGTGGCTCCAACTTACCATGAAATAACCTTGCATGATTATGACCTTGTTTGGGTAATTTTTGTAATTTTATTACTTTAACTATGTGTTGCCTAAACAAAGAAAATAGACAGGGATTTAGCTTATATCGGTCAAAATAGACATGGAATAGAAGGATGTGAGTCAATCTTTATCCTAACGAGTTTGCAGGCGCACACACTTGCCAATTCTCCGCGACTTCTTTTACAACTTCTCCATTGAAGCCATACATCCATACATTGTCTTGGTTGTGACCTTAGTCTGTCTGCATGAGGCCTCACATTCTCAAGGCATATTTTCCCTTTGTTCAAGCCATGAGTTGCACGTTTATCCATACAATCTACGAATTTCTTTCTTAAGAGACTACTGTCAGACAGTCCGCTGGCCTTTTCTATCTTGCCTACGATATTTGCCATGACATTTCCAACTATAATATCTGACAAAAGTCCCTTATACGACTATCCATAAATCTCTACAGATTTTATGGAGGGAACGATTTTTTCACTAGCCAATTGCTTTACACTAGCTGATCCATTTTTTATTGCTGTACTCATCACCTTCTATTTTTAGGCCTCGTGTGAGAAGAAACTACGTTTGGCTGTGCCTGTGATTGTTAAATATTTTCTAGACACTTCCAGGCAGACCTGTTAGATGGCATAAATTGCTCACATTTAATCTAGAGATATTCTTTAGTCCTAAAAAATAGCATAAGTTGTCCAAACGCATTCAGTCACATACATACAACATCTCCAATGATGGTGGGACCGTTGTTAATTTAGAAATCTTGTTGCACCCGTCCAAATACAATTTGAAAATCCCACTCAACTTTTGTGAGTCACCAGGAAGATTGCAAAATCTTGAGTCAGTGAAAAGGGTGATCAATCCATCAAATGGTGATCCACTTATTGAACGCATTTATCTCAGTCACCCATTTTCTTCCTTGAAGCACAAGCACAGTACACTGTATGGTGATCAGACCAACGGTTTTGACAGTACACTTGTCTCCTATTTAAAAGAGTTTGAAAGTCTTTTGAAAGCCATTAATTGCTAAAGAGGGAGTTGTTGTGGCAATAAATCTCATTTGCATCTTTGTCATGCCTCTTCCTGAAGATCATTTATTGCTATAATGTGGATGGGCTATCACCCACATATCTCACCTTATCTCTTCATATCAACTGTATACCTATCATTCTATAGATGTAAAATCTATCAATTTATGGACTTTTGCAAATTTATCTCTTAATGGTGTGATGTAGATTGGAAAAATAGGGTAGACTATTCATCCACATCTAAACTCCTTTGATCTTTGATGAACAACCAAAGGGCGGATATCATGGGTATAGCACATTAGCAAAGGCAGATAAATTCAAGGCATCTTTATTTGAATATGAATATAGCTTGGAGGGTGCGATTTCTCAGGAAAAATACTTGATACTAAGAAATGATATTTCTTCTTTCTAAAAAACACTTTGGCAGAGCTGAGGGATGGGATGGTTTCTATTTTGATGGTACATTAAGGCCGATGTGATGTTTTAAAAGTTAATCAAAAACATAGTTGCTATTGGAATCTGATTATTCTTTTTTTTTTGAGATCCAACACTTAGTTTTTCACAAATCACATTAGGCTTTATTTGACTTTATTTTCTATTGTTGGCAACTAATTATGTAATCATCCATCAAAGTTGTATGGTGTTGGAGGAATCGTATGTATTTTATTGATTTTAACTAAGCAAGATTTAGACCTCTTTATGCAGAAATCTTCCTACAACATCTTTTTGGGGAGATCTTTTTTTTAACAACAATGTCTTTGTATAGGATCTTTCTTTCTATTCATAGACTAGCGGTTGGATGGTTACTCAATCCATAAACACAAAGCTAATGCAATGTACATGGTCAACATAAGTTTATAGACCAATCTTTTTTAATGAGTTGATATATAAAACGGGTTGTCATGTTTGTTTTTTTTACTATAATTGATCATGTGGGGTTCCTTCAACTTTCATTTTTTTTAACATTATAACCATTGTGTTTTTACATGTACTTCTCACCAAAGCGGATAAATCACAAGTGAAATTGAGCTAGAAAATTGGGCATTGAATTCAAAGTTGACAAAGTATTTTTAAATACTTTAAAGGGCTTTTGTTTTGGTGCTTTAGTTCTTTGTTTTAAACCAACTCATTTCTTGTTAGACTCTAAAATGAAAATTTCAAAAGCTTTCAAATTTTCATTACAAAGGGGTTAAAATGAATTTTAGGAAAATCCACCAAATTTAATTTAAGGATAAACAAATTGAACAAACAAATCTTCACATTTGATTTTTTGGTGCTTAAAACGAATTCATCAGTGCTTTGAGGCTTAAAATGAACATGTTTTTTTCATGCTTCGTAATCTCTTATGCAAAGTAATCTCATCTAAATTGGCATATGCACTTCTCTCGCACTTCACAGTGATCTTGAGAATCAAAATTCTTTTTGATGACAATAAGTTACATAAAATATTTCCTCCACACTTCAATTTGGGTTTAAAATTGGACAAAACTTTGTGCAAGTGTGAGTGGAGCATCATCGCATATATTCTCTTTCTTTGTGTCATCAAAGATTGATCGAGTTATGGATTTTTTCTTTGTTTGCTTTTGTTTATCCTAGAGGGCCTACCTTGGGGAAAAAGTACTCACCCAAGGGAACAACTCAACTGGTAAAACTCTAAAGCCAAGAGTATTTCCAACCGGGATATAAATGTGGGTATTGGAGTAAACTCCAATATCATGTAGTTGATTCTAACAAGAAGGATCCGAAAGGGGACTCTTGTCATATGGGTCAATCTCCATGAACGGAAAGTTCAAACTAAAACCTTTGTTTGTAGTGACCAATTAACCCATTCACCAAGTTTATCAAAGTGGTGCATTGGAACTTAGATTCCAAGAAGTTACTTGCCATGTCCAATCTTGGTTAAAATATAGAGGTTAAGACTTCATTCTTAACATACCTTTATATTTTTTCCTTGGTTGCATGTAAAGTCATCTCTTCTACTATGAAGGGCATGAGGAAAGCCCACTAAGAAAAATGTACCAATTGAGCTAGGGTGTTATATTGCTTGTGAGTCAATTTGAAAACACAGTGCTTTGATCAAAAACATTGGAAAACCAACATTCAACGTGAACATCAAATCTCAAACCCTTTAGGAGAAGCAAATATCCTTGAAAAAATTCACATGTTATTGCTTTCCCTTGGGATTCGTATCCTTAGAGGCTTCTAAACATTTGAATTTCATCTCAATTTTCTCCTACTAAGGTCAACATTAGGAAACCTTTGCCTTGATTTCCTTGATTTCCACATAATGCATTTTGTGGGATGAAAGAAAATTAAGACATTGGACATTCAGTTGAAAACCTAATCAAGAACTTTTTGTGATAAAAATAATCCATTAAGCAAAGATTGAATCAATTGGACCCCACACATGTGCTTGGCATCTTTTGGTCGTATGGTTTTCATGCAAACATTGATCTTTTGATTTTGAATTACTTTTAGAGAAAGATAAGTTCTTCACTATCTCTGTCTCAGAAACAAGTCCTTCCTAGGTTCATTTAGGATCAAATCAAACACTTCACCCATCCAAAAAATTTATAAAAATGCATCCCACCAAAAAAACTTTAGAGCTTTGGAAACATCATTATCTAGACTTGGGTACATCCTTAAATCAAATCAAAGTCATTCATTTAGTTAGGTGTGTGGGAATGCATCCTTTCTCATACATTTAATTAAATTAGCAAATCCTTTGAACAAATTCATCCTAGGATAACATCTAACATCTTAGGGTTTACGAGTTCATTATCCAAATCAAACCAACCAAAATCAAACCCTAAGTCTATCATTGATCCAAAGTTCCTAAACGTTCATCACTCACCTTTCATCCTTCATCTTGTCATTAGTCCTAAGAACCTTAGAGGCCAATTTTTGGAACAAGGTCAAAACACAAGGAGAACATGGATTACAAACTTGATCCATACATCATGAGTAATCCAAATCAATTGAACTTTCAAAGCCTTACAATGCCAATAGATTATCAAAACTCACACTTATACAATCGATACATGGGATCATTACCTTCTACAAATGTCAATGGCACAACAAGTGTGAGTATGCCCAAATCAAATATTGGAACACATTTCCTAATGGTAGATCCAAATCCAAACCTACAAGTCTGTCAACCAAACAATAAATGCATGAGCCTTCAAACAAACAACATCATCCCACCAAATCCCTACATGCCAAAAGAGAAAGTACCAAGTACAAGTTTTCCAAACATGAATCTAGAAAAATTTGGGATAAATATGTTTGCAAATCATACAAATGTTGTTAAAAGGCTAAACAAGATGATAATGACTCCATGCATTAGTCCAAGTCAAGGTAACACCATGCAAAATCAGAGTTACCTAAAACAAGGCAATGTGATTCCCAACATCAACAATGTTCAATTTCAACCCATAATGCCAAATTTGAACATCATCCCAAATCAAAACATTGTCAAAAATCAAACACAAGTACACACTCCAAATCTACTTAAACAAAAGCCAAATCAACTATATCAAGGTAGTCAAGATAGAAATCAAGATCAAATTTGGCAAGATCAAATTCCTACGCTTACCAAAATAGTTGAGTCATTGCGCCAAGAGACATCGCCACCACCATTACCCATATCAACATCATTCATTGGTTTAGGGCTTCCCCCTTTACCTAGCTCCAAACTTGTTAGAACTATAAAAATTTGATATTTTCACATGTTGATTTTACTCATAATCTTCCAAGTGAGTCCTACCTTGAATGCATTTCTCTCTCTTCGTGCATATTTTCTCCATGTTTTCCCATATTGCCCCATTGAATCCATTGAGTCACGTATCTTTTGCATTCTGGTCCCTATCGGCATGAGTTCATTAGGCTCTTCCCAATCCATGTTGTGTCATCTACTAGCAAAATGTTTGTGTTGCCTATCAGCAAGATGTTTTAATGTCATGGTGACTGGATTTCTTTCACTGGTAGTTATCGGCATAACAATTTCATCGTTTCGGCGACGTGAAGTATTCATATCGGCATGAGTCTGGGTCATCGATGTAATGCTTCGCCGAACGCATCATGTTTCACTGACCCATGTTTGGAAGGGCATATCGACGAAGGAAATTTATTTCGGTGAATGGTCATAATGAATCTTTATTGTCTCATCGAACGATACAAATGAGGTTTCACATCGGCAGGAGTTTAATGCTTCGGCGAGGGGTCATAGTGAAATGGTTTATGTTTCACCGACTATATACATGTGGAGGGCTTATCAATATGACTAATTGCTATCGATGTAATGTATGGGTGAAGTGCTGGATGTCTCCTTGAATGGCAACTAAAGGAGCATATCAGTATGAGTTTGAGCTATCAGGATGAGATCTCGGCGAGAGACCTCCGGTCACCGACTTTACGAATGGAGGTTTCTACCAAAGGGCTCGTTAGCGAGAGATGTTTGCTTCGAAGTTAGTCCTGGCGATGCAGTTGGGTCTCACCGATAATATATAGGGGGTGACTTTGTCAGTATATGATGGGTGTTGTCTTGGCGAACATAAATGATCTCGGGGTGAATTTTCGGTAAAACAAAGAGATCTCTACAAGATGTCTCCCCGACGGTGATGTGTCACAGTGACTCGATATGAATGAAGATCTTCGGTGTAACATTGAGGAATCTATATAGTGTCTTCCCGATTGTGTATGGTCTTGGAAAAAGCGAATGAAGACTATCTCTCAGCGAGAGTGTTGGCGACTTGAAATTAATAAATGTCTTTCGGCTTGACATAATGATCTCGATATATTATCTCCCTGATGGTTGAATGTCATAGCGACATACAAAAGGTAAAAAGGGGCCTTCGGCGAAAGGTAATGAAATCTGCAAGAGGTATCTCTAAGAGCGATAAGCTACAGTAACATATGTGGGACAATAGGGTACTTCTTGACTTCAACATGGTGAACAGTTGGTCATGGCGAACATGAGCACAGTGAACACGAGATGATTAGCGAATGAATTGCCTTCGGAAGGATGATGATCTATGTCTCACCGACTATCTCACTAGTGATAACAAAATTTTAAATATTAGGGCTGACATGTTTCTGCTTGGATGACCATTGCTTGTCAGCTCGATTGGAGCCCGAATTTTGTGCTGGGCCTACATGATATTTCAAATGTTTTATTTTCTTAATGCTAGGTATAAATAAGCCCCTGGATTGTAATTGATAACATCATATTTTAGATCAGACTTTAGAAATATAGTAGATTAGGAATGGCTACAGTAGAATAAAGTTCTCATTCTGGAGACCATGGTGAATGTTTTTAAATGGTGATTTCAATGAAAATCAGCTGGTGTGGCAGGTTATTTCTGTTATCAATTGTCTATTGAGCTTATTGAAAAGTATTGCTGAAGATGTCTCCAATTTGATTTTTTCTGGTTGTTTAAATTGGAATAACAAGTTTATTCTTAGTTTATTTGTGCACATTTGTTACATTTGTGTGGTTAATTAATTGGTTCTCTCAAGTAGAGATTAAATCCTTTTCATTGATCACAGTAATTAGGAAGATTCATCTGGATTATTAAAGAAGAGCTCAATAGTCATAGTTTTGCATTGTTTATACAAGTTATGAACAAATCATATGCCTGCAAATTTGATTTTTTGCCAGAATAAGTTACCCACTTCTATTTCATTTGACTCTGCATACCCAACAAGGCATTGGTCTTTGTAATTTCATTATTTGAATTCATTCAGCTTCTTTACATTTGTTTATTGATCATTTTAGGAGTTAGATTAGAAAATTGCTTTTAAGATTGGTATCAAGTTTGATTTAATTTTGTTCACTGTCATCTGCCATTGTGGACAAAGCATTTCAGAAGGCTAATCATAAGATAAGTCTACTTAATTCAGTTAGGTACACCTGCCAAGGTTTAGCAGCACCTAAAGAGTAGAAGGTTGAATTCTTTTGACCTTGTCTGTTACCCTAAAGTGTATCAAGAGATTGGCAGCCTCTTGAGGCATTTGGCCTACGTTTTTGAGAGCTAACAAATTGGTGACTCTAGTGGGGAATAACTTGAGAAAATCTAGTGGTAGACAGCCTTGCCTTATAGATTCATACAAATTTTTAAATTAGGTCTTCAAATAGAGATTCATAATTGTGTAGTTTGTAGCTCCCCATCTGAGTCACACAACTAACAAATTGGCAACTCTGCTGGGTATTACATCAGAAAATTCAGTTGAAGACCATCATATAGAGTCAGTGAAGAAAAGATTTGAGAAGTTTCAGAAAAGATGATTCTGCTGGGAAAAGATCAGAAATAATGATTTTCCTACTTTTGGAAAAGTAGGTGGTGAATTTGAAAAAATTATTGCAGCTGTTCAAACATGAATGGAGGAGGATTGCAGTTCTGGGGAGGTCATGTTGGAGCTCCTCATGGTCAGCAGTATATGCCATATCATCATACATAGCACTATGGGCCAATGCACTAGCATCAGTACCCACCTAGTGCCCCCCCCCTCATCAGCATACAACAATGATCAGACAGTTTGATTTGGTAGGGATTTCAGTATCCCCTTATCCAATGGATGGCAGTTGGAGGGGTATTGTTCCAAAGTTTACAAAGTGTGATGCAATCACTGCTGAAGATCATTTAAGAAGTTTCGATGCTTTCATCCAAGATTTGGATGTGCCATATGATGATTTATGCATGAAGCTATTCATGATATCACTTGTTGAAGATGCTAGGGATTGGTTCAATAGCCTACCAACTGTCTTAATTGATTCTCTTCAAGTATTTCAAGATCAATTCCTCGAGCAGTTTGGGAATCTAAGTGTACTAGATTATGCTATTCGTGAAATAATACACATTCAAAAAGATCAAAGTGATACAATTTATGATTTCAATCGGAGATTCAATAAGTTGCAAAATAAGATACCTCTTGGATCAAAGTTACCAGATTCTATAGCACTGAGTATTTATTTGAATGCTTTTGATCCAAAGATAGAGTATGAGCTGAGAAATGAATTCCTAAGAAGTTTGACCGAGGCATAGAAGATGGCACAAACAATTGAAAACAATAGGAAGGCTGCTGGGATAATCAGTAAAAGAGGCATTTCTAGGGTTTCTCAGCAAAGCAACACATATAGGAACGAAAGGCCGAGGTTGCATGATATACCTTACAATGTAGACTGGAAAGACAACAAACCTATAATAGCTAGGCCTGGAAACATGGAAGCTCCTGATCCATTGACAAAGAGAACCTATATGGTAAGTAACAATTACTTCTGTGAATTTTGTGATATGCCACATTCCCTAGATTATTGTGTTGTAGCCCAAAGTATGCAAGAAGAGGGAATGCAGATGGAAAATAATGAAGAAGATCACACAGTATATCTAGCTTCAAATACTTTTCACTAGGTTGAGGAAGATGAAGGTGCAGGGCATCTCTCTTGCACAACAGATTGTCACAGGGAAAGCAATGCATGTTGTGAGGAATCCAGTGAATATTCTAATGCTGATGATGAACCTGAGAATTTTGATTTGCAGTCAAGGGATTCTTCTACCTCTTATAAAGATTAGGATGAAGAGGCAATCGGAGATGTTGATTCATTAGATAGTAAGTATACAATACCTCTGGCTACAGTTGAAAGTTATGAAGATACGTTTGATCATGATGAGGTTTGTACATTTGAAAGTTATTTCCAAAAAATTTCAAACTCGTTGTATGATGAAGAGTTAAATAAAGATCAAATTATTTTTTGCCAAGGTGTGTCAATAAGTAAGTTTCAGATATTTTCAAATCCATTCTATGAAAAGGAGGAAATAATTTCAAACAAGCAAAATGATGGAATACATAATTGCACTGATGATGTTTCCAATTTCCTATTCTCTGATGGTATTGGATTTTTGTTTGATGATGAAAAAAGTGAGGAGTATAACTATAATGATGAAAATGTTTAGACTTGTTCACTTGTCAGTGAACAGATTGCAGATTTATTTACTTCTGAATACCAGGGATGTGCACATAAAGATGATCTTTAAGTTTTGTCTCCAGCTTACTTTTGTTTTGACCGTGAAGAATCTTTGTGTAAAAATTCTTATGACTCCATGTGTATTTCTTGGAATGGTGATGATACTTTTGGTATTGATCAAAAGTGTGCTTCCATTCGGGATGAGGTATGTGATTTTGAAATTTCTAATTCATGTGAAGAAGACATTTGTTTGCATACCAAGGATGATAGAAGTCTAGATTTTATTGGTTCACATATATATGATAAGGAGGATATGAATCATGATCCAGTGTTGTCTCCGAATAATGATACTAAAGAGGTGTAAAAGGTTTCAGATAGTGTTGATATAACAAAACATTTTGTTTCTCATGAGAAGCACTTTGATTGTGAAATTTTTATACAGCTGGGAGAGTGTTTCATAATACATAACAATGAGAGAGATAATACAAAATTTTACATTAAATATGTATGCATTTTGTATGCTAGCAGAGATTTGCTTGATGATGAAGAATATAAATTACAGAATGGTGTATGGATTTTGGGCCAAGCTAAGCATAGCGATTCTCTAAAAACTTTTAGTGACAGGAAAGATTGCATTTGTGTCTTCAAGAGAAATCTGATGAATTCAAAACAAAACTAGGTATTTGATAGGGGAAAGTATGATTTGAGTTTCAAATTGTAACAACTCAAGACAGGAGAAGTTAACACACAAAGGATTGAGGGTTTCCAATGCATGGACAACTCTTACTTGTTCTCTTTAAAATTCTTTTCCATGCATAGTAGTTTAGGATGGTGGTTCACCTTCATTATGCATCCATTTCGCCTCCATCTTGCATTCTTTCCATCATGCCCTGTGCCCATATCCATTATGTTCACTGGCTCATCATTTTGTGTCTAGTCTGCTCACCCAAGGAGTCTGGATCCTTGCAATGATCTCACTAGCATTCATCCCTAGACAGAGCCACTATTAGAACTGTAAAAATTTGATATTTTCACATATTGATTTTACTCATAATCTTCCAAGTGAGTCCTACCTTGAATGCATTTCCCTCTCTTCATGCATATTTTCTCCATGTTTTTCCATGTTGCCCCATTGAATCCATTGAGTCACGCATCTTTTGCATTCTGGTCCCTATCGACATGAGTTCATTAGGCTTTTCCTAATCCATGTTGTGTCATCTGCTAGCAAAATGTTTGTGTTTCCTATCGGCAAGACATTTTAATGTCATGGCGACTGGATTTATTTCACTGGTAGTTATCAGCATAACAATTTCATCATTTCAGCGACGGGAAGTATTCATATCGGCATGAGTGTGGGTCACCGGTGTAATGCTTCACTAAAGGCATCATGTTTCACCGACCCATGTTTGGAAGGGCATATCAGCGAAGGAAATCTGTTTTGGTGAATGGTCATAACGAATCTTTCTTGTCTCACCGAATGATACAAATGAGGTTTCACATCGGCAGGAGTTTAATGCTTCGGCGAGGAGTCATAGCGAAATGGTTTATGTTTCATCAACTATATACATGTGGAGGGCTTATCGATATAACTAATTGCTATTGATGTAATGTCTGGGTGAAGTGTTGGATGTCTCCCTGACTGCTAACTAAAGGAGCATATCGGTATGAGTTTGAGCTATCGGGATGAGATCTCGGCGAGAGACCTTCGATCTCGCCGACTTTACGCATGGAGGTTTTTTACCAAAGGGATCATCGGCAAGATATGTTTGCTTCGGAGTTAGTCCTAGCGATGCAGTTGGGTCTCACCGATAATATACAGGGGGTGACTTTGTCAATATATGATGGGTGTTGTCTTGGTGAACATAAATGATCTCGGGGTGACTTTTTGGTAAAACAAAGAGCTCTCTACAAGATTTCTCCCCGATGGTGATGTGTCACAGTAACTCGATATGAATGAATAACTTTGGTGTAACATTGAGCAATCTGTATAGTGTCTTCCTGATTGAGTATGGTCTTGGCGAAAGCGAATGAAGACTATGTCTCAGCGAGAGTGTTTGCGACTTGAAAATGATAAATGTCTTTCGGCTTGACATAATGATCTCGGTATATTATCTCCCTGATGGTTGAATGTCATAGTGACATACAAAAGGTAAAAAGGGGCCTTCGAGGAAAGGTAATGAAATCTGCAAGAGGTCTCTCTAAGAGTGATAAGCTACAGCAACATATGTGGGACAATAGGGTGCTTCTTGACTTCGACATGGCGAACAGTTGGTCATGGTGAACGCAAGTACAATGAACACAAGATGATTAGAAAATGAATTGCCTTCGGTAGGACGATGATCTATGTCTTGCTAACTATCTCACTGGTGATAATAGAATTTTAAATATCATGGCCGACATGTTTCTGCTTGGATGACTGTTGCTTGCCAGCTCGATTGGAGCCCGAATTTTGTGTTGGGCTGACATGATATTTCAAATGTTTTATTTTCTTAATGTTGGGTATAAATATGCCCCTGGATTGTAATTGATAACATCATATTTTAGATCAGACTTTAGAAATACAGTAGATTAGCAATGGCTATAGTAGAATAAAGTTCTCATTCTGGAGACCATGGTGCATGTTTTTAAATGGTGATTTCAATGAAAATCAGCTGGTGTGGCAGGTTATTTGTGGTATCAATTGTCTGTTGATCTTATTGAAAAGTATTGCTGAAGTTGTCTCCAATTTGATTTTTTCTGGTTGTTTAAATTAGAATAACAAGTTTATTCTCAATTTATCTGTGCACATTTGTTGTATTTGTGTGGTTAATTAACTGGTTCTCTCAAGTAGAGACTAAATCCTTTTCGTTGATCATAGTAATCAGGAAGATTCATCTAGATTATTAAAGAAGAGCTCAGTATTCATAATTTTGCATTATTTATACAAGTTATGAACAAATCATATGGCTGAAAATTTGATTTTCTACCATAATAAGTTGCCCACTTCTATTTCATTTGACTCCGCATACACAACAAGGTACTGGTCTCTACAAGTTCATTATTTGAATTCGTTCAGCTTCTTTACATCTATTTATTGATCATTTTAGGAGTTAGATTAGAAAATTTCTTTTAAGATTGGTATCAAGTTTGATTTCATTTTGTTCACTGTCATCTGCCATTGTGGACAAAGCATTTCAAAAGGCTAATCATAAGATAAGTCTGCTTAATTCAGTTAGGTACACCAGCCAAGGTTTAGCAGCACCTAAAGAGTAGAAGGTTGAATTCTTTTGACCTTTTCTATTACCCTAAAGCGTATCAAGAGATTGGCAGCCTCTTGAGGCATTCGGCCTGCATTTTTAAGAGCTAAGAAAACTCTCCATTCAAATAACACCACCTAGCACCAATCAAGCCATCACATAAAATCCTTTGAATATACCATCGACATCGCACCAACAGATGGCATCTAATCAAATGACAACATCAATCATGACAAATCAAAATATGGTCTCCCAAGGGCCTATCACCTCGGTCATTCCAACCATCCCTATCACTTTGATCATTCCAACCACCACTCTCACACCCATCTCATCTCAACCCCTCACTACCATGATCGCTCTGAGCGTATCTTAAACACTTGTCACTACATCCAACATGATTCTGAATCCACCACCACTACCACCAAAACCAAACGTAGGAAGACAATATGACATTGCACTAAACGCTCACTAGGCCTACCAAAAGGCCATCCAACAATATCTAGCCATGCAAAAAGAAAACAAGCTCAACAAGTGTAACAAGCCTCTCAAGCTACCCAACAAACATAAGCACACATTGAGAACAAGGATCAAGATCAATCCATCACTAAGCACCTTGAAGCTATGTCTACTTCATCCAACGATCAAATCAACATATGTCAAAATTCACTTCTCAATCATGATCAAAATCCACCAACAATACCCAACAATGATCCAATTCAAGAAATGTCAACATCACTTGACCCTATGGTTGAAGACATTCACAATCTCTTTGCCACAATTGTTGAAAACAATGCTCAAAATCTCTCAATTAAGGAGCACATTGAGGATGTTTTTACCCCACCTGATGATCAACTCACCATACATCAAGAGCCACTTTTTAGTGATCTATTTCAAGGAGTGTTAGTATTATTTGATCCTATCAACATAATGCATGATCCATCGACCAATGATCATGACAAAAATGTCTCTACATCGCCTAATGAGTTAGAGAACATATCTCAAAGAATTATTCCAAAGCATGATCAACATCCTTCACCAAAGTCTAGCAGTGGTCCTTTCCAAGACATGTTGACACCCTTTGACCTCATGGTTATAGATATTGAAGGAACCTTGAACTCAACACTTGAGGATATTGAGCCATTCCCCATGCCTAATGATGACATCCAAGAACCCTTTGTAAGCAATCCATCCTTTGAAACTAGCCCATGTCAAGAACTCGATCCAAAGCACGTCGAAAGAAAATCTAAAATCATTCAAGATCAAGAATTTGTATCTTCAAGATACTACAATAATCTAATGGACACTCTCCTATCTATGAAAAATGATCATATCCATGTAGCACATACTCTCCATCTACCCATGAGATGCTTTCTACAAATGGACACGTAGATGATCTTCATTTAGAACAATATTCCCTTACTCCTAATATTATTACACAAAAAGAGCAAGTTATTGATTCCTACAACCAAACAAAGTTGTCAACATCAAGATTAGATATATCCAAAATCCAAACTGAAGACATCATGTATGAAGATATTCAACATTATTCACTTAGGGAAATAGGTCTGACAGAACAAGATATTCCAAAGTCAGCAGTGCAACAAATTCCTATAACATCATCTACAATGCTCATTTATCATAGCATGCTTACTAGACAAGACATCTCAAAACAAGCAGAATCAAAGCATGAAGGTACTACTACCACCATACTAGGGGCAACTTTATCTAGTGCAAATGTCAACATAGGGAGCACAAAGAATCTTTATGGTGAAACCATTTCCAATACTACAACCAACCACATCATGAATCTTTATCCACCCATCACCCCATCCATGAATTGGGACCAACATCAAAAGAAATATTTGAATCAAAGTACGAAGAATCTTATCAAAGCAAAAGAAGCTGAAAAGCATAATGGACAAATCAAATACACATGGATACCAAAGAATGCAAAGAAAGATTATCCCTATCAAACTCCATCAGTCAAAGAAACTATGGGGAAAAATAAAAAAGGGAAAAGTATCCATCAAATATTTCCACAAAAGCAAAAGTAGGCTTTTCAAGTGACGTACAAAGTATATCAAATAGTTGGTCCTAATTCCACACACACTTATGTATCCACCCATCATTGCTCATCTTCCCAAGTTTGAAAAGTCAAAGGTTCCAAACTGTCAACCAATCCATCTCTTATCCCTAAACACACTTCATCCACACCTCCATGCATGATATCCAATTCTCATATTGACCATGTATTGGCAACAACCCTTCATCATAAGGGTTCATAAGGCACTCTATCGTGATGTGCACACAAAGAAAAAGTTAACTCCAATATCGACGAAGCAGATCAAGAATCCCAAAAGTTGCATTCAATTGCATGTATTCTAGCAAAGCAGCTTCTTCAAGCAAGATATCGATGGCACATTATGACAGGGGCATCTATATCAGCAACACCTTGTGATTCAGTATGAGCTTAAAATCTTTCAGAATAAATAAATAAATCAATCAAAAAATATCAAAATCCAAAAAAAAAAAGAAAAAGGATTAAAAATAGTAAAGAGAAAAAATCGTGCTCTAGTGAAAACTGCATGGGCGGCGCTTTGGGCAAGACCATGACAAAAACCTAGCAAACAGGTGTCATGTGTAGAATCGAGCATCTACGTGCACCACTTCAGGTGAAAGTATCTCATCCCATCCGTAATAAATCAAGAATTCCATCCATCTTATCCATAATAAATCCATTCATCCATAAACCATTGATCCAATCCATCTTTATCCATCTTCATCCATAGTCTAGGTTATCTTAGTCTTGATGAAATTTTGGGGAGCACTTTACACTTGCTTATGGTAAACATCTTGACATGGGCCGTTTTCATGGATCCTATCCTATGCAGCATTATCTGAGCCATGAAGCATTATCCAAATGAGCATTTTTTATTCGAACACCTTATCTTATCACAAGATAATCCTTGGCATCCTTTGTGTACTTACCATATCCATCCATCCATACACCTATCCAGGCATCTATCCATCACATTCTGTACATTGCTAGACATTGGGGGCAAATAATTACATCTTGTTTCGAGAATAAATCTTGATCTATATCCTCCAACTTATGTGGTGATCCGAACATTGGAAAATGTCAAATCAAATTGGTCAAGCAATTGTAATCCAAAATCCAAATCACTAGCCCATGGCATATTTTGACGAGAAGAAATTCCGTATCAGTCTTCATCATTCATCGAACACTAATCCAAACAATCACTATCAGTCGCATCTAATTTGCACATCAAACATCACATCCAATCATTCAAAACATATTTTGTTCCAAATCAAGCTTCAAAACCCTGATCAATCAAATCCGATCAACCCATCATCATCTCGGGATATCATTCCCAATCATTGTGTTTCTTAACACTATCCTTGTATTGTTGTGCATCCTCAACAATGTTATCGTCATCAATCCTGATCAATCAAATCCTTGAATTGTTGTGTATCCTCAATAATTTTATCATCATCATCAATCCATCGATTCAATCAGTCAACCTTAGCTTGGTTTTCAACAAAATCCCAAACATAGCACTGATATCATCATTCATATCCTTATCCAAATCATCAAAATCATGCGAAAATTCAAAAACATCAGAAAATTGAAAAATAAAAAAAACATTCAAAACATATCAAAAATCCAAAAAACATTCATAAAATCTTATAAAACCCCAAAACATCAAAAAATAAAAAAATCAAAACATTTGTAAAAATCTCAAAAAAATACCAAAAACAACCTCAAAACATTCCAAAAAATGTCAAAAACATCCAAATATTTGAAAAAATCCATCTGTCCCATTTCGCTTTCACCTGCAATAATCAATCATCCATAATAAATTGATCGTCACCTTCATCCTTTGGAAAAACAAATAGAAACAACCACAACAATCAGCAAAAGCAAGCTTCAATCATAAAATCAAAAGCAAACAATAAACATTTAAAACAAAATCAAACTCTTGATCATTTTCAAACATGTCAATCAACCTTATATCAACAACCTCTCAATCAACTTATCAAACCATCATCATCCTATACAATGCATGTCCTAGGATATATCGTTTCGACAATGGGCATCATTTTGGATATCACCTTGGATTCTTATCCTATCAAAACACATCCCTTTGGTCGAAGGTATGAAGAACATTGGCTTGTTTGCATGCTTGACCTTTTCTTTTGATTTATCTTATTGCGCTCATTCCAAGGACCTCTCGATGATATCCGAACAAAGGATTTAGAGAGATAGGAATGGGGCAATGATCATTATCTTTTGTCTACTGTGCTTGTTGGATATTCTTGTAAAATAAACTAGCGAAAAATTGCTTTGTTAGGTACATCCTAGCAAGGTTTCTGTATGTCAAGTGTGAACAAGAATACTCCTATCTGTTTGTCGAGTCAAAGTCCATCGCACTAGGTACAATGCTATCCTAGTTCGTTTTACCTTGATGCATCATGCCTATGTATGATATCAAACATAAGGTAAGTAGCCCTTTTAAAATCCCAATCCTTGATAAGAAAATCATCATCATCTATCATCATCATCTCTAATAAAGTCTCGTCAGAACATGGACTTGTTGGATCCTCTTGTCATCACCTGATTTCTTTTCTGTACTAACATCACCTCATGAATAGCTAACCATCATCATCAATGCATCCATCTTGCATCCACAAACCATCAACATTCTGCATATCATCCCACATGCATGTTCATCATCACAATATAGATCTGTTAGTCTAAGCATCTCATAAATCATACATTTTCATAATCATAGCATATCACATCATCAATCTCATCCATCTCACATCATATCATCATTTAATTTGTTTAAGATAATATAGATTTGTTATTCTAAGAATCTTACAATCATCTCATTTGCATCATCATACATAACCATCCATTTTGAGCCTATTTATCACGAGATCGACCCTCAAATAAAATATTTTCGCTCGATCTCTCGAGGGGGAAATGTAGTAGTGTACTTCTTTCCGTTGGAAATTTTTTTGAATTTTGTTCGCGGGAAGTTTATTCTTTGAACCAACACAACAAGTACATTGCTTCAAAGAGGGGAAAAATGTACACACGTGAAATTAGCATTATGCACTTAGGTCATATTCATCCATTCATCAAATAAATCAAGTTTATTTATCAATCTCCTAAAGTCACCAACTTATATTAAATAAATCAACTTGATCCTAACATCACTCTCCTTTTAATTAAATAAATCAAGCCTTTTATTTAATTAAATCTGAAATCACCTTCCATCCATTTTGATTTAAATAAATCAAAATATTCAAGTCAAATGGGTCAAATAAACTAATCACCTTCTAAAGTTAATCTAATCCTGATTAACCTAATCTAATTACCCATCACATCCTCTAGGTTTTCCCACTTGCCCCAATAAATAAATTTATTGATTTATTTAAATCAGCATTTTCCATCAACATGGCATCTTTGAGGAATATTCCCTCAAGTTTGAATTCAAAATCAAGTGGACATGTACATCCAACAAAGCAATTAATTTCTCTTACATGTCCCCTACACAAGTCAAACTCAACATTTATTTCACAATTTCAAATTTGAAATCTCCCTCTCTTTGGCACATTGACCAAAATGTGCTCATCCTCCAACCTATCACAAGTTGACAAGTGGCCTCTTTTCATTGGCTAAATCTTTGTCCCACATTCATCCATTTGGCTATTTCTCTCATCAAAATACTATTTAAATAGAGGCATCATTCTTCATCAAATCCTCCACAACTCCACAATCTCAAGCACAAATCCACCATTGTCATTTGAATCCATATCATCTTAGCATTCCATATCATTCTTCATATCATATTCATAGCATTTTCATCATGGAGCTTAGCAAAGGATTGGGAAAGGGCTATTTTACACAATAGCACCAATCTAATATGAGATAGATTTTGATTCTTGCTTCGTTATGCTTTCACTTAGTTCATTTGATATTTGGTTGTTTTGATTGCATTATGAAGCATGATTTAGTATTTCATATGGATGCTTGATAATTTGCTATGTTTTAAAGTGCTAATCATGCTAATGTGTGTGTGTTAGTTCTAGCCATTTGTAGATTTTCACCATCCACAATTACTTTATATACTCTTTTCAATTTTTCCTCCCCCTAATGAAATATTGAAATCATCTTCAAAATATATAAGAAAATTCCTCTCCAAGCATCATGCCAGTTTTAATGACTTGTGATCCCACAATAGTGGTTTACAATTTTTGGTCAAACTGGACCCTGAAATATTTCTTTTAACTAAATCTTCACTTTCGGGCACCTATAGTAGCTAAACCATGAGGAATTTGAAGATGATGCAAACTATAGTTTTCGTGAAATTTTGTCTATAGATTCTAAATATATTTTTTTCAATTTTTTTGGAATCAGATTGCACTTCTTTTTCCATCTCTCTCAAAAACTAGTTTTTTTCAAAAAATAGCATTTTTAAAAAGTGACGCTCACTGTATAACGCATAACTTTTTTCCATGAAAGATAAAATTATAATTCTTTCGAATTTAGATTTACAACTTTGATATCTAGTGCTTCCACTTGGTTAGATAGTTTTTTATTGAATATTTTTTCTTTAATAAAGTTTTGAATTCAAACCAATTATAATTCAGACATAGCAGGATTGTATAACGCGTAACTTTTTTTTATGTATAGAAATTCAATTTATTTTTCTTTGTTAGATCAAGGACTTCAATATCTGGTGCACTAATATTTTTATTTTTTACTTTTAATAATCTGCTATTTTTCCACATGTGCAGAACAGAGAGCTTGATTTTTAGTGAAAAACCTACATTCACGAGAAATAAAAAATAAATATAATAATCAAATTAAATTTATTTAAAATTATACTTTTTGGGAAGCTTATAATAAGGACTACATACTTGAAAAAAATAAATTTTAAATGAATTCATTTGATCCCCCAAAAGGTAAATCAAAAGTGGTTTTTTATCAGCATTTTGATAGGTATAAAGGAGACTGTTATAGGTATGGTTTAAACCTAGCGGGGTTCTATCCAAGGGGGTTTGATTTAAGGTAGTTTGATCAAACCCTCTTCAATTGGAATTCTTTAAATAGAACTTTTTAAGGCTTAAATCATTATATTTTCTAAAAATATGTGATGGCTGTCCACTTTTTTAAACCCCTGGTCATGTTGCCATTTGAAATCACTTTTCTTAGTATACTAGAGTGTAGTCTAGACTTGTTGCATAGCTTGGTGGTGTGCTAGCTGGGCGAGTAAAGAATAGCGGGTCTCCATCATAAGAAATCCATCATAGTTATGGATAGGATGAATGGCCAATGTCAACATGGGTGCCATGGAGTGTCATTGGGGGCCACGGACGGCAGAGGTGATGATGCTAATTGAAAATGATAGAGCATTGACAACCCTCTAGAAATACAAAACCTGCATGAGAGGAATCCATTTTGAACCTACAAACATAAGAGTGTGGGAAGCCATTGTGAAGGCATCATCGTGGAAACAAAAAAAAGTGGACAACCACCCGCATGATAAATCTGTCAAGGAAAAATGTCCTTCCACCTTTGAATTAGCTCTCTGTTTCTTCTTCATTGGTGGTGACTTTCATGCATTTAATGAATAAAACAAATCTCTTGATGCTATCCCTAAAGCCTCATCTAGCTGCTCCTTGTGGGATCTCAATTTCTCAAGTAGTAGATTTGTATTCCATTTGAACATGATAGACCAAAGGTAAGCCTAGTGTACATGCGTGATTTTGTCAGCCACCCCATGTATTCAATTTGAACATTGTCACAAACTGAGAAAGAGTAGTCCTTGATTATGACTTCTTACCATAGGAAACATTGGACTATAATCATTTTTTTCATTACTGAGCCACTCTAAATTGTCAACTCAAACGTCATCACTTACTCCTGCCTAGATTTTAGTGGAAGGATGTGAGGGGAATGTTACTGTGTACAAGGCTTCCTGTACCGCGAGGTGCATAGATCAAAACTCCATCCCCACATTTTTGTAGTCTCATTCATTCACCACTGGCCTTATGCATTTTAACTTCATCGCGATTGTCATAGACCACCCTCACGTTTTTGAGATCAAAAGAACAATGCAAATGCAAATATTTAGGAGTAAGTACTACTCTATCTCACGATGTTATCCTTTCATCAAAATACCATCTTTTACCTCTGCCTCCTTATGTTGCAACACTGAAGCACCGAAAGCCTTGTGCCTCCCTATTAATCACCATTATTTATTCATTTGTGAATGTCCCCAAGGGCCATTGGAAATTGAAGTATTGATGATGTAGCCACCTTACAAAATTTGAGGCCACCTAAACCTTTAGTGAAGACTATCATCATATATGGGATGATCCTCTAGTCAGCTTGCTTCATGAATCCAACGATGCCTTCTAGTTCCTGCACTGACATGGTTGATACATGTGAGGAACCAAAATATGAATGTCACCGAGTGATGTGGGAGCAAGGCTACAATAGTCAAGTAGGTTGTTACTGTGAACTATCCTCTAGGGGATGCAGAATCCTATGAAATAAATTTCACACACACAACCATGACACTACCTACCCTTCTCATTCTTTGCCTTATATTGGAATAGTGCACTAGTCACTCATTTATCAAATCACACTTGTGAATATCCAGGATTCATGTTCATGCTTTCTGCATCCCATGTTAATATTATGAGGGGAGTATAACCTTGAGATTAATATTTCATTCACGGTGTTGTCAAAATTTCACTCACATGCACTATTAAGGAGACAAAAATGGTGGTAGTGGGAACTGCATTAGAGTCATTCACCAATAAGATGCAGGAAAGGCCGGGCAGAATGTTAATCAAGGAATGCCATTACGACCTTCACGAAGATAGATGGTGTTGATGGTGTTGGCACCCACAGCACAAGAATTTGCTTTGAAGAATGGACAACCCAAGGAATTACAGGATCCACATATGGGGATTCCACGGAGGGAGGCATATAGAGAGATAGCGATAGACAGGTGGAAACCTGCAATTCAAGTTTCACACAAATGGTAGTTTCCGAAACCAACTTAACCATCATTTTATGAAATATGAAAAAGGTAAGTGTGTGGTACTGTAAAGTCATAACTTCAAATCCTCATAAGCTCCTATTTGGCCCCTTCTCCTAGAAGATTCTTTGATGATTGCTGAAAAATCATGAGTTTACCTTGAATAACTTGGCAACATCTCTAACCTCTCTTTTGTTGTAGGAGGGACATATGAACATTCGGTGTGGGTTGACCAATGATGGAAGAAGGTGGGAATTGTGACCAAATGGTGATAGCCAAATATAGGTGTATAGTTGGCATGAGAGAGATGCACAAAAGTGGTGGGGATTTTTCGCATATGAGTTTCATTTTTCAATGGAAAAATGACGAACAACAGTCATCATGGGAGAGCTCGCAAGAGGGTAATGGCTTTGGTAGGTTGTGGACCCACAAAGTGGGGGGGCAGCAAAGGGTCATAGTTGCAAAGCGACATTGTGGTGATGGGCTCTTGTAGGAGGTGGCCCACAAGGGAAAACCTATTGATGGGCACAAACCTGGGAGTTCACCCGCAATTTTATGATTTTAATTCAAGGAAATGGTGCATGCAAGTACCTCCTAGCAGGATGACATGAAGTTTTAGCTATTAGGCAACAAATGTTGGGTGAGGGCAGACCATGCGCAAAGACCCACAAACATTTTAGGCTTTAGTGATTTTGAAGTGTGTTGGGTCAGACCTACTTGGGCAATGACAATTACAGGGTCAGTAGGGAATAATGCGAAGCCCACCATGCGGGTGGAGGTCAAGTATTGGCCACTATGAGAGTAGTGAAATGGGGAAAAAAACCCTCATAGAGCAACTCACAACTATGGGTCCAAGAAACACGGACACAACAGTTGAAACAAAAGAAGAGTCCACATGTCAGGCGGATGTTAGAGCTTGAATGTGGGAAAACAACAAAATTCAAGGGTGAACAACAAGAGGAGACCCATGAATGTGGGTTGCAGGGACTATCAAACATTAGGGAGATGAACAAAGGGAAACCCGCAAGGTCTAACCCACACGAGCAAATGACCCGGTGAAACTCAGCTAGGTGAATTCAACAAAAGGTACTTTGATTGTTTTAAGGCTCATGGATGACTTGGGCTAGGAAACAGGGGCAAGCAAAATGAGACAGGAACAAAGCAGCTCGTTAGTAGTGAAAATGACCCGTTAGGAGCAAAAAGAGGGGGTCCTCGCCTTTGGCAGGGTGGTGCAAAAAATTTACAACAAATGGAAATTTGTTGGGAAAATGCTCTAGAGCATTTTGATGACAAACTGGAATCATGAACCCAAAATCTCTAGTTCTAATCCTCATGCTAGGAAAAATGAACCAGACATTCGACCATAGGATCAAAACCACTAGCCAACCCCACCTTTAGTATGCTAAAAATCTAAGTGTGTGCATATGCATTAATTCCCAATCCTTCAGTTGCTATAGGGACCCAAGCTATGTCAAGTTAAGATACGTAGTTTATTCCAAATCCAAAAGCATCCAAGACATTGCCTCACTACTAGTCAGACATCCATAGCCTTGACAAGGTTGTCACTATGATTCTCCTGAACATTGCTCTACTGTCGGCCAAGCATCCATAGCCCCGGTAGAGTTGCTTGGATCCCCCTGAAAAGATGCATTTCTTTCTTTTAATTTTCAATACCTTTCTATTCTTTCCTTTTGTTTTTTTTTTCTCTTTCCAATCCTTTTCATTTCAACCCACAAGCATTGAATCTCGCACTCAAGTTTGAGAATCACAATGATGTTGCAGTAGAATTTTAGATTTTTCACTTAACTAGACATGGAAAAAGGACCTACAACGACTGTCAAATTCTTAAGATGTGTAAGAGATGTAAGATTTTAGGATATATCATGAATGAGAACAACCAACAACTTATCCTCTTCAAATCAAACACCTGGATCACTTGACACTAATAGAAGATCCTCACCACCCACTTTGAAAACTTGATTAGAGTTTGATGAAGAAATACATAGAACAACCATAGGAATTAAGATGGTTTTTGTGCACATAGATGTGCACAGCTATAAGAAAAGGTACCCTAAGAAAAGCAATAGCAAAACAAAAGAAAAATGGAAAGCAAGCGGGAAGCAAGCAAAAAGAAAACACCTAAACTAACCGAAGTGAGAAAGCAAAAGCAAGTAGCAGAGGAAACTACCCTAAAGAGGACCTAACCTATGAAAAACCAACCAAATATAATGAAAGTGGGAAAGCGGGACTATATACACAAACCCGAGGTATGCACATGAAACCAACACTATGCAAAATGAGTTATGTACAAAGATATTTACAAAGCACTATGCTCAGGGAAGGAAAATTGATATTTATTGGAGTTTGTAATGCATACATAAGAATATGGGAGATCGTCACAGTTCTAAGCCATGTAGATTCATATTTATATTCAAAAAGAAAAAATTCAACATTGCAACATTCAGATTTAACCACATATTTAGGAAAAATCAGCAATTGAGGTGATTCATTGAACCTATCGTTGATCCATAAGAAATTTTTCCTTCCCTCCTTCCCATAATCAAAATAATAAATGCAACTATGAGAATTAATAGGGGCAAGGAAGGATAGAACCTGGATGTCATCACAGGGAGGTGGCAACATTTGATAGTTAAGAGCGAGCACTACATTGTTGATCGTTGCATCGGCAGCCTCAAGTGGAGGCACTGGATTGTGCATTATTTATGATCTTGGGGTTGCAAAGGGCTGGGAGGATTGGGTAGAAAACACCTCTCTCCATCTTTGTGTGGAAGTCGCAGCCTCCATTAGCTATTCTTCAAGAAAAAACACTTCATCACATTTTCCTTCCATAGCACAGGCCTCAACTTGATTGTCGTCTTAAGAAGGTAGTGTGTTGTCCCATCTCCTATCCCTGGTGTTGACCTTATTTTTATGATGTTCAATGCCATGGGACAATAACATGCATGAATCTATCCTAGTGTAGCCCTCTAAATGTGGAAGAGGAACATCAATGATCAATATGGCAGGAATCTTAGTTGCATCTTGTAGTTGGCCTGGTGGGTAATACTTGCTAGTAACCATTGGAAGACCCCCACCTTTTTCTTCTTCATTTTTCATTTCATGCATCTCATCATGAGATTCACTCATCTCCTCTTATTCATTGTCGTTGTAGATGGAGAAGGAGTTCCTCTCCCATTTTGGGTATGTGCAAGATCATGATGGGCCAAAAAGTGGCAATATGATGGGTATGTGGCTGATGACTTTGTTTACCCAAAATTGATGAACTGAAAAGGGTTTTTAAAGGATATTCTCAGCTTTCCACCAATATAAATTATGCCTTAATTTGAATTTAATAAGTAATTATTATTCATTTTCTATTTGAATTATGACTAAAGTCTTGATTGATAGGCTAATTGTAAAACATCTATAGCTTTCAAACAGTATCACATTTTTTGAATCCAAAACATGCATCACATTCTATGCTTCACATACTATAGGACTAAAAAAATAAAAATTGAATTTCATAAAGTTTTCACCAAGTTAAGGTGGTTAGACATATGAGTTTTTATATTTTTTAACAGTTGTAATAGAAAATTCATAATTAATTATTTACTTCGAAAAAAACTACAAAAAAATATGCATCACATTGAGACATGAGTCCTCTACTTATATCTAAAATATTATAAAAAAATATTATCATTTTATTGTGGTTAGGGTGGTCAAACTGACACCCACTTCTTATTTGTTCCTTGAAATTTAAGTACTACTACATTGAAATTTCAAATTTTCACCAAATAGATTTTTTTTTAAACAAAAACCTACTAATTTAGAAACTAAATTCAATTTTCTATAGATTCTATTCTTACATATTTTTGAAATAATATAGATAACTTATTCAAATTTTTATATCAAGTTGCCAAACTCTGATTTTTCTAAAATTTTAGCCACTTAAGGGCCTATTTTTTCCATGATGATCCTGCACGTACCCTTTTGAAAACTCCAACACTTCGTTGTCCAAAGGTGTAGGTGGTAGGTCTTCGTCACTCCCGTCTTATGAAATTTTCTCATTCTCAACATTGGTATATCTCTAAACTGTAGCTTCAAATGGAATGAAGACTTCAATTGATTGCAGTTCCCCAAGGGGAACAAAATACCATGCATTGTTTCTTTCCAAGGATTCCCCATAGATCCTATCATGCATGGTGTATGAATGCTCTTCAAGAGGGAAAAAATATTTGTGACCAATGGAAAACGTTCCTATGTGTTTTGCTTCATTGTTTGGATGCTCGGGACTATGTTGTTCTTCTTTCGTTGCTGCCCCAATACCTTGTTGAGGATTACTTCCAGTTAATTTGTCACTTGGTTCACGTTCTTGATCCTCTAGTTCGATCCTTGAAGTGGTTATAGAAGATGATGTACTTGGTTTCCCCACTCATCCTTTGACTTTTTTGATGACCTCTTGGCATAGTTGACATGTGAGCTCTGAATGTGGCAAGTCATGGAGCCTACACAATCCTAATAACAACACTTCCACATCCACTTGATATCTCTGATTGGGCCAATCTCTTGCTATTCTTGACACTAGCTCATTATATCTTTCCACTATCAAATTTTCATCATAACTTGAGGAGGAAGTCTGATGGTAGACAACCATGACCTACGATTGTTCCCACACCTCTAAAGCATCATTTTTAGATGCTTGATCACATCCATTCATGAGGGAGAGGTCTTCTAATCTGATTTCACTTATGCTTTCCACATCATTATTTGCTGCCCCAAGGAACTCTGCCTCTTCTTCCTTTTGGGTTTTAGCATCTACATTGGTTGTCCCAGCATATGTTACCACAAAATCTACCAATGCATCTTCAACTGCCAAGGGTTCCTCTTAAATTGGAAGGCTTCCCTTTACCATTGAAGGAGAAGCTTTCTACTTTTGTTCCATCTAAACTTTCGTCAGAGCTTCCTGTTGTCCAAGGGAAATCAACTTCTTCCTTTTGATTGTTAGCTTTAGTGTTTTTTGTCATAGCACTACCTTGTGTTAAATTTCTTGGTTCAACTACAATATGCTATCCTCTAGATGCTAAGAGCTTTCCTACCTCATGGAATGACTCCTCCTCATTGGGAACTAGCCATTCCAACTTGTTCAAGCTACTTTTGACTTGGGTGATAACAGTTGCACAAGATGGACAAGTAACTTTTGAATGAGGTGCATTGTGGAATATATACCAACTAGACATCAACATCTCCAGTCTTAATCCATCCTTCCTGTTCAAGTGTTCTTGGACTAGCTCCTTGAATTCCTTAACTACCGTGTTAACAAATTCTACTTCTGGATTTGCAAGGGCTAATGGTTGATAGACTTACCAAAAGGGAATTTCTCCTTGCAAGACCCTTTCAATTCTATCCAAGAATGTTCGACATCCTAGTTCATTATGTCCACAAGTATAATGGATCTTGCATTCATTTTCTATTGCAAATTGTTGTAATGATCTCCTCAATCTTCTATTCAAATTTGCATGCAGCTAAGTGATGTTAATTTGCAAATTTTATTCCATTCTACCTCAACTCTTGCTTGCCTTCAAATTATTGATTTTAAAATTCCAACAAATGATGAGATCTTCTATATCTCAAATTTAACTTGATGGTTCTTTTCAACTTCCAATTTTCAGCTTTGTAGCCTCAAGTTCAATGATGCCCAACTTCTAGCCCTAGTTCTATTGATGAGTATTTTATACACTTACTCAACATAGGTAATGCATAGGTACACTACCTCTCTTGAAAGGTAGAAATTTGCAACAAGTTACATATTACTACCCCAAGGTCTCTTGGGTGTTAGATCTTGACAAGCTTGGAATATATCAGTGGTTGATGTGTTTTGTTGGTAACACAGGGTTGACCTTTATGGTTTACAAAACGTGGGAAGTCAGGTCTACAAATGGAGTTTATATAAAATTTCTAAAGTTATGCTCTACTGCTGCAAGTTCAGGACAACAGTCTAAAACTCCATTACTTATCCTTTGATTTGGCTTTACAATGTGCAATGAACTTTATTCTAAGTTACTATTTTCAAAAAGGAAAAGGGGCAGGGAAAGAGAGAAGTTCCTAGACCTCAAACTACCAATGAATTGTTACAATGGAGGCTACTATAGTAGTCAAGCTTCCCAAACTAATTTTTTCTTGGCCAAGAGGAACCTACAGTTACAAAAAACCAGTGCAATCTTCTAAGGTTTACTAATTTTCAAATTGCACATGCACATCATGAACATGCAATTGAACAAAGTTACAACAATTAAATAAAGAATTATCCTAGGCTAACTTTGCACAATAGGTTATCATCAACAAGTGCCAAAAGTATGGGCTGAAAGCTCATCAAATACCATAACAACAATGTCCATTATCACAACCATTCAAGAAACTAACAACTAAACTAATAGGGAAGTAGAACCATGCATATATAATGAGAAAACTCAAAAGAAACACCCAAAAATCATGCAGTGTTGCTCTCTATTGCTACAAAATGTCTTTACACTAGCTCTTCAACCTTGTACAAATGAGGGGGAGACCCCTATTTATAGTTTTCCAAAGCCTAAATGAATTGCTAGGATTGATTTAAATTGTGTCGCCCAGTTTTGCTTTACATTAGGGTTTCACCTACCTCTAATTATATAGCAATTTAAAATACATCTTTTGTCTCATTCCTATTTTGTCATGTAGTGTCCTATTACTGTAGCACTTTCATCTTCTAGCTGAATTCCCCTTTTTTTTTTGTAGAAAAACTGCCTGAAGGCTACCTTTTGTTTGATGTGTTTGCAACTTTCTTCCAAATGATTGAATTTATTGCATATGTAGTTTTCATTATCGTGAAATGGATAAATTATCCCGGATTTGATGAGACAACCTTGAATGGATCATGAACCTTTGATGAAGAATGAGACAACTTCTCCTTGCTTCTAACTTTGGTAGGAAACTCTTTGTTTTCTTGGAACTGACCTCACTAGCCCAGGTGGCTTGAATCTTCATTTTCATGGAAATTGGTCCTCCTTTGGCATACATTCATGAAAAAGTAGGTTCTTTGCTTCAGTATCCCCAGACCCTAATATGCATCCTCTGCATGTAAATCTTTATGATTTAGTACCTTTTTCCTTTATCTCATTTGATAGGTCCTTCAAGATGAACGTTTAGGGTATGTGCAGGATCATGATGGGCCAAAAAGTGGCAATATAATGGGTATGTGGCTAGCGAATTTCTTTTTACCCAAAATTGATGAAATGAAAAGGGTTTTTAAAGGAGATTCTCAGATTTCCACCAATATAAATTATGCTTTACTTTGAATTTAATAGGTAATTATTGTTCATTTTCTATTGAAATTATGACTAAAGTCCTGATTGATAGACTGATTGAAAAACATCTATAGCTTTCAAATAATATCACATTTTTTGAGTCCAAAACATGTGTCACATTCTATGCTTCACATACTATAGGATTAAAAAATAAAAAATGAATTTCATGAAGTTTCGACCAAGTTAAGGTGGTCAGACATACAAGTTTTTTATATTTTAAAAAAGTTTTAATAAAAATTTCATAATTAATTGTTTACTTGGAAAAAAAATACAAAAAAATATGCATCACATTGGGACATGAGTCCTCTACTTATATCTAAAATTTTATAAAAAATAATTATCATTTTATTGTGGTTAGGTGGTTAGACAGACACCTACTTCTTATTTTTTCCTCAAATTTAAGTACTCATCGCATTGTAATTTCAAATTTTCACCAAATAATTTTTAAAAACCTAGTAGTTTAGAAACTACATTCAATTTGCTACAGATTCTATTCTTACATATTTTTGAAATAATATAGATAACTTATTCATATTTTTATGTCAAGTTGTCTAACTTTTATTTTTCTAATTTTTTTGCCACTTAAGGGCCTATTTTTTTCGTGATGATCTTGTACATACCCTTCACACATTGGTTATCTTGCCATCAGAATAAAAGCATTATCTTCCCTCTGATTGTACTCCATATGCAAACTCCTTGAGTGTATGCATTTCTTGGATGAGCGTCTCCAGAGGTTTATAAAAGTTTCTTTTTCCATAATAATACCTGCACACAATATTCACAATGTCTTAATTAGAGCATCATTAAATCGCTTAGATGTGCAAATAAGGCCCTTAGAAAAATGCATAAAGTTGACTGTAGAGTGACATCATTACTAGAACCCTTTTGAAATTTGAATCATTCCTAAATATTCCTTATGACAGACAGGGGGCAGTATCATTCCCAAGCATTTCCCTTTATAGCATCATCTTCTCTTTTACAAATGATATTGAAAGAGGTGGTACTCATAATCCCAAAATAGTGAATTAAATATTATGAAGCAAGCCTAGCCTATAGTAACATTAGATAAGAGTTTCATTCGCAAGATGAAGGTGCGGGAAAAAAAAGCCAGGAAGATGGCATATGGGTGTCATTGCAATCATAGCGGAGCCGAATGTCCCTCGAAGATGTGGGACTTGTGTGCACAATCTCCATTGGGCAGGGAAGTGTGAGCAGTCATTATAGAATTTCCATTTTGGAATAGCTTTGAAAGCCTTGGCTCCCACCAAAGCAAGCCCCAAAAAATACAAATGTCACACTCTAAGCTAGATACACACTCGATCGTTCATTAATTTCTCATTATGTCTTACTCCTGGGTTTCGTGAATTGTTATTTACATAGAAACAATAGGTGATAGCTAAACATAAGCATCATTTTATTTCCCTATCTAGGATTGATCACCTATATCACCCCCAAACTTGACAAGAAAAGGAGCACCCCACACGAACTACCGGTTAGGAGTGGTCACAATAATTAGAGTTTCCCACACGTCCACCTGTCGATATGGTGGTCAGTGTACAAGTGAGCAAAAGCCTTGTGGTAATAACAACTCACATAAAGTGGAGGTCTCTCCCAAGGTCATATATAGGTCACATTATTAACAATGAAAAATTATTCATTAATACTACTGAGTAAGACTTACTCCCCCACCCTGAGCCCAATCATATACATATATCTTCAAGCATGCATGCATTCCTTATTAACAGTGTTTCAAGAATATACCTAAAAGAAAAAATGAAGGCACCTGAGGATGTTTACCTATTCATGGGTGCACCAATCGTTCATTTATAAACTTATTTCATCATTAAATTTGAATCCCCTTGGTACTGCTTTAAGATCAACTCGTGAGTTTGCAGTGTAGTGGTCATCATGTGGGAGGATCGTGGGTGCAACTGCTAAGAAAGCTGCTTATGAATTGTCACAACCCTCAATAGTATCACAGAGTGTGGAACCCACAAGCATGGTTTCCACGGAGTGAAGGACGCGAGAGGATGTGGAGAGGAAGCCGTCAAAGAATGACATTGGGTTATACAGTACTTGCAGGGATGGGGTCCACATGAGGACAAGCCGACTAGTGCGAAGTCACACCTCCTCCCCGATTAATATCTATTCTCAAGGTGGTGACATAACCACCTCATGCTAAATCACATGCTCGGTGCATTGAATTCTTGCACCCACGTTGTGTATTAAACCCCGTAGCCACCCAATTTCATAAATGCTTCACATTTTAGTAATAAATTATTTAATATTCTAAATGATGCAGCCAGGCGAGCGAGCTAGTTATCCTTTCATATGCAAGTAATCATGTCATAGGTTGAGCAGCATAAGAAGTCGGTGAAGAGCAGTAGAAGGAGTAACAACCTCGACCAAAAGGAATCTCATGTCGTCCATCATCATAGATGATTTATAGAGGCCTCTTCCTTTGAATGACATATTACTTCATATACTCTTTTCAATTTTTCCTCCACTTGATGAAATATTGAAATCATCTTCAAAATCTATAAGAAAATTCCTCTCCAAGGATAATGCTAGTTTAATTGAAGACTTCTTCCTCCAATACCAAATGCACCATGAGGTTGATCCTTGTCATCTATCACCCTTCTCTTTTTTAAACCCTTGGTCACATTTCCATTCAAAATTAATTTTCTCAGTATACTAGAGTGTAGCGTAGACTTGATGTGAAGCTTTGTGGTGCATTTTCCAGACAGATATAGAATAGCAGGTCACCATCATAAGAAGGCCATCGTAGCTGTAGAGAGGATGAATGGCCAATGTCAACACGGGCCCCATAGAGGAGGTGGTTGTTGGGGCCCATGAACGACAAAAGTGATGATGCCATTAAAAAATGGCAGAGCATTGATATCCCCTCGCGAATGTTGAACCTACATGATAGTAATCCATTTTGAACCCATAGACATAAGAGTGTGGGAAGCTGGTGTGATGGTGCTGTTGTTGAAATGGCAAAAAGTGGATAGCCACCCATGTGATAAATCCCGTAAGGACAAACGTCCTTCCACCTTTGAATTACCTCTCAGTTTCTTCTTCATTGGTGGTGAATTTTCTGCATTTAAATTATAAAACAAATCTCTTGATGCTATCCTGGAAGCATCATCCAACTGCTCCTTGTGGGGTCTCAATTTCTCATGTAGAGGATTTGTATTCCATTTGAATGTGATAGACCAAAGGAAAACCTAGTGTGCGCGTGTGATTTTTTCAGTCACCCCATGTCTTCAATTCAAACATCGTCATAGACTAAGAAAGAGTAGTCCTTGATTACAACTTATTACCATGAGCAACATTGGACTACAATCATTTTTTTATTTCTAAGCCATTCTAAATTGTCAACTCAGATGTCATTACTTACTCCTACAGGGATTCCAGTGTATGGATTCTAGGTCAAAGCATTGTGGGTGGAATGTTACTACGTATAGGGCTACCCACACAATGGGGTACACAGGTCAAAACTCCATCCCCACATTTCTGTAATCTCATTCATTCACCACTGGCCTTATGCATTTAACTTCATCGCGACCCTCATAGACCACCCTCACATTTTGGAGATCAAATGAACAATGTTGATGCAAATCTTTAGGAGTGAGTACTACTCTACCTCATGATGTCAGTTGTTCATCGAAATACCAACTTTGACCTTTGCCTCCTTATTTTGCAACACTGATGTGTTGAAAGTCTTGTGCCTCCCTATTAATCACTATTATTTATTCATTCGTGAATGTAAGCAAGGGCTGTTGGAAATTGAAGTATCAATGATACAACCACCTTACAAAATTTGAGGCCACTGCAACCTTTAGTGAAGACTGTCATCATCCTTGAGATGATCCTCTAGTTGGTTTGCTTCATGAATCCGATAATGCCTTCTAATCCCTGCATCGACATGGCTAATAGGCATGAGGAATCAAAATATGAATGTCATTGAGTGATGTGGGAGCAAGGTTGTAGACGTCAAGTAGGTTGTTATCGTGAACTATTCTCTGGGGGATGTCAAAGCCTATAAAAGAAATTATGCCCATGCAACCATGATGCCACCTCCCCTCCTTGTTCTTTTCCTTATATTAGAATAGTGCACTGGTCACTTGTTTATCAAATCACAATCGTGAATATCCTAGATTCATCTTCATGGTACATGCATCCCATGTTAATCTTATGAGGGGAGTATAATCTTGAGATTAATATTTCATTCACGGTGCTACAGAACTTTCACCCCCATGTGTTGTTAAGGAGATGATAGTGGTGGTAGTAGGAACTGAATGGGAGTCATCTGTTACTAAGATGCAAGCAAGGCCAGGCCGGATGTCGGTAAAGGAATACTGTTACGACCTCTGCGAAGACATATGACATTGGTGGTGTCGGCACCCACAACACAAGAAGCCACTTTGAAGAATGGACGACCGAAGGAATTGAAGGATCCCCACATGGGGATTCCATGGAGGGAAGCACATAGAGAGATGATAATAGTCAGGTGGAAACCCACAATGCAAGTTCTACACAAACAACGGCCGCTAGCCCCAACTTAACCATCATTGTGTGAAATGTGAAAAAGGAAAGTGTGTGGTACTATAAAGTCATAACTTAAAATCCTCATAAGCTCCTATTTGGCCCCTTCACCCTACAGATTATTTGATGTCTGCTCAAAAATCATGAGTTTACGTCGAATAACTTGGCAACATCTCTAACCTCTCTTTTGTTGTAGGAGGGACATATGAACATTCAGTGTGGGCTAGCCAATGATAGAAGAAGTCGAGGGGTTGTGACCAAATGGTGATGACTAAATAGAGGTGCATAGCTGGCATGAGAGAAATTTGAGAAAGTGTTGAGGCTTTGCTGTGTATGAGTTTCATTTTGCAATGGCGTAATAGAGAACGATAGCTGTCATGGGAGAGCTCGCAAGAGGATGATGTCTTTGGTAGGTTACAGACCCATAAATCAGGGGGGGAAATGAAGGATCACTATCGTGGAGTGACATTGTGGTGACGACCTCTCGTAGGTGGTGGCCCACAAGGGCAGACCCGTCGATGGGTGTGGACCTAGGAGTTCACTAGCAATTTTATGATTTCAATTCAAGGAAATGGTGCATGTGGGTCCCACCTAGTAGGATGATGCAGAGGTGTAGTTGTTAGGAAATGTAGGTCAGGCGAGGGCAGGCCATGCATAATGACCCACAAATTTTTTAGACTTCAACAATTTTGAAGTGTATTGGGTCAAGCCTACTTGGGAAACATGAATGATAGGGTCGGTGGGGCATAATGCAGAGCCTACCATGTGGGTGGAGGTCAAGTATTAGTCACTGTGAGAGTGAAGAAATGGGGACGAAAACCAGCATAGAGTGACCTGCAACTGTAGGTCTTGGAAACACAAAGGATGCATCAGTTGAAATGGAAGCGGAGTCTGCACATCGGGCAGACGTCGAGGCTTGGATACAGGAAAATGAAAAAACACAAGGGCAAACGACAAGAGGAGACCCAAAAATGTGGGTCCATAAGGACTGTATGACATTGGGGAGATGAACAAAGGGGAACCCACAAGGTCTGACCAGCACGAGTGAATGACCCGACGAAACTCAACTAGGTGAATTTAGCCAAAGGTACTTTGATCATTTTAAGGCTCATGGATGACTTGTGCTAAGAAATGGGGGCACACAAAATTAGATGGGAACAAAGAAACTTATCAGGAGCAAAAATGACCCATCAGGTGCAAAAGGAGGGGGTCCTCACCTTTAGCAGGGCGGTTGTGCAAAAGATGCACAACACTTTCTTAGAGAAATTAGGCACAATGCTCCCTAAGAAGAATAACTTACATGAACAAAGTGAAATCCCCTTTAAAAAAATCTTTACATGACATTCAAAATAATTTACAAGAGCATTTTCATTATGGTACCTTATCAAAGTTATAAAGATGATAACTTTGGTATAGTTTGTATAATGGGAAGCTAATACACTGGTATGACTTTCTCATTACACAGTGGGAATATGGCACACTAGCATGACTTTCTAACTAAACCACTTCTTTCAAACAAATCACCTCACAAATGACCTAATGTTCTATGGCCCCAGAGTGAGCATAACTTGGATCCACCTCATTTTTCTTCCCTTTAGTTCTTTCCATTGCATGATTGCATATCTTGTTTTGTTGCATATTATACACCTTGCATGTGTCCTTTTGTGTTTATGATTGGTTTGATTTAAGATCTTGGATCCTGGGGGCTTGGTTGTTGCCTTGATCTTTGTCATCCTTTGTCATTTGTATTTGTACGATTGGACCCCTCTTGAATATCTACTTTAGTGTGAGTTTGAAGCAAGTTCATCATCTCACTAAAGTGGGGGCTAAATGTGGACACTGAATAATTACGCCTTTTCCCTTGCTTGATTTAATGGTAAATTGGACTTATTGATGCCTTAATTTAGTGTTGTGTGGTTTTTTTACACATCCACATTAGGTCTTGGGCCCTTGAAAATTGAATAAAATACATGTCTTGTAAAGGTGTTGTAAAGTGTTGTAAATCACTTTCACACTTTTCTAGACTTTTATTAAGAATTTAAGTCTAATGGACCTATTTCCCTATTAATTCAATGTTGTAAAATATATTTAATTTCATTTTCACATTAATCTAGAAGGCTTGTAAATTAAACTTGGTTTTAATCTAGTGTTGTAATATGCTTTACACATTCACATTGGATGTTGTGCCTTTCTAGGCTATGTGGACCTCTTTTTAATGTTGTAAAGTGTATTTAATCACATTTTCACATTGAACTTTGCATCCCTAGCCCTAATTACCCTTTACATAATCATTAATAGGCCCCTATGACCCCATATTATCCATCTCAAGGCATATTTTGATCAGAAACCTAACTATATCAACATATAAACCTAATTTATTCACTCCTCAACATCCCAGTTGGAAAAATAGCCCCTGTGGGACCCATTCACCACTTTGGGTGACTGAGTCCCATCCATACGGGATTAATTTTCCCAAGATGGCGAATGAGTCCCATTTGGGCCATTTTTGAGGTTTGAGCGGGAAAAATTAGGGTTTAAGTTTAATGCTCTTCAATGTTAGCCTTGGGGATCAAATTAATGGGCATTTAAATGGATTGCCTATATAAATAAGCCCTCAAAACATTATTTCATAATGAATTCATGTTCTCAAGTCAAGTGAGCTATGGTTAGGTATTTTCAAGACTTCACAAGATCAATTCTAAGGCATTCAAGGGTAGATTCTTCATCCATTGTTGCAGAAATTGAAGATCTGTCATCATGGCAAGTTTTTAATTGAATTATATCATGTTCATGCTTCATTATTTTATTTTTATCATTTGGTTTAATTACCTAATAGGGGTTTGACCAAGGAAAACCCCTCTTCCTCTAACAATCAACAAGTTTTCTCCTCTTTAATGTGTGATTGTAGGTTTGTAGATTGAAGAAAAATTCCCAAAATGATAAAGTTGCAAATGTTGTCAAAGTTTTCAAGACTCACAAAAACTCATATCTAGGGAAAATATCCATCCAATATGCATGAAATCGGCAGGAAAGTGCTTATTTCATCCATCTTCAGAGGCTTGCAAAGTTTCTGTTTGAGATTATGCTCTTGGACACTTTTCAACAAAATGGGACTCATCCCCTAGTAGTGGCAAATAAATACCATTATAGGTATTTTTTAGAGATTTATGCAGTTTCATATTTCCATTTTCCTGAAACAGGCTCCAGTATAGTTTTTGAGATCTAGGACTGATTCACCCAAAATGGCGAATGAGTCCCACTAGGTCAAAATTTTAGAATCAACAACGTTTCCAGTCTTCAGTCCAACCTTTACAAGTTTCCATGTGCACACCATTCACATCTTTACTTTATTGTTTTGCTTTATTTACATTTCTAGGGAATTCTTGTATTTCACACTATGTTTTCAAACATTTTGCATTTCCCAAGCTTTTCATTATTATTTAATCTTCTTCATCAACTTCAATATTTAAGAACAACCCCCTTTAATAGATTTCAATCTCTTTTTCATTCAAATCTCAAGGATTTGTTCTTGAGTGTGAACATTGTGAAATTGGATCCCTCTAACTTCATTTCCCCTTTCTAGTGTGGATAAAGGAAGTTGTGCATTCCATTTCCATAGTCCACATTTTGGTGAACCTGCTTTTCAAATATCACCTTATCTGATTTGGATTCCATCATCATCCTAGAATTAGCTTACATTAACATTTCATTGCATTTTGCATGAGTTAAATTTCCATTCTACGGTTTTAAATTCTGCATTAGTGAATGTGCATGTAGGTTGCATTTTTGCATCTCAAATCATTAAAAATTTCTAAAATTACACATTTGAATCTAAGGTCTGCATCATACAGCACAAAAAACATAAAAACCAACTAAAAAAATCCAAAAATTCTAAAAGAAAACCCTACTAGGATTGATTCGCCACCTTGGGAGAATCAGTCCCTTTCCACCCCTAAAACGACCTTTCATGGCATTGAAAACCCCATTTTTTGTACTTTTTTTTGTTGCCATTAACTATTTGTATCAGTTGGTTAAGTTTTTGTTACATGTATTTCACTAAATCTAGCTTCCTTTGGCTCATTTCATGCATTGCTTAATTTCAATTTTGCATTCACAACATTTCATTTTCAAATCATTGCATAATATAATCAGTACATTAACTTGTATCAAATCTGGAAAGTTGCATTGCATTTTAAGTTTTCATAGCTTCTATTACATTTAAATCATTGGAAATAACATTATTTACATTCATGGTAATAATGGATAGCATTATATTTTTGAAATTTTCATTTTCAACATTAGTTCCTAGTTTATTTAGATCAGATCCATTATAAAATGAAAACAAAAAACTAAACACATCACAAGAAACAATTCAAAAAGTTCTTACATTTATAAAAAAGTATATCATCCAAGCCCCTTAGTAGTGATGACTTAGACAAGTTAGATGAAGCCCTTAAGGACTTCCTCTCACTAAGCTCATCCACTAAAGGTTTGACACAAAAGGATGCAAGCATCAACAATCATGATAATCATAATTGTTCTTCTCCTGATATCTCTCCCATTGGTAATGAAGGTATCTTGATGAAAGAAGATACAATCATTGAAGATCATGAAGTTCTTTCTTTTCTTTATCCTCCTCCCCCTTGCAAAGAGATTCTGACACCTGAAGCAAAAATCATGGCCACTACTTTACCTAGCCTCCATTCATCTCCCAACACCTCCCCTACCTATGAAAATTATTTACTGAATAAGGATAAACTCGTGAATGATCATGAAAAAAACATTTGTGTGGAGGATATGTTGATATTTGAGATCTATGAAAATCCTACCAATCATACTCAAGCAGACATTATAGGACATGGTGATCTAAATGTAGATGATCATGACAATCAAACCTTTTCTTCTCCTAATATCTTCTCTAGACATGAAGACTATAGTTTAGTGTTAGAATATATCCTTATTGAGACTAGTGAGAATCTTATTCGTCCCTTTCTTGATGCCTCTACCATTTGGGAAGACCTATTTGAACACATGATTCCAATAATTGGTAACCATAAAAATCCTAGTTATCCTTCTCTTGATGCCTCTCCTATGAGCAATGAAGCTACTTTATCAAATCGAACAATGACATGTGATGAAACTATTATTTGTCACTTTCCTACAAGCTCTCCTACTAGGGTAAATGTTATGGAACAAGAGAATGAGACCTTAGAGAAAAAGGATGACATTATGGACAACAATCAAATTTCTCCCTCTTAATATCTCTCCTAAATTGGTACAAAATATATAATGGTGTTACAAGATCCCATCAATGAGAATCATGAGGAAAACATTATTGAATAGAGAAACATCATCATTTCCAACCAATAAAATCCAACCATGGATCATTCCCTTGCAATGAAGTCAATATTGAAGAACCAAACATTGAATTTCATGAACATCTAGTTTGTAGTTCTCCTAAAAAATATCCTAATAGGGAAGATATCATGGTGCAAGAAAACATCAACACTATCATGTGCAAACCAAAAATCTCCCTCACTCTGAAGCATCTTGAATTGCTTGATATGGATTTACCACCATTATGCTTTGAAAATGATGAAAAATTGAAGAAAATGTTATGAGTTTATGACAAGTCTCCTTCTACTCCTAAAAAAAAAGGTTAAATGTGCTATAATCCGTACCAAGCAAAATGATATAGAAAGACAAAAGAAAATTGAAGAAGCCACAAAGTTATTGGAAGAGGATTCAAAAACATTTGATTTCATTTCTACATCCAAGGGGGAATACATGATCATAACAAAAGAATATAAAAAGGGAAGAGAAAAAGAGATAATGTCAAAAACATCCACTTCAACCCCCTTAAAATCAAAGACCACATCCAAGAAAAATTTTGAGGTAGTTGAACAACCACCAAATCCAACAAAAGTGGCAAAAAAAATTTGAAGATATTTTGAACTTATGAAGAAACTTAAGAAAGGATGTGATGCTATAATGCCTAAAATGCAAGAAATGACTAATGATCTTGGTTTTTGTTCTACAAAATAAAAGCCTTCACCCAATGTCAACACTTTTGCAAAAGATTCTTCCAAGACCACTTTAACCTTGGTATATCCTAAACTGATAGGCATCTCATTAAATATGTACCATGCATAAATTTTGTTTACTTATCACATTAAATAACATTAGTTGCTGCTCCTTGCCATAGTTTCATGTTTTACATTCATCACAAGGAGTAGCATACCATCATCCATTCTAGGCTCACCTTTGTCTTGCATTAAGTCCCGAGGGGAAAGGGGTTCAATAGCCTTATCCTTGTATGCCACTTCTTGTTGTCTCTTTTGGCTAGTCATTAACCTTTCATGAACATATAAGAGCAAGCTTGTGATGTCTACAACATGCATTAAGTTGGCTCACATGTGACATACTTATTCATGACATAGCTTATTAGAAAAATATAACTTGGCATAGGACTTTCCAAGTTAGCTCTCATGTATTCTTTCTTTTTTGCATTTTTCATTCACCACTTTCAAGCAATTGCTCACAACCATGGTGTTAGCAACCACTTTAAATTGTGGGCATACAATGATGACATCTTTTGTCAAAAATTTCAGGGCATGACTTTTCTTTTTTCTTGTGATGTGTCCTCTTCTTGGTGGCGTCATTGGGTTTGATGTCGTCCAAGGGTGTATGATCTACTAACATGGCATGATGTGAATGAGGAATCCCATGGGAAATGATCTGACACTTTGACTTGTCCTCTCTTGGATAAATTAGGCACGATGCCCCCTAACAAGAATACCTTACATGAACAAAGAAAAATCCCCTTTGACACAATCTTCACATGACATAAAAATCATTTACAAGAGAATTTTCATTATGGTACCTTATCAAAGTTATTAGGAGGATAAATCTGGTATGGTTTGTATGATGGGAAGGTGATGCACTAGCATGACTTTCTTATTATACAATGGGAAGTCAACACATTGGCATAAATTTCTCACTAAACCACTCCTTTGGGACAACTCATCCCGCAGACGACCTGATGTTTTGTGGCCCCAGTGTGAGCGCATCTTTGATCCACCTCATTTTTCTTCCCTTTATTTCTTGCCATTGCATGATTATGTATCTTGTTTTGCTACATATTATACACCTTGTGTGTCTCCTTTTGTGTTTATGATTGGTTTGACTTAGGATCTTGGATCCTGGGGGCTTGACCATTGCCTTGATCTTTGTCATCCTTTGTTATCCACATTAGTATGATTGGACCCCTCTTGAATGTCTACCTTAGAGTGAGTTTAAAGCAAGTTCATCCTCTCACTAAAGTGGGGGCTAATGTAGACACTTAAAAAGTATGCCTTTTCCCTTTCCTGATTTAATGACAAATTGGACTTAATGATGCCTTGATTTAGTGTTGTGAGGTGTTTTACACATCCACATTAGCTCTTAGGCCCTTGCAAATTGAATAAAATCCATGTCTTGTAAAGGTTTTGTAAAGTGTTGTAAATCACTTTCAAACTTTTTTAGACTTTTATTAAGCATTTAAGTCTAATGGACCTATTTTCCTTTTAATTCAATGTTGTAAAATATATTTATTTCATTTTCACATTAATCTAGAAGGATTGTAAATTAAACTTGGTTTTAATCTAGTGTTGTAATATGCTTTACACATTCACATTGGATGTTGTGCCTTTCTAGGCTATGTGGACCTCATTTGAATGTTGTAAAGTGTATTTAATCACACTTTCAATTTGAAATTTGTGTCCCTAGCCCTAATTACCCTTTACATCATCATTAATAGGACCCTATGACACCATATTGTGCATCTTGAGGTATATTTTGATAAAAAAACCTAACTATATCAACATATAAACCTAATTTCTTCACTCCCTGACATCCCAGTTGGAAAAATAACCCTTGTGGGACCCATTCACCACTTTTGGTGAATGATTCCCATCTAGGTGAGACTAATTTTCCCAAGATGGCTAATGAGTCCCATTTGGACCATTTTCAAAGTTTAAGCAGGAAAAATTAGGGTTTAAGTTTAATTTTCTCCAATGTTAACCTTTGGGATCAAATTAATGGGCATTTGAATGAGTATATAAATAAGCCCTCAAATTGTTATTTCATAATGCATTCATGTTCTCAAGTCAAGCAAGCTATGGTTAGGTATTTTTGAGACTTCTAAGGTATTCAAAGGAAGATTCTTCATCGATTATTGCAAAAATTCAAGATCCATCATCATGACAAGTTTTTAATTGGATTATCTCATGTTCATGATTCATTATTTTATTTTCATCATTTGGTTTAATTACCTAAAGGGATTTGAACAAGAAAAACCCCTATTCCTCTAACAATCAACAAGTTTTTGCCTCTTTAATGTGTGATTGTAGGTTTATAGATTGAAGAAAAATACCCAAAATGATAAATTTGGAAATGTTGTCAAATTTTTCATGGAAAGTTGTCAAGACTCACAAAACCTCATATCTAGGGAAAAATATCCATCCAATTTGCAAGAAATCAGTGGGAAAGTTCTTATTTCATCCATCTTTAGAGGCTTGCAAAGTTTCAGTTAGAGATTCTTCTCCTAGGACACTTTTCAACAAAATGGGATGCATCCCCTAGTAGTGGCGAATGAGTCCCACTTTAGGTGTTTTTCAGATATGTCTGTAGATTCAGATACCCATTTGCCCGAAATAGGCTCTAATATAATTTTCCATAGCTGGGACTGATTCGCCTAGAATGGCGAATGAGTCCCAGTAGTTCAAAATTTTAGAATCAACATTTCTATTCTTCGGTCCAACCTTTACAAGTTTCTAGGTGCACACCATTCACATATTTACTTTTCTATTCTTCTTTATTTACATTTCTAGGTAATTCTTGCATTTCACACTATGTTTTTAAACACTTTACATTTCCCAAGTTTTTCATTAGTAGTTAATCTTCTTTATCAACTTCCAGCCTTAAGAACAACTCCCTTTGATAGATTTCAATCTCTTTTGCATTGGAATCTCAAGGATTTGTTTTTGAGTATGAACATTGTGAATTTGGATCCCTCTTCCTTCATTTCCCCTTTCTAGTGTGGATAAATGAAGTTGTGCATTCCATTTCCATAGTCCACACTCTCGAGGGCTTTCCTTTACCTATTTTTTCAGAATTAGTAGAAGTAGGTTCATCCTTAATCACCAAGAAAAAGTATTCATTGTCATTGGGATCTTCATATTCTAAATCCTCATAAGATATACTAGCATTCTCATTCACATAGTAAGCTCTATTAATCTTATTTCCTTTCTTTTCTTTCTCATATCTTTGTTTATTCCTTTTAGCTCTTTTTAGACACTTTGTAGCATAATGACCTATTTCTCCACAACTAAAGCATTTAAAGGGCATCTTACCTTCATACTTGTTGAAGCCTTTCCTCATACTTCTTACAAAGTTAGCTTCTATTTTATCAAATTTTTCTTCATCCAGATCTTTAGCTTTTGTAGCTTTAAAAGAAGTCTCAGATTTGCATCCATTCCTTAGACTCGGCTTCCTCATCCCATAAGATGTCAAAGTTCCTAACAATAGATCCTTAGTACATGTCTTATAATCTATAGTCTACTTAATAGCACTCGCCTTCTCACTCTAAGCATTAAGAAGAGTTCTGAGACCTTCTTTACAATCCTAGTTTCATGTATAGTAGCACCAAGTCCTTGCATTTTGGTCACTATCTCATCCAATCTCTGTACATAAGCTTTAACATTCTCATCTTTAGACATATGAAGAAGATCAAACTATGTCTCCTAATTCTATAATTTTACCTCTTTAACTCTTTCATCACCATCATGCACTCTTTCCAAAGCATCCTAAACTTCCTTAGCCATCTTCAAATTTTGAACCTTTATAAACTCAAAATGTACCAGACTATTCTTCAAGATGTACTTTTCCTTATTTTTCACTTCATGTGCTTTAATATCATCGAGCGTACTTAGACCATTAGTAAGAGGAGTGTAAGGATTCTTGTAATATTTCTCTACATCATATTCGTTATACTCCAGATATTCTTCCATCAATACTTTCTAGATACCATAATTAGTTCCATCAAACCTTATATAATCATAAACCATTTTGCTATCCATCCTAGACCTTCCTCAAGCCGTTAAGCTCTCCACCAAGGAGCCAAGCTCTAATACCAATTGTTAAATAGTTCAACTGAGAGGAGGGGCAAATCAGTTGTCACATAATTAAACTTTTAATCCAATCACCAGAACTAATTCTTAATACTATTTAAATGATTAATCATCAGATTCCAATGCAAAAACTTAAATCCAACACACAAACATAATAATGCTAGATTTACATGGAAAACCCAATAAGGGAAAAACCATGGTGAGTATTAACTCACACTATAGAGAATATAAAAACTAATTTCAAGAGGCTCACTACTTGAAATAAGGCTCACTACCAAACCAAGGACTTACTGTCTAGAACAAGACTCACTCCCCAACAGGGCTAACAACTTGGAGGGCTCACTACTACAAAGATACAAAGAAGATAAATATGAATTGTTACAGAGAGATTACAATCCCAATGCAACAGAGGATTCCACCACAATCACTCACAAACATGGATGAATGATAGATTTCACCATCTACTCATTGCATCCACAAAATCAAAATTAAGCTTCAAACTGATCTACCACACTCACATCACACACACTCATTGAATAGAAGAAATGTCACATCTATCTACACTTTCTCTTTTCTCTTATTACTCTTCTTCTTCTCTCTTTTATATTTCTTCACCTTGTATTTATACCATCTTCAACTTTAAAAAATATCCAAAGTCAGCCATCCAATTCAAATTCAAATTAGGTCAACACAAAAACATCCTAGGGTGGAATTAGAATGAGGGCAACCCAAACACATGCTTCATCAACCTTGAAAGTAGTATTTCATGTGCAAGTTCAGCCAAACCATTGTAAAACACATAGAACCATTAATTACCAATATTCTAGATACCAATAGTATCTTCAATGGAATCAAGGCAACTCAACTCCAGAATTCCAAGTCATGAGACTTCATGAAAGAGAAATTTGAACCAACAACATTTCTTCCAAACCTCAACCAGAAACACAAAAGACCACAATTCACAATTGGTGAACACAACTTGAACTCTACAGCGAATCAACACCCAAAAATCTAGATAAATAATCTTCCAACAATCATGAACAACATGTCTAAACCATACAATTATAGGGGAAAATATAGACCAAAACCTAAAGCAACCACTAAACACCTAAAATATATCTTCATTAAAATTTTCTCAATATCCTCAACATATACAACCAATAGCAACCAATTGATAACAAGTTGATTAGTTGACATCAATGATAACACCTTCAATCTTTCCATTCTTGAAACAATATATGCATATACATGTACATGCATACATTTATACTTATTTGTATGGACATTTATATCTATGATTATGGAAATTTATTGACATGTATAAGGACATTTATATAGTATGCACATATATATATGTACATAAGTATATGTATACACATACTTTTGAATATTAAAATTTCAATTTGAGTTCCTAAGAAAATATTTTGGATGTGTAGCATAAATATGGATTTAGTTTCTGAACATATTTATATGGAGATCACTTGATTATAGTTAATTTTAGAAAACTAAAAAATTATTAGGGTTTATAGATCAAAATGTGAGTATATATTAGTTTTTTTAATTCACATTAGAAATTCATTAGGGAGTGTTAGTGTTTATTTTGGTGAGACTTTAGCAACTATTCTCTCCCAAATGTGACAAAAAAATTCTAGTGATGTTTCATTGAGCACAATCCAATGAAATATGCCAAATAAATTATCAAAAGGGATTATTTTCCTTAGTATACCATTAAAAATAGTGTGAGGAAATATTAGGTAAGCACATTTGTATGCCCTCAAATGTCACCATTGGTTTACCCTATATTTGTTGAAGCCCATGGTCATTATCTTAATAATGAAAATTATCCGTTATATTTTATATATGTTCAGTTATACATGTTGAGATTCATTTAGGCCTCAACATTAGCTATTTATATTTACTTTGACACTTGGGCCAAGTACATAGCAAGGTATCCAAAAGTGTTGCAAGAAAGCAACTTGTAGCATAGAAAAATGTATCTTTGGACATTTTCACACTCATTTGGGTCCTTCCTCTAGATGTTGGCCTAGTTTTGCATTGATTTAATGTTGTAATGTGGTCAACACATTGGCATTAGGCCTTGGGACCTTGTGAATCAATAAGAACTTTATGATGCCTTACAAAAGTGTTGTGAAGTGTTGTAAAACACTTTCACACTTTTCTAGGACATTATTAATATGTTTCACTTAAATAACTTCTTTTTATCACTTACCAATCCTAATTTTAAAGTGTTGTAAAGTGTTGTAACAAATTTTCATGCTTTTCTAGGCCTATCATCAATAATTTGACCCTTTCTTATGCTTTATTTGGCCCCATTTTACATTAACGGGCATTACTTAAGTGTATTTTTGAAAATAATCCTAATAAACAAATTATTCAATACATTTAATTTCCAACACCGACTTAAAATTCCTAAGTGGGACCCATTCGCCACTAGGGGCGAATGAGTCCCCTTTGGCTCAAAAATCAAAATAAATTCAAAATTTTGGCAGGTTATTGTTTTCTAAGACCTAAGGTCGGCCTGTGATGTGGTATTTTCAAGAAATATTTCATAATTGTGTATAAATATAGGGTTTTTCCTCTCATTTCATCCCCATTCATTCACTTAATCATTCAAGCTATTATCAATCATTCACTTAAGCATTTTAAGCATTTCAAGCACTCTCAAGTTTACATCCATTGGAGCTATCACTTGCATGTCTTCAAATTTCTACTTCAAGGTTTTGGTGAGTTGTAGCTTCACTTTTGTTCATTCATCATTCTCTTTTCATTTCATTTCATCTTCAAGGGTTTAATTACCAAACTGGGGTTTGAACAATGCAAACCCCTATTCACTAACCCTCAACAATTTTTCCCCTCTTTGCATGTGTTTTGTAGGTCTAGTGTGCAAATTTGTCAAAGAGCAAGGTGTGAAAAGTTGTCAACAATTTTTAAAAGTCACTCAAAGTTTTCTAAGACCTAAAAGAAGATTGGAGAACACTTATAGGTCAGATTCTATAGTTTCAGATCCAAAAAACTATTAGGAGTTGAAGTGTAGATTGAGAGCCATAGATTCCACTTTTGAATTTACTAAAATCTGGAAGTGGACTAAGTCACCCAGATTGGAAAATGAGTCCTACTGGTAGTTCTAAAATAGAGGTTTTTCAGTTTTGAGTACACAGTTGTCTGAAACATGTTATGGAAGAATCTCCCAAAAATTGGAATAACTCGCCCAGCTTGGCGTATGGGTCCCAGTTGGCTTCAACATTGAATTTTGCATAATTCTAGAGCTCCTCTCCATCACTTTCCAATTTTCAAGTGCACACCTTTGATCTCATTAATTTATGTTACAATTATTTTTCATTAGAATTTAATCTCTTTTATCAATTATTTGCATCTAGGACATTCCCCTTTGATAGATTTCAATAATCTTTTCATTGGAATATCAAGGGCATATTCTTGAGTGAGCCATTAAGACTTTAGGATACTTCTCTCCCTTTTGGTGCAAAATGCTAGAAGTGTAACAGATCCCCACATCCAAAAATCTTTGGTTCATTTTGGTGAACTTGCATTTAGAGTGTATCATATTTCTGAATTACACCTTAGGAATATCTTACATTAGCATTACATTGCATTTTTAGTTGTTTAATTTGCATTCTAGGGTTTTCAAATTTGCATTAGTGAAAAGCTCATCTAGCTTGCATTTTTGCATTTTGTTTCATTAAACATCAATCAAATTCTACATTTTCATATTATACCTGCATTAGAAAACATAAAAAGCATAAAAACCAATTCAATAATTCTAAAAAAATTCTAAAAAATCACTACCTAGACTCATTCACAACCTTGGACGACTTAGTCTAGTTGCATATTTTACACTGTATTTTCTAAGTTTTTGCTTGTTTTTTCTACATTTCAGTTTTACTTTACAAAATTTTAGTTTTAAGCATTTCATTCTTGTTATTTTACATTACATTTTCACTCACCTCACATTTAGTGGTCCTTTGCATGAGTTTTTTGTGTCCTATTGCTAATACCTTCATGGGGAGAAGTTCGAGACTCATGGAATCTCACAATAACACACTTGTTGTGGATCCTCAGTTATCTAGAGCTTCCACTCCTAGTATCGAAAATAGTGCACTAGGCATGGATAATAGCCTTAGAAACTCTTTGCCTTTAGGTAGCATGCATTTTCAACCAAGAATTTATGATATCCTGCTAGAGAAAATCATTCAAGTTCATGAGGACTTATTCCATCTACAACACCAAGTTAGTCTTGAAAACATTTTTGCTACTACCATTCCTACTATAGAAAACATTCACCACATACTTGAAAGTGATGAAAGTCTTGAGCTTGTGAAAAACATAGTTCAAATATTTGGCAAACATCTTCCTTCAACATCTAGTGCTCCTACACCAACAAACAATATTGCGATCCAAGGACGGACTCAAATTCCTCCTTCCTCAACAATAGCATCAATACCTACCTATACCACTCCTCAAATCACAACAACAATGCAACAAGTTAGTAATGTGATTCCTTCCATGGATATTCCTGCTAGCATCCCTAGTTCCTATGTGGCATCGCATGTTCTATCTTCTTCCACATTACCACATATAAGAATTCCATTCAATTGCTCTCCTATTACATATATTCCATCACCATTTTCACTTCCAGCTCAGACCACTTCTACTAATCCTCTCATAACACAACTTTTCCAAACCATTTCCTCTATGCAAAAACAAATCTCCACCATAAACCAAAATTAGAATGGCCCACCCACATATTATGTTCGAAGTAGCCCATTGTCTTTGGAAATATTGTGCACACCAATGCCACAAGGAGTAGAGATGCCTAGATTTGAGAAAGATGGAGGGAAGGGAGATTCTTCTAACCATGTTAATTCCTATACTACCTTATGTAGTGATTTTTTCCTTGATGATAAACTATTAGAAAAATTGTTCCCTAGGACTTTAAAAGACACAGCTTTGGAATGGTTCTCATCTTTACCAAAAAATTTAATTCATTCATTTAATGAACTTGTTGATGTATTGATAAATCATTTCCAAGTGCATATGACTCCCAAGAAGACCTTCGATGATTTTATTTGATGCAAGAAAAATGAGAAAGAAAATATAACTGATTTTATCTCACGTTATCAATCGCTTTATTCCCAAATGTATGTCAATATTCCTAACCCACATGTTCAAAAGATATTTGTAAAAAAACTTGCAAAGTAAACTTTAGGACAAACTCACTATGATGAAATTCCCCTCCTTCATACACTTGTGTACCACCCTTTGTGATTATCACAATTCGATTAGTAGTCGAGATACAAGGTCTACTTCCAACCGAACTAAGAAATCTGAGCCTGCCAACCAAAACAATTCCCAACCATTTAGAAAGAAAAAATAAAGGTTCCTTCAATTCAATCCTCCTCAACTTACACCTCAAACTGTGAATAACCAAGTAGTTGCTATTAAAACTATAGTGCCCTTTAGTTATCGGGATCTGAAAAGAAAATTCATACCTTTACCAGACATCCTTCATAACACAATGTCCCAACTTTTACAATAACAAATTATTACCTTGCCTACTGTCAAAGCACCCAATCCTACTAAGCCTTTACCTCTGAACTTTAAATCCAATGCTTATTTCCACTATCATCAAAAAAATGGACATGACACGAAACATTGTAAGCATCTTAAACATCTTGTCAATACCTCACTGACTCTGGTTGTCTATCCATTGCAGGTTTTAATGATCAAGGTAATAAGTCTGTTGCCCCTCCAAATCAAAACTTGCAAATTTAATTGATCGAATGCCTAAACATAATATTTCATTTGTCAAAGCTAGTGAAACTACAAATAATGATGTGATCAATGTGGATACAGATGATGAACATCCTAATCCTATCCCACACATTACCCATGTTAATCCTATGGATGAAATGGTAGGTGTGATAAGTGTTATCCCTCATAAGGGCCAACCTAAGAAATCTCTTGATATAGCTTTCTCCTCTAAAGATATAATTAAACATCTACCTAATGGTCCTCTTTACATAGCTGGTTGTTTCTATGATAAGCCCACTAATGGGATATTAATAGATCTATCCTATGGAGAGAACGTGATCATTAAGGAATTTTTACTATTACATAAACTTTTTCAAGATGACTATAATAAACCGAAAGCATGGATCAAGACACATAATGGTTTTTCTTGCCCTACGATTGGATCGATAGTCCTTCCATTACAAATAGAACCAAAAACATTAGATGTTACATTCTCCATTATCTCGTAGTTGAACCAATTTTTTTTGAGGCTAGTCCATCCATGATTTCACTCAATGAAGTTTCTTCAGTTATTCAAAAATGCTTAAAGTTTCCTTTTGACAATGAAATATTTACTATCCACCATAGCGGCTTTAACCCTTTGTCTTCGAAAGGAAAAATTTCCTTAGAAGACTTTTGGCCTAAGCCCATGGGACCTATAATTCCATGACAAGACTTATTTTTCTTAGCTTACCAAAAATTCAAAGCAAAGAAAATAGCAGAATTGCCTTTCTAGGACATGTCCCCATCTACTTCTGACACTCCCATCCTAGAAGAAACCATGCTATAACCCGAACAAGAATCAAACAACCTAGATCAGTCAACACCAGAAACTTCCCCTACCTCATCCAAAAGACTAAGAGACAATGAAAGTAACTTGGTCATGCCTCCTTGAATAAAACAAGTTTACAAGGAAAATGAGAAAGTGGATAACCAACCTTCCATGGTTCCTTTCGTTCCTTCCCTTAGGGAATAAAATCAACCTATGGTTGATCAACCTACTCCTTCACAAACACAACTTGACAACAAAACTAAAAGAAATAGAGGAGCTAGAGAGCATAGATGCGGACATCGTTCCCTTGCTCACAATTTACATGAAGAGTTAAGTACAAAAAATAAAAATATACACTTGATCGATGTAATGCATGATGACCCTCCTCCCCAACCAAAACAAAATGATGCACTACAACAATCACAACAAGAGTTACACCCTTCATTGGACATTATCATTTTTCCTCCTATTATGATTAATTTGGACGACAATGATGAGATCACTAAAATTGATGAAGAGGTGCATAATGATTTGAACACATTATTTTCCTCTTCGATGGGCTTAAACAAGAAATATCTTATACAGAGTGATGAACTTGAAACTTCTCCTAGTTTGGCACTTGCTATTATCCCTTTAGCTAGCCATACTCCTTCTGACTATCATGAACATGATTGGGAGGCAGATGACTTGCTCGATGATTGAATCACATTTTCCAAACTATTCTTTTGCATATATGGTTGATGAATTTTTTTTAACCCAAAATTGATGAAAAGAAAAGGGTTTTTAAAGAAGATTCTCAACTTTCCACCAATATAAATTATGCTTTACTTTGAATTTAATAAGTAATTATTATTCATTTTATATTCAAATTACAACTAATGTCTTGATTGATAGATTGATTGAAAAACATCTATAGCTTTCAAACGGTATCACATTTTTTGAATCAAAAACATGTGTCACATTCTATGCTTCACATACTATAGGATTAAATAAAGAAAAATTAAATTTCATGAATTTTTGACCAAGTTAAGGTGGTCAGACATATGAGGTTTTTATATTTTTTAATTAAATTTGTAATAAAATATTCATAATTAATTATTTACTTGGAAAAAAATTACAAACAAATATGCATCACATCGGGACATGAGTCCTCTACTTATATCTAAAATATTATAAAAAAAATATTATCATTTTATTGTGGTTAGGGTGGTCAGACAAACACCTACTTCTTATTTTTTCCCTGAAATTTATGTACTACTGCATTGAAATTTCAAATTTTCACCAAATAATTTTTTATTTTTTTTAAACAAACCTATTAGTTTAGAAAATACATTCAATTTGCTATAGATTATATTCTTACATAATTTTGAAATAATATAGATAACTTATTCAATTTTTTATGTCAAATTTCCTAACTCTAATTTTTCTAATTTTTTTGCCACTTGAGGGCCTATTTTTTCCATGATGATCCTGCACATACCCTTAATGTGTAATTTGATCCCCTATGATGTTCTATTTGATGTTCTCCATCTTTGTGACATTCCTCTATTTGTACCTTCATTCTTCTCTATGTCGTACATCACTTTCACCTTTTTGTCTTTTTTCTTTTCCTTGTGTTTTCCTTTTGGGAATGACACAAGGCATTGAGACATCCATGTCTCTTTCATGTTGACCCAAAAGGACTTTTCTTTTTCCTTGCCTTTTTTTTTGTTTTTTTCTGGTGTTTTCCTTTTGGGGATGACGCAAGGCATTGAGACATCCATGTCTCTTTCATGTTGACCCAAAAGGCCTTTTCTTTTTCCTTTCCTTTTCTTTATCTTTTTCTTGTGTTTTCCTTTTGGGGATGATGCAATGCATTAAGACATTCATGTCTCTTTCATGTTGACCCAAAAGGAATTTTCATTTGTTTTTCCTTTTCTTGTCATTTTCTTGTGTTTTCCTTTTGGGGATGATGCAAGGCATTGCTACATTCATATCTCTTTCATGTTGAACCAAAAAAAATTCCTTTTTTTTTCACTTTTTCTTTTTCATTTGGCTTTTTTTTTCCTCTTGGGGATGATGCAAAGCGTCAACACACCCTATGTCTCTTCCATGTTGATCCAAAAGGTTCTTTCTTTTTCTTTGTTTTCACTATCTTTGTGTAATTATTCCTATTATATTAATTTGGGGGATGATGACAGTTTCCATTTCTATAACAAACAGTGTAACAAAGAACATACTGACCCCAAATTCATAGATCCCTTATGTGTTTGGTGTTTTCATTTTGGGGGCGACCCTTTTCTTTTCTTTTTCCTTTCCTTCACATCATGTAGCCTTACTCATAAACATATGACTTGGCATAGGGCTTTCCAAATTGGATCTCATGTCTTTCTTCTTCTTTGCATTTTTCATTGGATACTTTAAAGTAATTGCTCACTATACAGTGTTCAACAATCCCTTTAAACTGGGAGCATACATTGGTATTATTCTTTTGCATTTTTCTTTTTCTTGGTTCCTAGTGCAACCTTCTTACTTCATACGATGTGTTTGTCACTTTGTGGATTACATTGGGTGCGATGTCCTTGATGAGCGTGATATATCTTAGCATATTACATTCCTCTTGGTGGCTTGATGTGATGCACTACATCCCCTAAGTTGTGAATTTTCTATTCTTTGATCGATCCTCTCTTGGAGACATTAGACATAATGTTCCCTAAGTTAAAGACCTCGCATGAACTAAGCAAGACTCCTTTGAACATCCTTTTCATGTTGCATTTTTCATTTTTTATATGGCCACCTTGCATAACACAACTTGCATACCTTTTGTGGGTATGTGCAGGATCATCATCGAGAAAAAATGCCCTTAAGTGGTGAAAAATTCAAAAAAATCAGAGTTAGGCAACTTGACATAAAATTTTGAATAAGTTATCTATATTATTTCAAAAATATGTAAGAATAGAATATGTAGAAAATTGAATGTAGTTTCTAAACTACTAGGTTTATTTTATAAAAATATCTATTTGGTGAAAATTTGAAATTTCAATGCAAGAGTACTTAAATTTCAAGGAAAAAATAAGTAGGTGTCTATCTAACCACCCTAACCACAATAAAATGATAATATTTTCTTATAAGATTTTAGATATAAGTAGAGGATTCATGTTCGAATGTGATGCATTTTTTTTTGTAATTTTTTTTTCAAGTAAATAATTAATTATTAATTTTATATTACAACTTTTAAAAAGTATAAAAAATTGTATGTCTGACTACCTTAACTTGGTTAAAACTTCATGATTTTTTTTTTTGTTAATCCTATAGTATGCAAAGCATAGAATGTGGTACATGTTTCAGATTCAAAAAATGTGATACTGTTTGAAAGCTATAGATGTTTTTCAATCAACCTATCAATCAGGACTTTAGTTGTAATTCAAATAGAAAATGAATAATAATAATTTATTAAATTTAAAGTAAAGAATAATTTATATTGGTGGAAAATTGATAATCTCTTTTAAAAAATGTTTTTGTATCATCAATTTTGGGTAAAAAAAGTCATCAACCACATACCCTATGCATACCCATCGTATCGTCACTTTTGACCCATCATGATCTTGCACATACCTATGTATAAATATAGGGTTTTGCTTCTCATATCACCCCATTCATTCACTTAATCATTCAATAAATTATCAATCATTCACTTAAGAATTCTAAGTATTTCGAGCATTCTCAAGTTTACATCCACTGGAGCTATCACTTGCATGTCTTCAGATTTCTACTTCAAGGATTTGGTGAGTTGTAGCATCAATTTTGTTCATTCATAATTTTATTTTCATTTCATTTTATCTTCAATGGTTTAATTACCAAACCGGGGTTTGACCAAGGCAAACCCCTATTCACTAACCCTCAACAATTTTTTCCCTCTTTGCATGTGTTTTGTAGGTCTAGTGTATAGATTTGTCAAAGAGAAAGGTTTGAAATGTTATTAGATATTTTTTAGAGTCACTCAAAGTTTTCAAAGCCCTAAAAAAATCTTGGAGAACACTTATAGGTTGGATTTTGCAGTTTTAGATTCAGAAACCGATCAGGAGCTAAATTGCAGAATGAGAGCTATAGATTCCACTTTTGAATTTCCTAAAATCTAGAAGTGGAATAAGTCACCCAGCTTGGTGTATGAGTCCCACTTCTAGGCCTAAAAGATAGTTTTTTGTAGTTATGAGTACACAGTTGTATGAAACCGAAACCTATTATGGCAGAATCTCCCTGAAGCTAGACTAAGTTGCCCAACTTGGCATATGATTCCTAGTTGGCTTCAACAGTGACTTCTGCAGAATTCCATAGCTCCTCTCCATCACTTTCTAGTTTTCAGAGTGCACACCTTTGATCTCATTAATTTTTGTTACAGTTTATTTGCATATTTATTTCATTTTGCATATCACGGTGTGTTTTCAAACATCTTGCATTTCATTAGTTTTGTATTAGTAGTTAATCTCTTTTATCAATTATTTGCATCTAGGGAATTCCCCTTTGACATATTTTAACCATCTTTGCATTGGAATCTCAAGGGCATATTCTTGAGTGAGCCATTAATACTTTGGATATCTCTCTCCTTTTATGTCCAAAACCCTAGAAGTGTAAGAGATCCCCACATGCAAAAATATCTAGTTCACAACCCCATCTAATTTCTCATAGAAACTCAAAGGTTAAACAAAGAGAAAATGCTATCTAAAAATCTAAAAATCTTATTAAAACATGTTTTAAGAAGAACAAAATTTATGCCATAGGGTAAAAGCACAATGTTGTGTCACACTTTCAACCAAATAAATAGTTTTGAGTGAAATATTTTTGGCCAGAAAAGTTTCAATCAAATAGGTTTTGATTGAAACCACATGGCCTATATATGTGGTACACAAGGTTTTGGTCAAGTAAGTTTCACCCAAATCCCAAAAAAATAAATTTTTCCTTTTCCTTCTTTGAAATTGGATTTGAAATTGGATTTTTTAATCTGTGAGGTTTCTATAGAAAGGGTTTTACCCTAAAACCTTTCTATAGAAACCCTTTCTACTGAAAATATCTATGTGGCATCCTAATTGGCAACCAACTCAACTTTTTTTATAATTTTCTAAAACTTTCAACTTCAACTAAGTATTTCTTCGGTCAAAATGATATTTCTCAAAAAAATAAAAATACCCTTTTGTAGAGCTCGAAGTGGTGAATCCAAATATGTAAATTTTTTATATTTTGATTAGTTTTAATATATTTTATTTTTAAAATGATGCAATTATGTTGTTAAAGTTAAATAAGAGGTTGATTAGAAATTTTTTAAAAATAGTAAACATATTAATTGTTTTTTTTAAATATATGGGGCACAAGAGGAGAGAGTCTTCTTCAAAAGGGTATACTTTTTTTTTGAATAGACAATAGTTGACGACCCATGCAAATTGTCGAATTCTAACAAGTTTGACTTTAAAATGTTATTACGAGAAAAATATACATCAAAATTATTATTTTTTTCTATGCACAAGATATTGAAGTTACCTATTTGGAGAAAAAAAAACTAGGGATAAATGAAGTTTTTTTCAATTTATTTATTGATGGCTTTGAAGTCACTTTTTTCTGAAGTTTTTAGCATTCCAACATCTATTCTTAAATTGATAAAAAAAGTAATGAAATTTTTTTTGTAAAAAATCTTAAAAATTATAGGAATAAACTTGATAAAAAGTTCTACATTTCATTATTTTACATCATTTTGAAATTCAAAACATAAAGACCACTTTTATACAATTGAAGTTCAAAAAAAAAATTGTTCATCGTTAATTCCTTTATAAAGTGTGACACAGGTTTGTGCTTTTACCCCATAAAAAATCAGCAAATTAAATTTTACAAAATTTGTCTCTCATGGTCATTCTCTCAAAACTATCATCTTCATGTATTCCCCTTTTCTCTTCTTGATGCTCCTAAAACCATCTATGTTGCTCTCAAATCTCCATGTAGACCTCCAAGACTCCTTGTAGTTGTCTTCTACCTCCCACAAAACTCCCTTTAGCTTGTTTAAATTTTGGGAATGGAGGCCATTAAGTGGGTATCCACCTTCCCACTTTCCATACCTCACCTCCCAAGATGGGTGTACCATCTTGAAATACATAGGTACCATATTTTTGTCACTAATTTTTCATAATTGGGGTGTTACAAACTACCCAAAATGGAGCTAGGTCTTTAGATTTTAAAATTAAAAAAATGACAAGTATGAAAACCCCATATTAGGTTCTAAATAGGTTTTACAAACAGGCATTAATTTGGAGGTTTTTAATTTCAAAAAAATACCAATTTATGAGCATCAAATATCCCAATTAGATGTTTAGGAATAATGTCTTAAACCCACATTGACAATTTGGAGATGAATTTAATTGATGAAATGGCACCAAAGAGAAACAAGGTGTAGATTTGGGTGCCAATAGGAAAAAACTCAAAGTTCTCTTACTCAAATATAAATTGGTGTGCAAGCTTGGAAGGGTACCTCAAAATTTTGAGATATTAAACTTTTCATAAATTGACAAACATGAACATGAAGTTTAAATATCTCCCAAATGATGAATGTTGTGACCACAAAATATTTTCCATTAATTCAAATATATCCTTAAAACATCTTCCTATCAAAGGATTTGTCACCAAACCTCTTAAATTATTCTAAACAATTGTTTCACTAAAATTTCTCTATTGCACTTTGAGACAACAACTCCACAAAATTTTCAACATGCAACTTTGAATGCATCCAATGTTGATAAATATCAAATGAAATTCAAAAAACACAAAAAATAAAACTCAAAATTGAAAAACAAAGGTTGATGTTGATTTCTAGTCCACCTGAATGCTCTTGCATCAGACACATTGGGTAGGAAGTTTGTGAGCATAGGCTCATAGAAGTGGAGGTGAATGGTAGAGCCATTCTTTTAGATTACAAGCAATTTGCAACAAACTCCATTGTAATCCCACGTGTACATTAAATTATTTCTTCTTCCTCTTCATCCAACATCTTGTTAGAACTAGCTTCACTCTCCTCCTACAAATTTTCTCACCATCCTTCTTTCCTCTCATGGATTTGTATCCACCACAAACTATCATCCTCCTCAAATGATTCACTCCTTTCCTAAACTCTTTCATAGGATCCAACCCACTAAAATAAAACCACCTCCACCAAATTCCCTCATCATGTACATCAACACCTAGAGTATACACATGCAAGTCTACCCCTACAACTTCATTTAAATCAATAGTTTCCATTTTTCTCTCCATAATTCTCAACCCTCATCATTACAAATGAATGTAAAATAATATTGTATACACTCAAATTTGGTATGGAAGAATTAATTAAATACAATTTATTTAATTAATAAATATTTAATTCTTCTACTTATAAATAAATTGAAAAAATTATCTATATAGTTCATTTTCTCTAATTCTTCCTATTCTAAATCAATATTGTTCATTTCTTAATTAAATGAACTTTATTTATTTTTTATTTATTTAATTAAATTCCTCTCATTAAATTTGAATTTAAGAACATTTATACTAACTTCTTTCCACCTTCCTCCTCATCATGTGTCTCATGAAATTAAATATTTCTAATATTTAAATTGGCATTTATCCTCAACAAAATCTAACAAATTTTGAGACACTTGGCCTTCATCTCCATTTGATTCCTCTTCACAGTTGGCAGTTAGTTCTTCTAAAGGGAATACACTCCCCTTTTCTCTCTAACCTCTTCACCTTCAACTGTCCATTCTCCATATCGAATCCAGACCTTTGATTTCTACCACATAGGCTAATGCTGTGGAAAATCTATAAATAGACCCTCATTCACAACAATTCATATAGAGAGCTGAGCATAATTACACTCTGCAGAAATTTCATTAGCAATAGCATTGTAGCATTAGCATTTTAGAATAAAGTAGATTAATCATGGCATTACCATTAGCTGCATCTTAATTATTGTAGTTTCATCATATCATTTTCATTATCAATATCATATGAGCATCATTAATCTTTTCATATCATTTACATCTAGTTTAGCAATCATGTAGTGTAGGAAAGATTTCTTGCATTTCCAGTATCTCTCATTCTTCAAGTTGTCATTTGGAAATTCATGTGCACAAACAATCTGAGAGAAAAATGACTTAAAGAATCCTTGGAGATGGAGGACAATGAGACACCATTGGGGAATTTGTTTGTTTCAATTCGATGTGGTTATTGTTTGAATTCATTGATATAATGTTTCATTGGTGTGGTGAATGGCTTTTAATTGCTTATTCATGATACACTTTGTACATCCACACATAAATTGGTTCCCACCATGGGTCCTAGCCCCATTTTTAATGTTTTCTGGTAAGCTTTTGTGAATAGGTTTTGTCATGAATTTCAATGTGGTGCACCTAAAGCCTATTTCAGCACATAGGTGGTGACTTTTGGTGCATCCAAGCCCTATTCCAACACATCTACCTACTCTTCCAGCTCATATACCTACTCTTCTAGGGCATATAGAGGATTCAACTTTCCCTTGCTTTTTTTCCAGAATAACGCATTTAGAGTGTTTAGTAGCACATATATTGAATCTTCTAGCACATATGTTTTTTTTTTTGGTGCATTCACCTTCATTTTCTAAAATTCAAAATTCTAGAAACTTATTTGTATCTTTCTATTTTGTAGGTGATTTATATGTTGTCAAAGACATTATCTAAGACTACTAATGATGCTTGCAAGGGCTAGAGTTATTTTCCTTTGATTAAATTAGGCATCTAGTTTAATTACGAGGTTAATGAACACCATGTATGTTGTGTTTATAAAGTGATAGGCATATAATCTCCTCTTTATTGGGTGACCAAAATGCCAAACTCACTCTTTCATTTTATTGCAATGGCACCTTTAGAAGGCCTACCATAGTGGAAAAAGTACTCACCCTATGGGAACGACCTAAGTGGTAACAACTAAAGCCAAGCATTCCAACCCACTATAATAAAACGTGATTGTGATGAAAGTCACATTCAATGGTAGCATGCATTGGTAACCATCCCCAAATCCTTTGTTCTAAATTTTGGGAGGTCTCTTGAGGGAGTTTATCATTTGTTGCACTAAACATAAACCATTACTAAGAACTTTAAGTGTAGTAGCTAGCTGAGTCAGTTCCCAAAAATTATAATATTCATAGTGCAAGGGGATGGAAGAATCTGCCCCCAAGATACTCACCATATAACTACTAGGTATTTTTGACCAAAAGTAAAGGAATTGACTTTTGGTTAAGATCTAGAAAAGGTAAAAGTATGGGCACCCTCTAGGGGGTGACATGGCTATGTGAGCTAATGTAGTTCTAAGATGTGGGTTGTGTGTTATTAATGACCCTTGACATTAGGAGAGTCTAACTGATCTATTTGTTATTGTTTAATGCCAGTGGAAATCAAAAGGGATCAGACCAAATCCTTGAACATACACTTGATGTTTAGATCATATGGTGAAACAATTGTTTGACTACTTGCTTATGTGTTTAAAACCATTGTTCAGAAGATCATCGAATTTAAAAACACCCAAATTCACTAATTCAAAAATAAGAAAACCAAACAAACTTTCAAAATGGTGACCATTTCCAGTTTAGTGCATAAACTTCCTATTCTGGCACATTTACCCTATCCTTCAGTGCATTTGCAACTTGTTTTAGAGCATTCATCTCACCTTTTAGCGCATATAGACCATATTCTGGTCTATTTACCTCATTTTCCAGCTCATCAGACTTCTATTTTAGCACATTTAAGTGACAGTATAGTGCATAAAAGCTCTGTTTTAGTGCATTTACCCCACTTTAGTGCATCTATTCCCTGTTTTAGCACATCCACCTAATACCAAAATAGAGAGCTTAAATTGAACATATGTTAAATAACTTGAACCATATTTAAGGACCCTTTTCAGAGAAAAGATCATTCCTCATTACAACATCAATTTAAACTTGAATAAATTGGCTTTTGCAAGTGAATCCCTTCAACTAAACTTAGATCAAACCAAACTAAAGTGCCAAATCATCAATCCTATCTCTGCTTGTTAGCTAAGTTTCATCAGCAGGATCTATCATCCTTCATCACAAAACACAAAGTTGTACATTAGATTTAACCTTAGTCTCATCCATAGGATCTATCATCCTATTTGACTTAGGTATCTCATTGGTACAATCAAAACAAAGATCAAAGTGTAGCAAAACTTTAACACTCGCATGCCCATTCTAACAAGAGCCCAAAAACAAAAACTCAGAGAGAAAGAAATTGAAACACAAACCATCATGGAAGAAGGAGAAGAAAATCACTTTCATAGATTTCACCAACTTGAAATAGATGAGATAACTGATGAGGACATTCAATAAGCTCAACAAGATCCTAAATTCCACAAGTTCATGGAGAAAATTTTAGAAAAAGATGGAGAGAAATAATTTTTGATGCTATAAAATCAAGGTGTAAAACTACCCATTGACTTTGATATAAACCAATTGAAAGGAGCTCCCAATAAAACATAAGATAATTCATGAAACCCAAATCCAATGAATGCTTTAACTCAACAAATGTAAAATCTTCAACAATAAATCTGAGACATGCAAAGAGGAACAACCAAAAGATATTTGTTACAAGACATCTACCCTTATCCTTTTGACAAATGTTTGAACATCATACCTTTTCTGCCAAATTGTGATCTTCCAGAATATGAAAAATACAATGGAAAAACCGATCCTCGAGATCATGTAAGAGAATTTTACACCATGAGTTTGGAATTTGCACATGAAGAAATCTATTTGATGAGATTATTTCCAAGAAGTTTGGGTGGTCAATGCATGGAATGGTTTTTAAAACTCCCACCAGGTATTAGATCATTTGAAGAGAACTTAAATAAATTTATCTCCCAATATTCATACAACATTCAACATGAAATAACCATGAAGGATCTTTGTAACACAAAATAGAAAAATGGTGAATCATTTCTTACATTCTTACAAAGATGGAGATGATTGTTTGCTAGATATGTTTATCATATATACCTGAGAAAGAAAAGATGGAGATCTTCATTGATAATCTCAACACTAAGATGAGCTATATACTTCAATTAGAATGTCAACACACCTTTGAAAAGATGATTGAAAATGGACTTAAGATTAAGGAATCCCTGGTTAAGAGAGGATTATAAAAAATTCCATAATGAAGGACCAAACTCAACAAACTCTTCCAACCATTATAACAACAATGAAAAATAAAATTTTTGGATAAGAAACAAGAATGTTGGTAATGATGGCACAGCTAAAACACATAATGCAAAACCATTCTTCAATTTATCAAACATGTAAATTACACTTGAAAATAATCAAAACAACAATCAAAATAGCAGTGAATCTAAACTAGATCCACCACCACAACGTAGAAATTTCACACCTTTGGGACAGTCACTTGAATCAACATTAAAAAATATTCTTGCAACAAAACTCATTAAATTACTAGAGGCACACTATTTTTAACCAGGAGTTAAACCATCATGGTGGAACAATGCATATTACTATAAATTTCATAGAAACAAAGGTCATAAAATAAATGATTGTATGCAATTAAAACATTTGGTGCAATACTTAATAGATAGACCTAAACTATCGATAGAAGGACCTCAAAAAAATGTTGCTCATGGAGCATTTAGAAATCCTTCACCCAACTATGAAAAAGGAGAATCCTCTTGAACAAACAAAGGGAAAAATGTGAATTATGTCTATGATACTACCATCCTTCACATTGCTAAAGTTGATAATCAAATCGATGATAAACAAGACATTGTTGCAATTGATAATCAAATTAATGACATTGCTATAGCTGATAATCAAGTTAATGACATCAAAATCAAGCATAAACAAGACATTTTTGTAATTGATAATCAAATTAATGTCATTAAAATCAATGATAAACAAGACAACATGCCAGTAAATGTAACTACAAGAGCACAGTCCAGTTTTGTATTGAAAGGAAATACATCTAAAACACTTGTTGCCCCTTCAAATCAATACAATATCATAGACCAATTGCAAAAGATTCCACCTTAGATATCCATACTAGAAATTCTCAAAATTTCACCAACCCATAAGGATATTCTGGAAAAAGCTCTAGTGGACAATAGAATACCAATAAATTTGGAAGTTTGTCAATTCCAAGCCATTGTGGGACATTTGAGTGCACCCCATTGTTTATCATTCTTAGAAAATTATGATGCATCCCTCACTCATCCAAAAAATGCCCCACTCCATATTGAGGTTTTAATCCATAAACATCAAGTCAAATGCATTTTAATAGATGGAGGAGCTAGTCTAAATATTTTCACCTTAAATCTTATCCGTACACTAGGATTTTTAGAACATGCAATAGACTCCAAAAGAATGATCACCATAAAAGCTTATGATGATGAAGAAAGATCCTCTCAAGGACTGATATTATTTCTAATTCAAGTGGAACCAATTCAAAAGGACATAATCCAGAGCCAATTTTTAGACAAGGATTTGACATACAACATACTCTTGGGTCAACCTTGGATCCATGAAATGCAAGCAGTGCCATCAACATACCATCAATGCTTGAAATTCCCTTACAATGGAGAAGAGATCACAATTTTAGCATATTCTAATAATCCTCAATACTACAACACTCTCAAGACAATCCAAGATGTTTTTGTACCAAACAATAGAGAAGCTCTCACTCCCATTTCCTCAAGTAATGAAAGCTAACTCAAATCTTTGTCAAATCAGTTAAAGAAAAAGGTCCAGTCAAAAGATAAAGGCATTGGTGATCCCATTTCCTCAAAAATGAAGGCCAACTCAATTCTTTGTCAAAACAGTTTGAGAAGAAGATTCAATTAAAATATCATAAAGGCATGGGTGCGTATTCTTTTGAGTAGACATTATGTCTCTCATAGCTACTACCTTCTCCAAAATCATATGGACAACCATCAACATCTAGACAACAATCTTCAAAACCCATCATAGTCTTTGATCATACATTTGTAAAAGTAGGTACTCTAATTGATGAATCTAAGGGAAAAGACATTCTAAATTGGCTTTACAAGGATGAGGAACAATCCCAAGCAGAAAATTCCAATATACCAATAGAGCAATATGGTAAAGGGTTCACAATCTTAGAAAAGATGGGATATGAAGGAAAAAGTTTTATTGGAAAATGAAAAGAAGGTAGATCGTGGAACCAATTTAGCCTATCATAACCAATGCAAAAAATAAGACAGGGCTAGGATACAAGGAAGAGACAAAAGAAGAAGCCACTCAGAAGATCTATGAATGAATGATCCTCCAATTTCAGGCTAGTTTTGAAACATACTCAAATGAATATGAATGCGATTCACTTTTTGGAGCATCTTGTCAAGACAAAGAAATCGATGTGATACAAAGATATGCACCTATACATATGGAGGGACAAAGTTTCGGGTCTAGACCACTTGAATTTGGATCACTACATATCAATGAGTCTAGTGAGGACGATCAAACATCGAGTGAGATAGATCATTCGAAGGAGAGTAACACTACAAACCTTGACATTTCTATCAAACACTTTGAAAACGTTTCCATCCTGACACTTACCACCTTTGACCCTAACCAATCTGATGATTCCTTACCTTTGATACATCTCGAACTCATTGACTGGGAACAAATCGAGCTACTTGACATCCCTATCCTTTTAGATGATGATTCCATTGTCAATTTCCTTTTTTTTGAAAATCCAAAAACAAGTTCCACCAATGAATTTCATAATGAAGCTTCAAACAAGCAGAGTGTCAAATTTCTTAGTTGCAAAATAAAGAATACAAAAAATTGATCTCATGGTGAAAACCATGCAATGGCAATATTATATCATGAAAAAGTAAAAAGAAAGAGTGTATCCAAAAGTGAATCTAAGGTACTGAACGATGGGAGATTTGACACTCTTCCTAAGCATTATGATGAAAGATCCTTAGTATTGGTTGAACCTATGCAATCCATAAACATTGGTATTGTAGAAACAACAAATACTTTACACCTAGTAGCATCAATGACAGAGCAAGAAAAGCTAGATTTCACCAAATTCTTTGAAGAAAGACTAATCATTTTTTCTTGGTCATATGCTGTCATTGTAGACACCGAAATTTGGTCTAAGCCTGTGACTTCAATATTCTTCATAATTCTTATTCTTCATGGTCATGATTAAATAATCTTAATTATTTAATTAATTCACCTTAACATTAATTCTTCTATTGATTAAATATTCTTAATTATTTAATTAATTCATCTTAACATTAATTCTTCTATTAATTAAATAATCTTAATTATTTAATTAGTTCATCTTCTTTTATTTCTTCTATTAATTAAATAAACACATTTTATTTAATTATCTTACTAATTAACCTTATTCTTCTTGTTAAATTAAACAAATTCTTATTTAATTTACTCTTTATCATATTTCACCTATAGTTAAATAAATTCATTCTTTATTTAATTATTCATTTAAAAACCCTTTATCACTTAATTAAATATATCTTATTTATTTAATTATTCTTCGAATATCGAGTTTTGAATTAAATGAATTATTTAATTCATTAATTATATTTTAACACATTCTTCTATATTTTAGATAATTATGTGAGTTATCTAAGTATTCACTTTTACTCGACTCGACATCTATTTTAATCGTTCAGTTAACTCTTCTTTTAATGTCTGAGTGGTTGTTTCGAGTAATCTCTTCGTCAAATCATGCAATCGTCTAGTTCTAACTCATTTGCGTGCACATGCATATTAATTAAATATTATTATTTAATTAATTAAATGTTGTGCGTGCATTCGAACAGAGAGTCGTTATAATAAATCTTCATCTATGTCATGCAAAGATATTTCTTATGTTTTCAAATGCCGAACTGAAGATTAAATCATTTACTTAATCTTTAATTCTATTTCTAATTCAAATCACTCATGTCATCACTGTCAGTTAACAGAATGCATGACTAATCTGTCGATCTCAACCGTCCGTTGATCTTTCAATCTTGGCCTGTCGTTTGAATAATCAATTTTCTATAAATTGATTTGTCATTCTTCATTCCAATCTCTCTCGCGAATTTTATAACTTTTGAGAGCACTTTGTCTTGAATCTTCGATATTTTGCTAATCACTATCTTAGGCTATACTTGCATGAACTTGAAAATTTGAGGGCAATTATACTACACAAGAAAAATGGAGAAGGGAAATCAAGATGAATCATGGAAATACATTTGAAAAATTAGTGAGATTGTTCTAGTTTTAATTACGTTTTTACTTTCCCATGTTCTTTGTTGCTTAACGAATGAATTTGCATTTTAGATTTTAGTATTGCATTACATGTGTGCTTCTAATCGATCTTATTTGTGTGTCTATTGTGCAAAGCCTTTTCATTTTCAGCATTACATTTGGTGAACCCGACGTGAAGACACCATCTTCGTGAATCCGTCGATCTTTTAATTTTTTTTTTTGCAGATTTTTCATATGGAACGATGCATGTGAAGTTTCTGCACCGCAATTGACTTTCTAAACCGCATCTGATAGAGAAACGACGCATCTGACAATTCCTAAACTGTAATTGATATCCCGAGCCACAACTGAAAAAGAAACGACGCATCTGACTGGTAACGAAGCGACGCAATTGACTGGTAAAATTTTATTTCTGCTTTCGGTAATCTAGAATTTTCAATTGATTTTCGTGTTACTGATATTTGATTTTTAGCATGTGGCCATTTGGAGTTAACAAACTTTTGCAGAACGATTGACGAAGACAATATTGAAATTTACTAATGATATCTTCTGTAGGACGCTTGTCGAAGACCCTAGTTAAATTTTGAAACAGATTGTTTGGTAGCATAGCAAATCTTTCATTTGGTTATTATTAACAAGTTTCTACTATGTTTGGTGCAAAAGCACAAGTCTGATTACCCTTATGATTTGGTATATCAAAGTATCCTCTCCCTTTGCGCATTCGTGTGATCCTGGGTGTAAGAGAAACGGTTACCAACTTTAGAACTTGGGCCTGTTCTGGTGGGAAAAAGTACTCACCCTAGGATGACTCAGACCGGTAGCACCCTGAACCCGAGGGACTTCCATCCGGTATATAAAAGTGGGTTCTTGGGGAAACCCCAAGAATCACGAGTGTGGTTCCGACGAGATGGATCCGAAAGGGGACTCACGCCGTATGGATCACACCCCACGAACGGAATGCTCGAATTAAATACCATTTTTTCTAGAGACCAACCTATTTGTGGCCGTTGCTTGGTATTAGTGTAGGGTACAATATCATGCCCGAAGATACTCACTACTGATCCCCTTGTGTAGAGATAGCAGTTCTTGAGAGGTTATTGCCCAAAGAATTCAGAATTGGTGTGCTCGAAAGATGTTCATGAGCCATGGAGGGGAGCCAATGCCACCAAATTCCTAAGCTATCCGCTCTCGAGAAGGAAAGGTGTTCATCACCAATCCGGGGTATAATAGGTGGGCTATACCAAGTATACAAACCCTAGGCCTTTGGCCTATTAGGATGTGCTTATCTGTTATCACTTTAAATGTTCTTTGAGTCCAAAATTGAAACTGAAAACACTTTGTCTTATGATTGTCTTTGATTGTTAGAATTTGATCACGGAAAACGGAGTCAGTTTAAATTTCATGTCACTGAAAATTCACAGAGAGTCCCAACTATTCACCAGAAACACACATTTGACTTTTAGTGTCGCATCTACTATTTTTGAGTCGCATCTGTTAATTTTGAGTCACATCTGTCAGTTTGGCTCACTTCTACTTTGGAAAAACTGCATGCTTTATATTCTGAGTTGCATCTATTAATTTTGAGTCGCATCTGTCAGTTTGGCTCGCTTCTGCTTTGGAAAAACTGCATGCGTTATATTCTAAGTCACATCTATCAATTTGAGTCGCATCTAGTATATTTTGAGTTGCATCTGTCAGTTTGAACCGCAACTATTAATTTTGAGCCGCAACTAAAAATTAAACGACGCATCTGTCTGATTATCAGAAAACCAAAATTCACAGTCACTGTCCAGTCAACACGGTTATACCAATTTTAGTGGTCTTAGCACAAACAGTCTTTGAAACAGAAACCTGAAACGATTTGCTCAATTTTGCATCCTTTAGGTTCATTTAGTCATTACCATAGTTGTCTTCAGTTAGAGTTTAGCTTTATCTTAGGGTACATATCACCTTGCATTAGACCTCTAGAAAAGTCACTTTTACAAACTTTAGGAGTAGTTTACCATCTATACTCTAGAAAGGTCATAGTGTCAACAAAATTTTGTCATTGAACCTACTCCTATCATCTTATACTTTGTCCTACAGAGAGTCATCCTAGCTCATCAGTCTAGTTAGGAAACTCAACTTGTCTTTGATCTACGTCCTACTTTGGTTCCTTGACTTAACTAAATTGACACCTTGGTTTGACTTTAGGTAGTTGGTCCCTTCGTCTTAAGGTTTATAGAATTGATCACTTTAGGGTCTTGCTTAGACTTTGCATCTTTAGAGTCTAGACTAGTGTCATCCTAGGACATTCATTATCTGCATACGAAAATCCCAAAAATATAGATTAGATTCATACAGTTTCTAGATATAGTCTTGCATTTCCCGCATATTGAGCTTGTCTTACATGGTTGAAACTAGGTCTAAGAGGAGAGAGAGAGAAAACATGTCAAACCCAAACGAGTTCATCAATCCATTTTCTTCAAGACCTCATAAGACTCTATTAGACAAATTCACCACTAGAAACACTCAAGGACACATTGTAGTAGAGGACATAGAGGCTACCGCACAGGACCCTGAGTTTGCCTCTTTTGTAGATGAGTACCTAGCAAATGATCGTCAACAGTTTTTAGGCAAATTGCTAGCTGAAGGTACTACCTTACCTCTAGGATTTGACATTAGCACCTTACAAACTCAACCTACACAAGGGACAAATACCACAACTACTAGTACTACTATACCTCAGGTCAGCACAACTATGCCATCTAGCACATCTACACAGAGTACAACAGTCCATACATCCCCATTTGGTACATCTAGCATGACATCGAGATTTAATTTCACTATAGGGGTATCATCATCCACTCCCACTGGTCCTCTTATTGGGAGTAAAAGACCTAAAACATCAGCCCATACATCATATGTCAATGTCACAAGTGCACAATCAACAACCATACCTACTGCTAGTATCATGGGTACCTTACCACAGTCGATGGCCATACCTAGTGCTCAAATCACTAGTACTATACCAAGGATTTCACAAACAGGGGGCATTCCCTCCTTCCAATATGGCAATCAAAATCCACTTTTCCAGACTAGCAGTCAAAGTCCATTTACATCGATTCTGAATCAGAACCCTTTTTCACAAATTGGTACTAGTCAGAATCCGTCCACATAGATTCCAAGTCAAAACCAATTCACCTCGATTCCAAATCAGAATCCCTTTTCACAGAGTGGTACTCAAAATCCATTTACACAGAACCCAGGTCAACACCAATTTATGTAGATACCAGACTAGAATACATTTAACAACATTCTAAATCCAAATCCACCTCAGATACCAGCATTCAATCAAAACCCATCACGGGACTTTAGATTTCAAAATACATACATGGATCCGCATAATCCTCCTAGCACATCTTTGACCCAAGTTGACGTCCTACAAACAAAAATGCACGCATTACAAACGCAAATGGATAACATGTCGGTATCAACCAAGAAATCATTTTCACCAAAGGACATATGCCCATTCCCTTTTGATCGATCATTGTACATGGCACCTTTCCCACACGGATATGTCATACCGAATCTTCCTAAGTACAATGGCAAACGCAATCCAGTAGAACATATCAAGGAATTTTCTACCATATGCATAGATGTCGCTTATGACCCCACGTATCTTATGAGGCTATTTCCACGAAGTCTTGTAGGAGTTGCACTAGAATGGTTTTCGGGTTTAGATTCTGGCATTAGATCTTGGGGGGAACTAGTCGAGAAATTTGTGGAGCAATTCTCTTTCCACCTTGACCATGAGATAAATATAGCAACCTTGTGCCACACAACGCAAGACAAAGGTGAAACCTTCATTGCTTTCTTCCAGAGATGGAGAACTATTGCTAGTAGGTGTCCTATCGAAATACCCGAAAAACAAAAGGTTATAATGTTTCAAGAAAACCTTCATCCAAAACTCAGGAGTAACTTAAGGGTACATTGTTGCATATCTTTTTCAGAACTAGTGCAAAAAGGGGTGATAATAGAGAAGGATTTCATTGAAAAGGGGGAAATCAAAATGACAACATCCAATAGAAACTCAATCGTACAAAACACCCCCTCTGACAGAAACAAATTCTAGTCTCACAACAAAAATGTCACCAATGATGGGGTGGTTGATGCTAAAACATTACAAGCAAGACCCCTCCTCACATTACAAGGACCTCATACTTTTTCCAACACGCTTAATGTTGTCAATCAACCTCCTAACACGGTCTCAAATACTCAACGTCCACAACCAAGGAGATTTCAAAAACGTGAGTTCACTCCCTTAGGAGAACCCATTGAGTCGGTGTTTAAACAACTGTTAAAACACCTCATACAGCTGTAGGAACCAAGACAATACGATCCAGGACAGTTTAAACCAACTTGGTGGGATGACAATTCCTTTTGTGATTATCATAGGACTAAGGGACATAACCTACAAAACTGTTGACAACTGAAGAATATCATACATGATCTTGTTGACAAGAGAATTATTGAGGTTAGTGGACAAAAACATAAGACATCCAACACTGATCATCAGGTCTTTTCAGACCCACTACATGACCATGGGAAAGGAACTGTCCCCAGTTCGAGTACTAAGACCAATATGTCGGCCAATTATGCAAGTATCAAACATGACTATGATAGTGGCAAAATCATGCATTGCCTTCGTGTCGCTGATCAAAACATTAATACCATTACTATCAATGCTAATCCTGAGTGTGCAATCAATACTCGTCGTAATAAGTTTACTATCCTAGGCCCTCTGTCATAGCAAACACCTCAACCTTCCAAGTTACAATATAACCTACTTGATCAATTGGGGAAAACCCTAGCCCAAATCTCAATCTTGGAATTGTTGCGTATCTCTCCTGAGCACCGATCTATCCTTGATAAGGCTTTATAGAACACCACGGTCCCTAATGACCTTGATGTCAATCGTTTTTAGGAAATAGTGGGCTACTTGACCAATAATCATCATGCCACATTTTCTGAACAAGACTATGCCACAGACAAGACGAACCACAATGACCCTTTACATCTAGAAGTCCTTGTCGATGACACCAAAGTTAGACGAGTTTTGGTAGACGGAGGAGCAGGGTTAAATCTATGCACTTTAAAACTAATTAAGGCATTAGGTATCTCAAAAGCATGTGTGGACACTACTAAGAGTATTGTCATTAAGGCTTATGATGATGAAGAACGAAAATCAAAGGGGGTGGTAACACTTCCTATCAAAATTGCTCCTGCGGTAATGGAGACAAAGTTCCAGGTCTTGGATCTCACCCTCCCTTATAACCTTCTGCTAGGTAGACCATGGATTCATGCCATGAAGGCAGTCCCTTTCACATATCATCAATGTCTTAAATTTCCTTACAATGGCACCGAAATAACTATAGATGGTGATCCCGATCCTTTCCAGTATTGCACCAATCTAAAGGAGATCCCTCAATGTCAAGTGCTAGTCAACCAAGAGGCCTCACCATCTAAACCATCTTCTTATGTTGACCCGTCCACACTCACTCGAACATCTATTTCACCCTCACTTCCTACCACTCCTAGGGTCGAGATCCAAGACAAGGGTTGTGGAGAGTATTACATATAGACTTCTTATTGTGTTAGCCATTTGGTTCCTCCTAAGTCATATGGTTTGCCTATAACAGGTAGGGGACAATCTATGATTACTATACATGTTCCCCCCACAACAACTTTCACTAAATGGGGTGAGTTAAGCAAAGAAGCTGTAGATACAGAAGATGTCACTTCCTGGCTATATAAGGAAGATAATCAAGAACCCCTTTTACTTGCTCACATTCCTACAAGTCTATATGGCAAGGGTTTCAAAATCATGCAAAGCAAAGGATATGATGGAGAAAGTGGTTTAGGTTTAAACCAAGATGGCAGAGTGGAACCAATATTTGTTTCTCAATGGCCAAAATGAGTAGGGCTAGGGTTTCAATCAATTCAGATTGGCGTTCCTAGTAATCCATCACCCTTACTTGAGGAAGTACGTGCTTCAGAAGATATTAAGACATATCATGAACCAGTAGACCAACATCATTGTGACTCCCCCGACTCTAACAATTATGAGTGGGATTCCCTATCCTCTACTTCCTCCATGGACCTTGACAAGTTATTTGGGGAACTCGACTTGATGCTAAGTTCTTCACCCAATCCTTTGAATTCTTGTCCACCAAAGAAAATGACAAAAGAGGAATGGTTTAAACACTACTATTGGGAATCACTTGATCCTACCTCTTGGAAATCTCAGCCACCTATTTCCGATAGTCAAACCTTGGCATTAGGCCCACCTATTCATCCACCTAGACCCAAACCCAAGAGCAAAATGGACTTGGTACAAGACTTTTGTAATCACATGAATAATTCAATCTTTACCTTGACCCCATTAGACTTTGATAACTCCGACGATGACATGCCCTTAGTTTATCCCCAACTCATAGATTGGGATCAACAAGATACACCTGTCTTAGATGCTTTTGAGAATGACGAAGCAATAGCTGAGTTCCTAGGATTATGAGAAGGAATTCCTAATGGAGATCATAAAGCTAGTTTTACCATTGAATTGGACAATAAAGCATATTTTGGGGAATCTGTTCAACCCTCCAGTCGCAAAAATGAGAAAAAGGATAAACAAAATAAAAATGACGAGTCTCTAGGTGAAAACTGAAAGGCACCTTTAGACAATAAAAAAGTAAAAAGAAAGGACACATCCGAAGGTGAAAACCTCTCTGAGGCGCCTGAGGATGGAGGTTTGAACATTCTCCCCATTGCACAAGAAAAGTCACCCATGCTTGTTGAAGAATCAGTAGAAGTCAACATAGGCACAAAAGAGAATCCTCGACTGATTTATTTGGCAGCGTCATTGACAACACAAGAGAAATCAGAGTTCCACGACTTCTTTGAATAGAGACAGATAAATTTTTCTTGGTCATATGCCGACATGCCTGGGTTAGATCCTGAACTTGTTCTACATCACTTGCCTTTACAACTAGGTGCCAAACCAGTAAAACAAAAGTTGAGAAAAATGCATCCACAAATTGCTTTATTAGTCAATGCAAAACTCAAGAAACCATTAGACATTGGTTTCATCAGATCTATTGATTATGTAGATTGGATTTCCAATCTTGTACCAGTTACCAAACCAGCTGGGGGCATCCGCATCTGCACTGATTTTAGAGATATCAACAAAGCTTGTCCTAAGGATGACTTCCCTTTGCCTAATATAGACATGATAGTTGACATGACAGCAGGATATGAGATGTCCCTTATGGATGGATTCTCGGGATATAACCAGATCAGAATTGCCACTTATGGATGGATTCTCAGGATATAACCAGATCAGAATTTCCACTGAAGATCAACCTAAGACAACCTTCACTTGTCCTTGGGGAATGTATTGTTGGAATGTTATGCCCTTCAGACTCAAGAATGCAGGAGCAACCTATCAACGTGCCATGACTACTATCTTTCATGATCTAGTACACACTTGTATGGAGGATTATGTCGATGACCTTATTGTAAAATCCAAGACAAGGGTAGAAAATTTATAGGTTTTAGACAAGGTATTTCAGAGGCTAGAGAAGTATAATGTGAGACTCAATCCAAAGAAATGTGTGTTTGGATTCAAGTCAAGAAAGCTGTTAGGTTATATCATTTCTAGATGAGGCATTGAAGTAGATCCTGCTAAGGTAAAAGCAATCATGGACATGCCACCCCCAAACAATATCAGTCAACTAAGGACATTATAGGGAAGGTTGTAATCTATTAGAAGATTTATAGTGCAGCTAGCAGACAAGACACACCCTTTTCAACATCTACTTAAGAAAGGAGTACCCTTTGCATGGACACCTAGGTGTGAAGAGGCTTTTCAACTGATTAACGAATATTTACTTACACCACCTATCCTAATGCCACCTGTTGAAGGGAGACCATTGATTATTTATATCATAGCAACCCATTCATCACTCAGAGCATTGCTTGCACAGAATGACGATGAAGGTCATGAAAGGGTAGTCTATTACATTAGTCGGACTTTGGTCGGTTATGAGCTCAAATATAGTAACATTGAACGTGCCTATCTTGCAGTGGTATTTGCTACCCAAAAACTAAGACATTACATGCTAAACCATCAAACAATGTTGATTACTAAAATAGATCCTTTGAAATATCTTCTCAGCAAGGCAACATTAACAGGACGACTGGCCAAGTGGGTTATGATACTTAGTGAGTATGATATACAGTATGTAGAAAGAAAGGCTATTAAAGGACAAGTCATTGCTGATCAGTTAGCTGATGCACCCATACAGGCAGATCACCCATTAGTTGCAGACTTTCCTGATGAGTTCATATTCACATTTGACACAAACATAACATGGAAACTATACTTTGATGGTTCACATACAAATCATGGTTCAAGGGCTGGTAGATTGTTTATCACATCACAGGGTGATTCCATCCCTAAGTCATTCAGGATTGCATTTCCATGCACTAACAACATGGCAGAGTATGAAGCTCTAGTGATAGGGTTACGCATGGCAGTCAAGTGGAAAATCAAGAACCTGGGTATATGGCGATTCTCAACTAGTAATCGATGTAAATGATGATTATGAGACTAAGGATGAGAAGCTTGCTCCATACAAGCGCATGGTCGATAGCTTTAAAGAGTACTTTGACAAAGTCAAATTTCATCAAATACCTCAGGTTTAAACAGGGCAGCAGACGCTATGGCTACAATTGCATCACTTCTTGACATTCCTAACAACGTGCCTAAGTTTGAGTTCTTGGTGGAACAGCTTTTGGTCCCAACCTACTATATCCCAGATTCTAAAATGGTGTGTGACATCGTTGGTCCCGATTCCCCATGGTACAAAGAAATCTATGATTACCTTCATGCCGAAGTCATACCCATTGGCATATCAAATAACCAACATAGAACATTCCTCCGCAAGTCAGCCAAATACACCATCGTCGGAGACACCCTATATAGACGCGCCTTAGATAATACCCTACTGAGATGTCTTGATTCTACTGAAGCACAAGCAACCTTGCATGGGGTGCATGAGGGTATATGTGGTTCCCATTCTAGCGGTCCTACCTTAGCCAAAAAGATTATGAGATTGGGTTATTATTGGCCTACTATGGAAAAGGACTCATATGTCTTTGTAACAAAATGCTGCCAATGCCAAGTTCATGGAGATTTGATACATGCCCCAGCACAGGAGCTTCATCCTATCACGTCACCATGGCCCTTCGCCCAATGGGGACTCAACCTCATAGGTAAGATCCACCCCACATTATCTAATGGACACAAGTTCATTATCACTGCCACTAAGTACTTTATGAAGTGGATTGAGGCCATTCCTATGACATACATTATCGGCACACAGATTTCTAGATTTATCCTGAACTATATCATCTGTCGGTATGGTGTCCCTCAGTCCATAATCACTGACAATGGCTGCCCATTTAAGAACTAAGAAGTTTGTCACCTGTGTGAGGAATTTCATATCCAACATCACTTTTCCACCCCATACTACCCACAAGGTAACGACCAAGCGGAGGCATCTAACAAGACCATCATTAGAATTCTCAAGAAGACTGTCAATGATGCTGGTCGTGACTGGCATTTACAGCTTAACCCTGCCTTATGGGCTTATCGTACAAGTATCTGTACTCCCACTGGTGCTACCCCATATTCACTTGTCTTTGGGTCTGAAGCCATTTTACCTATTGAAGTCAAGATTCCTTCCCTAAGGGTATCCCTGAAAGGCCACATTAATGATGAAGAGTACTGAGTGTCAAGACTCCATGAGCTAGAATTTTTAGATGAGCGAAGACAGAAGGCACTAGACCATCTCCAAGCATACCAGAATCGCCTTTGTCGTAGCTATAACAGGAGGGTCTTGAACAGAAACTTTGACATTGGTGACCTGGTTTTAATGGAGAACCCAAAGAATCAAGCAGAAAGAGACAAACCAGGAGAGTTTGAACCTAACTGGTTAGGACCTTATATTGTTATAGAAGCTTTTGGATCAGGAGCGTACCAACTCTCTACCTTGAAGGGGAACCATTGTCCTCACCAATCAATAGTATGCATCTGAAGAAGTTCTACGCATAGCTTCTAGGAGCCTTTGTCTTAATTAGCAAAAATACAAAAAAATCAAAAAATCACAAAAAAATCGTTATCAAGGTGAAAACCTGGCAAACAGGCGTCTTGGTAACACCAAAAAAATTAGATAATCTTGAAAATAGTAAAGAAAAATCATTCGTCCAATAGTGAAAACCACTTCGGTGGTGCTTTGGATAGGTACCATGGTGAAAACCTGGCAAACAGGCGCCATGTGTACTCAACTCTGCTCCTTTGTCTACTATTATTCTAATCTACCTTGTACATAGTCCACTACCCTGTACATAGTCCATTTTCCTATACATACTACCTATCCCTGTACATATCCCTTATCTTTCATGTCCATCACTTGTATATACCATTCATAATAAGTGGTAGTCTTTCCCATAACTTGGAATGATTGACATCGAGAGCATTTCATATCCCCCGTTTTATCCTATTCATAATCGATTGGTCTTATACTCGACTGGGGGAAAACACTTGACGTGCGTCATATTGGTTCTTACATTGGCTATGTGGAAGATGAAACACCATGGAAAATCCACGAACATTGCAAAATGACCTGAGAAAACACAAAAACATCAGAAAACTACAAAAATCCAAAAATAGAGTCAGAGTCAGTCGCACTTGTCAGTCTTTGTCGTTTGTCGAACTACGTTGCCTCTGCGACTGGACGTAGGCAAGGCCATCTACCGATGTGCCCCCGAGGCATTAGGTCAGTCCATTTAGGTTTGTCTGTATAAAGTCCTAAGTCAATCCATATGTTTATATGACAAGGTCATTGGTCATGTCAAACTACAAGGTCTCTGCGTGGATAACGTAGGCAAGGCAATCAATCGATGAGCCCTCGAGGCCGCACTAGGTCAGTTCATTAGGGTTCGTCACATTCATTTTCACACACATCTTTTATTTGTAGTCAGTCTTGTTGGTCAAGTCAAGTCAAACTATGAGGTCTCTGTGTGTACAACATAGGCAAGGCCATCAATCGATGAGCCCCCGAGGCCGCACTAGGTCAGTTCTCTAGGGTTTATCGCCACGCACAGTCAATTGTCAACGCATCATATAAAGTCATGCATTACTCTGGTGAACAAGTCAGCAATGTCTCTGAGTCAAATCAAACAACTTGCCAAACACTACAATCAAAATGGATCAACCAACAGTCTGCTACAGGATGTGTCCTTCTTGGAAATAGACGTTATCAAAACAATCAACCTATGTCTTATTCAGGATGAGTCCTTCCTGCATACTCGACAAGGTCAAAATAATCAAACATAGCCTTACACAGGTTATCACATCAATGGCATCTGACTCAATGTCTTATACGATACATGTCTTTCTGAAACCAAGCTTTGTCATGCCTTATACAGATATTCATAACATCGAAACCAGACTCACAGTCTTATCTGGTATGTGTATCTCTTGACATCAGGCTTTATCAAGCAATCCTTTTATCAATCAAACAAATCAAACAAACAAATCATGTTTTGGCAAATATTTTACTGGCTTTTTGACTTTATGGCTTATTTATCTTATCATTTATCTTGAATTGATGACTGGGATTCATGTTACTAGCTTTCTCAAGGATGTCCCATGAAGGATTTAGAGAAGCAATGATGTATCAGAATTCTATTTTCTTTGACTGTTGTCTGTCGACTGTCTTTTAAATTTGATTTTGAGTCATGTTACTAGTTTCCTCAAGGATGTCCCATAAAGGATTTAGAGGAGCAATGATGTATCATGACCCATCTTTTCCTTTGTTTGTTGTCTATGGTTTGTCTTGACAAAAAGACTGGGGCAACTTGTGTCCTTAGTGTGAGTTAATGGCAATCCTTGTCTGCGACTGTCTATTATTAGCAAATGGATGACCTTGCACACCTTGATTTATGTCATATCATGGTGTTTTTCTCCATTTGTATTAGTCCTGCCCAATGATGATAAAGTGCAACACCTTTTGTGATACAACAAAATATCGAAGATTGGTAATACTAACATTTATCTCCTATCTTTCGTTCTTTCTCGATCTTTCTTTCCGCACTAGCATTTCTTTTTTCTACATCTTCACCACCATTATCTATTTTCCTATATCCTTTTTTCTTTCATCTTCTAGTTCTCTCATAAATTTTGAGAGCACACTCATGTTCTTTGAACCCGTCTGTCCTCTCGAGGGGGCATACCTTCACCTGTTTTACACTGGGGCATTACTAGGGCATATTTCTTATCGATTTTCTTTGACACAATGCTGAAATGACATTGTATCAAAGAGGGGAAAATGTAGACACTAAAATTTGGTCTAAGCCTGCGACTTCAATATTCTTCATAATTCTTATTCTTCATGGTCATGATTAAATAATCTTAATTATTTAATTAATTCACCTTAACATTAATTCTTCTATTGATTAAATATTCTTAATTATTTAATTAATTCATCTTAACATTAATTCTTCTATTAATTAAACAATCTTAATTATTTAATTAGTTCATCTTCTTTTATTTCTTCTATTAATTAAATAAATGCATTTTATTTAATTATCTTACTAATTAACCTTATTCTTCTTGTTAAATTAAATAAATTCTTATTTAATTTACTCTTTATCATATTTCAACTATAATTAAATAAATTCATTCTTTATTTAATTATTCATTTAAAAACCCTTTATCACTTAATTAAATAAATCTTATTTATTTAATTATTCTTCGAATATCGAGTTTTGAATTAAATGAATTATTTAATTCATTAATTATATTTTAACACATTCTTCTATATTTTAGATAATTATGTGAGTTATCTAAGTATTCACTTTTACTCGACTTGACATCTATTTTAATCGTTCAGTTAACTCTTCATTTAATGTCTGAGTGGTTGTTTCGAGTAATCTCTTCGTCAAATCATGCAATCGTCCAGTTCTAACTCATTTGCGTGCACATGCATATTAATTAAATATTATTATTTAATTAATTAAATGTTGTGTGTGCATTCGAATAGAGAGTCGTTATAATCAATCTTCATCTTTGTCATGCAAAGATATTTCTTATGTTTTTGAATGCTGAACTGAAGATTAAATCATTTATTTAATCTTTAATTCTATTTCTAATTCGAATCACTCATGTCATCACTGTCAGTTAATAGAATGCATAACTAATTTGTCGATCTCAACCATTCGTTGATCTTTCAATCTTGTCCTGTCATTTGAATAATCAATTTTCTATAAATTGATTTGTCATTCTTCATTCCAATCTCTCTCGCGAATTTTATAACTTTTGAGAGCACTTTGTCTTGAATCTTCGATATTTTGCTAATCACTATCTTAGGCTATACTTGCATGAACTTGAAAATCTGAGGGAAACTATACTACACAAGCAAAATGGAGAAGGGCAATCGAGATGAATCATGGAAATACGTTTGAAAAATTGGTGAGATTGTTCTAGTTTTAATTACGTTTTTACTTTCCCATGTTCTTTGTTGCTTAACGAATGAATTTGCATTTTAGATTTTAGTATTGCATTGCATGTGTGCTTCTAATCAATCTTCTTTGTTGTCTATTGTGCAAAGCCTTTCATTTTCAGCGTTACAGTCATGCCAAGAATAGATCTGGATCTAATAATACATCATTTAACCATAGCACCTAGAGTGAAACCAGTAAAGTAGAAATTGAGAAAAATGAATCCACACATCACCCTACTAGTGAAAGAAGAGTTGAGAAAATTATTAGATGCAAGATTCATCCAACCTATCAACTATGCATAATGGATTTCAAACATTGTACCGGTTTCCAAACTAGACAACAACATTAGAATATGCACATATTTTAGGGTTCTTAACAAGGCTTGTCCAAAGGATGACTTTCATTTGCTCAATATAGACATCATTGTGGATTTAACAATAGGATATTCTATGCTATCACTCATGGATGGTTTTTCAGGCTATAATCAGATCAAAATTGCACCAGAAGATTAAAAAAAAAACCTTTCACATGCCCATGGGGTACGTTTTGTTGGAATGCCATTCCTTTTGTATTAAAGAATGTAAGAGCCACTTATCAGTGTGCAATGACAAAAATATTTCATGACACGATGCACACATTCATGGAGGACTATGTGGATGGCCTGCTAGAAAAATCATTCACTATGGAAGGACTTCTGGAAATCTTGGATAAAATCCTCACCCGGTATGAAAAGTTCAACGTGCATTAAATCCAAAGAAGTGTGTATTTGAAGTAACATCTGCAAAACTCTTAGGATACATAGTCTCAACTAAAGGCATTGAAGTAGATCGAAAAAAATTCAAAGAAATCATGGAAATTCCACCTCCTAAGAACATTAGCCAACTAGGATCTCTACAAGGAAGATTCCAATCCATCAGAATATTCATCATGCAACTAGCAGACAAAAGTCATCCTTTTCCTCATTTGTTACAAAAGAATGTTTCTTTTAGATTGGATGAAAAATGTGAAGCTTCCTTTAATCAATGGAAATAATATATGATGAATCCACCTACATTGGTACTGCCAATAGAGGGAAAACCACTTTTACTCTACATAGAAACTACTGAGGTATCTTTGGGAGCTTTGCTAGAACAAAAAGACTCTACAAGAAAAGGAAGGGCTATCTACTACATTAGTAGGACATTGAATGGCTATGAGATTAACTATACATTCATTGAAAAAGTGTGTTTGGAAGTGGTGTTTTCTACTCAACAATTGCAACACTATATGTTAACACATACCATCAAACTAATAGCCAAGATAGATCCATTAAAATATCTACTCATCAAATCCATTTTAACAGGAAGATTAGCAAAGTGGATAATGATATTGAGTGAATTTGACATTCAATATGTAGATAGAAGAGAAATCAATGGCTAAGAAATAGCAGATCAGCTAGCTGAAGCACCATTGCAAGATGACCATCCTATGCACATTGAATTCCTAGACGTTGATGTCCTCACAATGATAGCACAACATTGGATATTATACTTTGATGGGTCTTACACTCAACATGGATCAGGTGCTAGAATTCTATTTGTTACTCCTCAAGGACACACTATCCCAAAGTCTTATAGGTTTATGTTCCCATGCACTAATAACATGGATGAATATGAAGCACTAATCATTGGTATCAAGGTAGCAGTGGAATGGAAAATCACATAATTACAAGTTTATAGAGATTCTCAATTGATCATCAATCAGGTTAATGATGACTATGAAACAAAAGATGACAACTTGATGCCATACAAGAGAATGGTAGATGACTTCAAGAAATACTTTGTTGAGATAAATTTTGAAAAAATTCCAAGAGTAGACAACAAAGTTGTAGATGCCATGGAAACCATTGCTTCTCTTTTACAAATACTAGAAAAAAGAAGTCGTTACATGAATTCATGGTGGAACAATTGTTTAATCCCGCATATGACAATCCTAAATCCCAAGTCATGTGCCATCTAGTTGATTCTGATTCCTCAATCTATGTGAAGATTTATGCCTATCTAAGAGACAATACCCTTCCACTTGATCTATCCCGAAACCAAAAATGCAACTTTATCCGTCAAGCATCTTGACACACATTGATAGTTGATACACTTTATCATCGAGGTCTCGATGGTACTCTCCTCTGATGTCTTGAATGTAAAAAATCTGAAACTTCCTTATGAGAAGTTCAAAAAGGTATTTGTGGTACTCATTCAAGTGGTCTTACTCTAGATAAGAAACTCCTATGCTTACGATATTGTTGGCCAAACATGGAGAAAGAATATTTTCAATTTTTCAAGAAGTGCAAGAAGTGTCAAGTACATGGAAACCTCATACATGCACCAGCATAGGAGCTACAACCATTCACATCAACCTAGCCTTTCTATCAATGGGGACTTGATCTTGTGGGTAAGATTCATCCATCTTCCTCTAATGGACATAAATTCATAATCACAACCACCGAGTATTTCACAAAGTGGATTGAAGCTATTCCATTAATCACAATCACTGGTAAAAAAAATTCCTCTTTCATCTTGAACTACATTGTCTGTCAGTATGGCATCCCTAGCTTCATTGTCACTGACAATAGTAGACCCTTAAAAAATTAGGATGTACAAGAAATTTGTGAAAAATTCCATATCTAACACCGATTTTCCACAACCTATTACCCTCAGGGGAATGGCCAAGTAGAAGCCTCAAATAAGACCATTTTGAAAATCTTGAAGAAAACCGTCAATGATGTTGGAGATGACTAGCATGTTCAACTAAATCCTGCTTTGTGGGCATACCGTACTAGCATCCACACCCCTACAAGAGCCGCACCATATGCCCTTGTGTATAGATCAAAATCCATCTTACCTATTGAGGTTGAGTTACCTTCACTCTGAGTATCATTGAAAGGAATCATTTCAGAGGAATATTATCGAGTATCTAGATTATAGGAGTTGGAATTATTAGATTAACCCTGTTAGCATGTTGTTGATAATCTGAAAGCTTATCAACAAATAATGTCAAGAAGCTATAATCACAAGGTTAGACTAAGAAAATTTCATATTGGCTACTTGGTCCTAAAAGAGAATCCTCGCAATCAACAAGATCAAGAAAATAAAGGAAAATTTGAACCTAATTGGCTAGGTCCTTTTGTCATTGTATCAGTATATGGATTTGGAGCATATCAATTATTTACACCTAAAGGGGACCTATTTGAAGAACTTATCAATAGCATTCATCTCAAGAATTTTTATACATAACTCATCTAGTGCATGGGTTAAAAAGCGGAAAAAATCCAAAAAAAACAAAATAGCAAAAAATCCAAAAAAAGTTAAAATAAATTGACAAATCCAAAAAAGAAGAAAAAAGGTGAAAAAAGCAAAAAAAGGTGAAAAATTAAAAAAATTGTTACCTTGATGAAAACCCGAGGCATCTTGGTGACAACCAAAAGCCCATAAAATTGGAAAAAGTGCAATAAAAACAAGTAGTGAAAACCTGGCAACAGGCGCTATTTGTGATAGATTAGCTTTTCCATTTATTGGAATGTGTGTCGGTCATCTGCTTTTTGCCATCATTATGCGTGTCCATCATAGAACCTCATGTATATATCTGGGCATCATAGTCATGTCTCATCCTAGCTTGGAAATCATTGTATGCTTTCACAATAAATGGTTAGCTTTTCATTGGGGGAAATCTACTTTGATCTTAACATAATAGACAAACAAACAACAATAAGACAACACAACAAACATAATGATCACAATGAAACTGAAACTCAACATTGAACATCAATCACAATTTTCAGAAAACCAACCATCCAAATCAACAATAAGATCGATAAAACCAAATCTCATTGGATGATGTTCTTCTGAAGCATGGTTTAATCACTTTGGCATGAATGATCCACTGTTGTATCTTGATTTTTGTTATCATTTCTCTAGAGCAACTCAAGGATATCATGAACTAGAGAAGCCAATATGGAGTATGATATTTTTCTTTGTTTGTTGTCTGTGAGTTAATCACTACTACTATGTAAATTTTTTGTGGGACGTGTTCTACAAAGTATCATTGATGACATTATGGATTTGCATAGGAAAAGGATTAACTCTTGTCTGTTTTACGCAATCAATACTCAGGTCATCTTGGTTCAATTATACCTAGATGCTTGTATTACCTTGCAATATCAAAATCCATGGAAGTACTCAAGTCATCATAGTTTAATTATACCATTGATGTTATTACTAACTATCAACATATTAAAAGCTCAATGCTGATACTAAGCACAACAAATCGGCTAACAAGATGACAAAATTGCATATTTAGATTTGCATGATTAAGATAGATTGCATTCATATTAGTTTTCCATCTGCATTTTAGGCTTTCCAAGGCTAGAAAATTTCATAATGATTTTATCTCTCTCATTAATAGATTAAGTACAGGTATGTGCAGAATCATCATGGAAAAAATAGGCCCTTATGTGACAAAAAATTCAGAAAAATAAAAGTTAGGAAACTTGCCGTAAAAATTTGAATAAGTTATCTATATTATTTCAAAAATATGTAAGAATAGAATCTATAGAAAATTGAATGTAGTTTCTACACTACTAGGTCTTTTTAAAAAAAAAAAACTATTTGGTGAAAATTTGAAATTTCAATGCAGTAGTACTTAACTTTTAGGGAAAAAATAAGAAGTGTCTGTCTGACCACCCTAACCACAATAAAATGATAATATTTTTTTATCATATTGTAGATATAAGTACAACACTCATGTCTCAATGTGATGCATATTTTTTTGAAATTTTTTTTCAAGTAAACAATTAATTATGATTTTTTTATTACAAATTTAAAAAAATATAAAAGCTCAAATGTTTCACCACCTTAACTTGGTCAAATCTTCATGAAATTCATTTTTTCATTTTTTAATCCTATCGTATGCGAAGCATAGAATGTGACACATTTTTTTGATTTAAAAACTGTGATACCATTTGAAACCTATAGATGATTTTCAATCAACCTATCAATTAGGACTTTAGTCATAATTTAAATTGAAAATGAATAATAATTACTTATTAAATTCAAAATAAAGCATAATTTATATTGGTGGAAAGTTGAGAATCTCCTTTCAAAACCCTTTTCGTTTCATCCATTTTGGGTAAAAAAAAGTCGTCAGCCACATACCCATCATATTGCCACTTTTTGGCCCATCATGATCCTGCACATACTCATACCTTTGACATTAACAAAAAAAGATCATTCACATGTCACTGCATAATCATTCACATATAGTTGCATAATCATTATCATCTCACACATACATTATAAAGTATCATCATCGGTAATTTATCTATGCATTAGATCATATATTTGCATTAGAAAAATACAAAAAATAAAGTGCATCACATCTTATTTGCATCCATCTCATACATTATAAAGCATCATCCATATAGCAATATAGAATCATAATCCATGCATCATCATTTCATTATTGCATCCATATAAACCCATAGCATAATCATATAGACATCACATAGCATATATAGAATAGAAATAAAATGCATTCATCACAAGTGTTAGAGCCTTTTTTGGTTGTCTTTCAGGTTCTGGTTGTGTGCCCTTGTTTTTCATGATATAACTTTAGCTCTGGGGTCTGTTTCATTTTGGCATGTGGGTTAAATGGGCTCCCACAAGGGTTGAGCCCAGCATGCTAGTTTTCATCTCCCCATTGGGGCGGCCTGTGTTAGGGTTTTTCCTGGTTTTTCTCTTCCCCATTTTTGGGCTTTTAGTTCGATTCCCCTTTCTCTTTTGGTTGCCTTGGTTTTTTCTTTCGGACTCGTGGGCAGAACGGATGCTTGAACGGAACTAGAACTTTTCCAAATTCTGAAGTTCTAGTTCCTGTTCACGCATTCGTCCCGGTTCTGATTCTGCATGTTTGGTGTTTCTTTTCCTTTCTGCCTTGCATCGGTCGTTGGTTGTTTTCCCGCCTCCGCCTCTTCGCTTGTCTTTTGTTTTGTTTCCTTTGGTGGGCACGGGACCGAAGTGGAATTGGGTTTTGGAACCCTTCTCATACTAATGGTCTCAGGTTTTGCTCTGACCCCGGCTCCGCTCGCTTTGTTTTCCTTTTGCTTTTGGCAGAGGCGGAACCGGGACAGGCATTTGTCTTGGAACTTTTTGCGAGGTTCCTGTTTTCCTTTTGTCTCCACCCCTGCGGCTTTTCAGTCTTGTTTTGGCTTTGGCTCCGTATCCGCTGTCTTTTGCGGAGGCGGGGGCGGTATCATTTCGGGTCTATTGTTTTCTTTTCTTTCTAGCCATTTTTTCTTTTCCTTCAATGACCTTTCCGTCCGGTTCACTCTTCACTTGTGGTTCCCCCGAGCCCCTTACTTTGTTCATCACCGGCCCCTGGCTGCCATTTTTACCGGCTTCGCCTTGCCTTCGGCATGGCTTTTGGTCTTCGGGCTAACTTCTTGGCGACTCTGGATTGTCTCCCCGAAGTCTCCGTCGGCTTGTTTTCTTTGTGTCAGGGAGATGTCTCCCCGACCCCCGTTTGTTTGGCCAACTGTGGTTGGCCCCTTTTCCCTTCGGTATGTTGGCGTCTGTTTGGGGTGATCTCTCGGCAAACTCCTCTAGGTCTCAACGATAGGAACATTTGGAGGTCTTCAGCATGAGTTATACCTTTCGTTGAAAGGTCTCAGAGATGTCATCTTCTTACGCCGACCTGTGATGGAGGACTTAATGCTTCGGTGAAACTTATATTTTGGTGTGTGGCCTTAGCGAATCTGTTGTGTCTTGCCGACGGTATTTTTTGTTTTGCTTCCGGCGTGGGTTATACCTTTCGTTGAAAGGTTTTGGCTATGCTGGCTTGCTATGTTGACTGACATTTCAGGGTTCTTCGATATGGCTAATGTTGCTTCGTTATAGTGTCTCAGTGAACTCAGTGTGTCTTGCCGACAGGGTTCAGTATGTGGCTTTCGGTGTAACCCGATAGAATCTCTATGATGTCTCCCCGATGGTCCGATCCTACGGCGACAGTGTCAAATAAAAAGTGCTTTTCGGCGAGAAAAACCTTAAGCTGCAGCGGCATGACAAACGTGAGGGGACTTTCAGGGAAAGGAAATGACATCTACAGGAGGTCTCCCCGAGAGTGATAAGCTATAGCGACTGTGAACAAAATAAAAGGAATGCTTTGGTGTGAGGTGTCCCCCTGTCTCAGTGAATGGAAAGCACATAAAGGAAATACATTTCGATGAAGCATTTTGAACCTATATGACATCTCAACGACAATGGCTAATGGATATTTTAAAGGCAGTCGTCTGATCATGGACGATCAACGGTTGAGTTTCAAGCTAAGCCACAGTCAGGGTTTCTGCTATGTTCACGCCAGAAGCCTGGTGCATTCATGGTAACAGAGAGTTGGTCGCTAGCTCCACCAAACCAACATTCATGGCGACGCAGCTCTGGTACAAGGACGACATGGCTCGAGTATGGACACGCAGATTTGGCAGCAAATTTGACATCGATTGCCTAGCTTCTTTCATGCGGGAGTGTCTTTCCTGCAGCAACCCAACCAATGACATTTATGAGGCCAAAGAAGTAGTTGAAGATCATGGTGATTAGGGTTTGACATGGTGCTGATGTGGCTCTGAGTTGGATGGCATTTCTGGAGCTGTTTAAAAGGAATTTCTAAATCATTTGTAGGGGTCTAGGGGCCAGAAGTTAGAACAAAAATCTGAAGAGAATAGCACTAAGTCACAGAGTCAAGTTTTTACCAGATTTTGAGGTTTAGGGTTATAGTCTATAAATTGTGAGGTCTTGGACACATGTATGAATCTCAATGTATAGAGTGAGATCTTTAAGTCTCTCCTTTGTATTGTGCGTATGGATTGTTAATGAAAGTTGATCAAGGATCACTTATTTAATCATTTTAATGTAACGTTTTACTATCTGTTCTGGTTGTTGCTCTTACTCAATGAATAAGTTAAATGCTTTAATCATATCAGAGATTCATATGTATGATAGGAGGATTTGATAAGTAGTCTTATAGATCTGATCACTAGTTGTGAGACTAATAAGGTTAATCTTGCAAAGACTTTAATGTCCAAAGTAATGGTTCCTTCTATTTGCAAATTATTGTGACTCGTAGCCCAATGGATATGGCACTGATCTGATATATGCTATTTGTCTTTAGGGTTCTAGTCTTCTTGCTCAAGATCAATCATTTTATTTAATCAATCTTGTTTGATGTCTTGCCCTACCTCTTGGTTGCTGCAAGTATTGTGTTACTGGGAATCTAGCCATATTTGAGGTTCTCAATACTTGGCATCAGGAGTCATCTGCTATAAAAAGCAATGTCTAGTCTTATTTGAGGCATTGTGTGGGTATACCCGCCCTGGTTCTGCAGAGCCTAAAGTGTGGAAGATCTCAGTCTTTGACTGAATCTTGTTAGTTGGTCCAGGTCCTCTGAGCTGCCCTTGACTGGAGATGGCTACTCCATAGGTAGAATAGGAGACCAACCTGGTTGCTCATTAAAAACAACCAACAAGATAGCGACTCCGCTGGGGATTGACTAGAATATTTCCTTATCAAAGAGTCATATCAATTGCCATGTTGGTTAGGTTCAAAGTTTGAAGAATCTCAGGCTTGGAGAAAAGCTTTGTTGCAATGAACCTGAAAGCTACAAGATCTATGGTGCTCTGTCGGATGGAACTCAGAGAAAGATTTACATGTAAGTGAGCTTCATATCATTTGAAGTTCTGTCCTCTACAAAGAGGTGGTGACTCTATCAAGGTAAACCCATTGAATATTCAAAGAATAGTTCCATGACTGCAACGTTTCTAGGTATTCTTCATGCTTTTTGAAAAAAAACTTTATTCCCATTTATTTGGTGAGATCAAGCACTAGCATCAAGGGAACTTTGAATATTGCAAGTGGATAGTTGTAGATGGATAGGTTTCATTTGCAAAATGCATTGTTGTCCTATTTGTCCCTCGACAAGCTTTGATACCATGCTTAAGGCACAGTCTTGTCCTCATAAGAGAGAGTATGATAAGGAAAGATACAGCCCTTTGGATTTTGATAAAATCTAGGGTTACCCACATGCTGCCCCTAGGGGAATCAATAAATATTTACCCAAGTTTAAAGGTGGTGTTAAGGAATCAGCATCAAGACATATTCAGCTTTTTATTGATTTCATTGGACACTGTCAGGTTGAAAAAGAGGATGTGGTCATGAAGCTATTTGTTAGAACTTTAGAAGGTGTGGCTGATGATTGGTTCACTTGCTTACCAGTGCACTCCATTGTTTCATGGTATCAGCTCAGAACTTTGTTCCTTGATACCTTTGGTGATGTATCTAGTCCTATAGAGGTCAAGAAGAGGAAGAAGTGGTTGAGAGGGTAGGACAGAGCACTGACCTACTAAGTTGTAAACAAATATCAAATTTGCTAACCACAGAATATCAAAGATGTGCACACAATAACTCTAGGTTGTTGTGGGCAACTCATATCAGTCTTGATGATGAGGACCTGGAGGATGCAAGGTATGATGCAAGTGATTCTAATGCCCCTTCTAATGGTGATCTTGCAGATCATGATGACACTGATTTCAGTCTGAAATCAGATTGTGCTTCTGAACCAGAGTTGCTCAATGATGAACAAGATTGGGATGATGATGACAATTGGATAGCCCATGAAGATGAGTTAGAATCCTTTGGTGACTCTCATTGCCAACATGATGAAAAACAGAGCCAAGTGAAAAGAGGAAGTGGGAGTAGTAGTTTAAACCATCATTGCACTAATGATGTGCCTCCTACTGAAAATGATATAGAGCAGTTGCAAGATGTGTTGAATGGTGAGTGTATCCCTTTGTATACACTTGATGAAGTTTTCATAGAATGTGACAATATGCAGAGCACTGGAGCTAGTTGTTTTCAGCTTCAGGGTAATGTAAATAGTGAATATGACAGCTTGTTTTCACATAACAATCAACATTTTGAAAGTATGCCTGACTTTCAAATGCATAATGATCACGTACATGTTTATAATGATGAATATGACAACCTGCTAAGAGGTACTAACATGTTTTATCAGGCATCTATTTGTGATCAGACTATGTTTTCATATGGTCTTGATCAGTATTCATAGGTATTGCCACATGATACAGAATCAAAGAATCAAGAGTGTGGCAATAATAAAGTTTATTGGATCTGGTTGCCAGTTGAAGATAAAACTAAACAGAGAGCAAGTTTTCACTTGCACGGAGGCAACCTGACACTTATGTTTGCAGAGGTACAATCATTCATACTATTGCAAATTGGCAGAGGCAAGCACATGTTAGGGAATGTCAGCCCATTTAGTAGAATTGTATTTGATAGGGGTAAATGTTGGCTCTCATTTTTCATTTGGTGGCCTAGTGTCATCAAATGAAATAAAGAATCAATAGAGTGACTCTTGAATTGCCTGTTCATGGACAATTCTCAAAGTGGTGCTTCATCTGAAGCATTTCTTTTTCCATGAACATTAGGTTAGGTTTTTGCTTTTCTAGTCGGTTTTGTTTTGTTGTGTCTGCTAACCTTGTTTGGTTAGCTCCTGGTCTATTTTTGGCTTTTTTTTTTGGTATGCTCTCCCAGTGATTTGAATTCTTGTTATGCCCACAGGGGGCATACATCCCCAACTAGAGCCTATGTTAGAGCCTTTTTTGGTTGTCTTTCAGGTTTTGGTTGTGTGCCCTTGTTTTTCATGATATAACTTTATCTCTGGGGTGTGTTTCATTTTGGCACATGGGTTAAATCGGCTCCCACAAGCGTTGAGCCCAGCGTGCTAGTTTTCATCTCCCCATTGGGGCGGCCTGTGTTAGGGTTTTTCCTAGTTTTTCTCTTCCCCGTTTTTGGGCTTTTAGTTCAGTTCTCCTTTCTCTTTTCTTGCCTTGGTTTTTTCTTTTGGAGTCGTGGGCGGAATGGATGCTTGAACGGAACTAGAACTTTTCCAAATTCTGAAGTTCTAGTTCCTGTTCACTCATCCGTCTCGGTTCTGATTCCACGTGTTTGGTGTTTCTTTTCCTTTCTGCCCTGCGTCAGTCGTTGGTTGTTTTCCCGACTCAGCCTCTTCGCTTGTCTTTTGTTTTGTTTCCTTTGGCGGGTGCGGGACCGAAGTGGAATCAGGTTTTGGAACCCTTCTCATGCTAATGGTTTCAGGTTTTGCTTCGACCTCGGCTCCGCTTGCTTTGTTTTCCTTTTGCTTTTGGCGGAGGCGGAATCGGGTCAGGGGTTTGTCTTGGAACTTTTTGTGAGGTTCCTGTTTTCCTTTTATCTCCGCCCCCACGGCTTTTTCATCTTGTTTTGGCTCTGGCTCCGTATCCACTGTCTTTTGTAGAGGCGGGGGCGCGATCATTTCAGGTCTGTTGTTTTCTTTTCTTTCTGGCCATTTGTTCTTTTCCTTCGATGACCTGTTTGGTCGGTTTGCTCTTCACTTGTGGTTCCCCTGAGCCCCTTACTTCGTTCGTCACTAGCCCCTGGCTGCCATTTTTACCGGCTCTGCCTTGCCTTCGGCATGGCATTTGGTCTTCGGGCTAACTTCTTGGTGACTCTGAATTGTCTCCCCAAAGTCTCTGTCGGCTTGTGTTCTTTGTGTCAGGGAGATGTCTCCCCGACCCTCGTTCGTTTGGTCAACTGTGGTGGCCCCCTTTTCCCTTTGGTATGTTGGCGTATGTTCAGGGTAATCTCTTGGCGAACTCCTCTTGGTCTCAATGATAGGAACATTTGGAGGTCTTCGGCATGAGTTATACCTTTCGTTGAAAGGTCTCGGTGATGTCATCTTGTTACATCGACCGATGATGGAGGACTTAATGCTTCAGTGAAACTTATATTTTGGTGTGTGGTCTTAGCGAATCTGTTGTGTCTTGCTGACGGTATTTTGTGTTTTGCTTCCGGTGTGGGTTATACCTTTCGTTGAAAGGTCTTGGCGATGTCGGCTTGTTATGCCGACTGGCATTTCAGGGTTCTTCGATATGGCTAATGTTGCTTCACTATAGTGTCTCAGCGAACTTAGTGTGTCTTGCCGATGGGGTTCAGTACATGGCTTTCAGTGTAACCCGATAGAATCTCTATGATGTCACCCCGATGGTCCGATCCTATGGTGATAGTATCAAATAAAAAGTGCTTTTCTGTGAGAAAAACCTTAAGTTGCAGCGGCATGACAAGCGCGAGGGGACTTTCAGGGAAAGGAAATGACATCTACAGGAGGTCTCCCTGAGAGCGATAAGCTATAGGGATTGTGAACAAAACGAAAGGATTGCTTCGGTGTGAGGTGTCCCCCTGTCTCGGCGAATGGAAAGCACATAAAGGAAATACATTTCGATGAAGCATTTTGAACCTATATGACATCTCAATGACAATGGCTAATGGATATTTTAAACCCAGCCATCTGATCATGGATGATCAACGGTCGAATTTCAAGCTAAGCCACAGTCAGGGTTTTTTCTATGTTCACACCAGAAGCCTGGTGCATTCATGGCGATAGAGAGTTGGTCGCTGGCTCCACAGAACCAGCATTCATGGCGACACAGCTCTGGTACAAGGATGACATGGCTCGAGTATGGACACGCGGATTTGGCGACGGATTTGACATTGATTGCCTAGCTTCTTTCATGCGGGAGTGTCTTTCCTGCAACAACCTGACCAATGACATTTATGAGGCCAGAGAAGTAGTTGAAGAACATGGTGTTTAGGGTTTGACATGGCGCTGATGTGGCTCTGAGCTGGATAGTGTTTCTAGAGCTGTTTAAAAGGAACTTCTGAATCATTTGTAGGGGTCTGGGGGCTAGAAGTTAGAACAAAAATCTGAAGAGAAGAGCACTAAGTCACAAAGTCAAGTTTTTACTAGATTTTTAGGTTTAAGGTTACAGTCTGTAAATTGTGAGGTCTTGGACACATGTATGAATCTGAATGTATAGATTGAGATCTTTAAGTCTCTCCTTTGTATTGTGCGTATGGATTGTTAATGAAAGTTGATCAAGGATCACTTATTTAATCATTTTAATGTAACGTTTTATTGTCTGTTCTGGTTGTTGCTCTTATTCAAGGAATGAGTTAAATGCTTTAATCATATCAGAGATTCATATGTAGGATAGGAGGATTTGATAAGTAGTCTTATAGATCTGATCACTAGTTGTGAGACTAATAAGGTTAATCTTGCAAAGACTTTAATGTCCAGAGTAATGGTTCCTTCTATTTGTAGATTATTGTGACTCCTAGCCCAATGGATATGGCACTGATCTGATATATGCTATTTGTCTTTAGGGTTCTAGTCTTCTTGCTCAAGATCAATCATTTTATTTAATCAATCTTGTTTGATGTCTTGCCCTACCTCCTGGTTGCTGCAAGTATTGTGTTACTGGGAATCTAGCCATATTTGAGGTTCTCAATACTTGGCATCAGGAGTCATCTGCTATAAAAGACAATGTCTCTTATTTGAGGCATTGTGTGGGTATACCCGCCCTGGTTCTGCAGAGCCTAAAGTGTAGAAGATCTCAGTCTTTGACTGAATCTTGTTAGTTGGTCCAGGTCCTCCGAGCTGCCCTTGACTGGAGATGGCTACTCCATAGGTAGAATAGGAGACCAACTTGGTTGCTCATTAAAAACAACCAACAATAAGCATCCATCATAAAAGCATATAGACAACATATCAATCAATAATATTTGTTGCATCTCATATAATCTCAAAATAATCAATATCAAGTGTACAATGATATCAAGATGTGGAGAGATAGATCAAAAAAATGGCAAGTAATCATAAATTCCTTGACTGAATAAATGCACACATCAAGTCTCAGTACATCATCAAGTGTCAATATATCAAATGTGAACATCAAAGCTACGTGTTTCTCCCTCCAGATGTTGTCAGTCGTACTGTGCCTATTGCTGCACCACTAGATGGACTTGTACTTGGATCTATGGGAGGTGGCCCAATCACACCCTTGCTCATAGTATGAGACTAACTCCAACTTGACTTAGCACTAATAGAATGTGCATAACTAGGGGCACATCACTCTGTAGGAACTACCTGATAATATTTCAATTTGTAGTACTTTGCCTCTTTGGCTACATGTCACACCTCTCTAAGAATATCTATTGTAGTAGTCCCCTCATATATTCTTTGAAATCTCTCAGCTAGAGCCTCTTCCTACTAACATCTTTGTTGCATGGTATCTCTCTCTACTGTTAGAGAGGAAATATATGCCTAGGCTTGTGCCAGCTTTCCTTGTAATCCCTCCACCTATAATTGTAGTGCATCAATATCTGCCTACTGTTGATGAGAAGGAACATGAATCTAAATCTATGATGACCCTATCAGCTACTGTCCTGAAGGAATCATAGATCTCCTCCTCTAGAGTACTCTAAAGTCTAGTATTAGTTTTCCACCTACACCTCCTCCATCTCCTCCATATCCACCATCATCCCCTCCACCCTAACCATATCCTTCCTTCTCATCACCATCTCCCCCATCCCTCCTCTATCTCGATGCATGTAGTGGTGCCCTCTCAACATCATCGAAAGCTGCTACTGGCTCATCTAGACTTGATATCCTTGGTATAGCATATGTGTAGAAATATTGAGCATACTCATCTTTCATCACACCAACCGAGATGTCTAGACAGTAATCTCAAACCTATTCCTATAATATGAAATACTCCTCACAAGATACATCATAAGATAGGGTGGGTCCCCACTCTAGAATATCTTGATGTCTCTACACATATAATGCAATTCCCTATGGCATCCCCTGCACTCAGTCATATTGACATAGCACCCTCATAAGCATGAATCTCTTAATCACGAATTAGGTCCGTGCAATCAAATATTTTGAGGTACAAATGTAGGGCATCTCAAGATCATCCTCTAGCCACTATTCGCAATCCAAGTATGGTCACCATGTGATAGTCTCCAAATCATCGAGAAATTGCCTCTAGTACTCCAATTTTCCTAGCTTATGCTAGACAATACCACCTACATACTCAAAGAAATATGGCCTACCCACTAGATGATCTCTCTCTGCTACAGGTTGAGTGACTGCTATGTGCTCCCAAGCCCAAATATGAAGTAATGTCACTCCAACTGATAAACTCGCAGCTCTAAGATATACCACCTAATGCAGATCATGATACAAATGAGCCAACATGTAGGAACCCTTGACATATCTAATCCCTTGTGTGATAATACTCTCCAATATTCTACCCTAATCGACCGACAATCCCTTCAACCTACGGTTGGAACATAGGAATTCTCCAACGAATCCAGCTAGAACTAATGGTAATGGATCATACTATTCATCCATATCCTACCACACGATCTCATAACCACTAATACCATCATCGGAAAAAATCCTCCTTAGTTCCTCGATACCTCCCTACTCTGTATGATCATACACAACTAACTCTCTAACCATGGGAATACCCAATATCCGATATATGTATCCTCTAGAGTAACTATCATCTCACTAGTGGCTAGATGGAACGTGTTGTGATCACTATGCCACCTCTCAGCTAATGCGATCAATAATCCCTTATTTATCCTATATTGTGGCATATCAATCAAATACGACAAACCACATCTCAAAATAACATCCAAATCAGCTTGCACTAGATGTGGATTTATCCCAAGTCTTCGGGTAGCGTTCTCGAGATTGAAGAACTCATAAACTTCCTCCTATGATCATAACATATTACAAATCAGCATTTTATCAATCAATCTAATCTTCTCTAATGAGATTTTGATTAAATCTCATTGAGCATCTATCATTGACTCTCGCCTATCATGAGGTCAATCATCATCTATCCTATCATTGACTCTCACCTATCATGAGATCAATCATCAAATATCATCAAAACAATGGCTAACACGATAATTAAACATCAAAAACAAGGATAAAATCAACGATTCCTCCTCAATTCTGGTGTCTATGCGCTAAGAAAATTGATGCGCTATAAAACTCCATCTATGTGCCAAAATCTAGCATGAATGTGCTAAACCTATAAATGCACTAAAACAAACCTCATATGCACCATTTCACAACATCAATGCACTAATTCTATAGATGCGCTAAACAAGTCAACCTATGTGCCATTCTATGATCTAAATGTGCTAAATAGTTATATGCACTAAAACAACCTACCTATGTGCTAAATCAGACCTTAAATGTGCTAAAACACAAACTTGCAAAGTTTAAAACATCAAAAATGTGTCAAAAAAACAAATTCAAATCTCACAAGGTAGTTTCTCGAGGTACGTACTGGAGGTCCATACGCGACAGGGTGGTTGTGTCATCAAACTCGTTCAAATCAGTGGGTGTGGTATTGGATCATCATCTTGCTCAAATGCTCAATCAGCTCAATCTCCAATTGCAAATGAATTCAAAATAAGCTCCCTTTTCACCTTTTTACCATTTAAAGGGGTAAAATGGGGGTATTTAAATGGGATTGTTTTATTTTCAAATAGGGCATCAATTAATCCAATGGCAGGATCAATATTTTTTATCAGGAGATAAATCATCTCAATATCATAAAATTTGGAAATCATAAGAAAATCATAAAATATTTTGAAAAATCTAAAAATCCTAAAAATTTAATAAAATTTCCCAATTTATCTCCCGAGGGGGCATACTTGCATCATCACTCAAAGATCAACATTTGGGGCATACCAAATTTTTTATCAGCACTAGCACTATCAACAAAAAAAATTATTTGAAGTAATGTGTTGCAAACACATCACTTCAAAGAGGGGAAAAATGTATACACTCAAATTTGGCCTAGAGGAATTAATTAAATACAATTTATCTAATTAATAAATCTTTAATTCTTCTACTTATAAATAAATTGAAAAATCTATTTATATAGTTCATTTTCTCTTCTAAATCATTTTCTTCATGTCTTAATTAAATGAGCAACTTTAATTAGTTTGTTTTATTTAATTAACTTCCTCTCGTTAAATTTGAATTTTAAATTTGAATTTAAGCACATTTCTACTAACTTCTTTCCACCTTCCACCTCATCATGTGTCTCATGAAATTAAATATTTCTAATATTTAAATTGACATTTATCCTCAACAAATTCTAACAAATTTTGAGACACTTGGACTTCATCTCCATTTAATTCCTCTTCACACTTGGTAGTTTGTTCTTATAAAGGGAAAACACTCCCCTTTTCTCTCGAACCTCATCACCTTCAACCATCCATTCTCCAGATTGAATCCAAACCGTTGATTTCTACCACATAGGCTAATGCCTTGGAAAATCTATAAATATACCCTCATTTACAACAATTCATATAGAGAGTTGAGCATGATTACACTCTGCAGAAATTTCATTAGCATTATCATCTTAGCATTAACATTTTAAAGTAGATTAATCATGGCATTACCATCAGCTACATCTTAATTGTACTATAGTTTCATCATATCATTTTCATTATCAATATCATAGCAACATCATTAATCTCTGCATATCATTTACATCTAGTTTAGCAATCATGTAGTGTAGGAAAGATTTCTTGCATTTCCAGCATATCTCATTCTTCAGGATGTCATTTGGAAAGTCATGTCCACAAACAATCTAAGAGGAGAATGACTTAAAGAGTTCGTGGAGATAGAGGACAATGAGATGCCATTGGGGAATTTGTTTGTTTCAATTCGATGTGGTTATTGTTTGAATTCCTTGATATAATGTTTCACTGGTGTGTTGTATGGCTTTTAATTGCTTATTCACAATATGCTTTATACATACACACAAATATCATCATAAAAATAAAAATAAATTTACCTCCTCATTATTTGTTGCAATGTTTATGGTGTCATCTTCAACTGCAACCTTCATCTCATCCTTCACTATGAGTTTTTCATCTACCTCATCTATTTCCACCATCATCTTCATGTCTTCAACTAGTGTACCAAGTCTTCCAACTACAGTATCTTCAACAACCAAATCTCCAGTATTCTCATGGAAATCTTCCATGCATCTACCTCCTTCTTGTCCTTTATCCTATATTATGTTCATTGTAGACACCGAAATTTGGTCTAAGCCTGTGACTTCAATATTCTTCATAATTCCTATTCTTCTCATGATTAAATAATCTTAATTATTTAATTAATTCATCTTAACATTAATTCTTCTATTGATTAAATAATCTTAATTATTTAATTGATTCATCTTCTGTTAATTTTTCTATTAATTAAATAATCTTAATTATTTAATTAATTCACACTTTTCTTTATTCTATCTGATTAATTAAATAAATGCTTTTTATTTAATTATGTTACTAATTAACCTTATCCTTCTTATCAAATTAAATAAATTCTTATTTAATTTACTCTTTATCATACTTCAACTATAATTAAATAAATTCTTTATTTATTTAATTATTCATTTAAATCCCTTCATCATTTAATTAAATAAATCATGTTTATTTAATTATTCTTCAAATATCAAATCTTGAATTAAATGAATTATTTAATTCATGAATTCTATTTTAACTCATTCCTCTATATTTAGATAATTGTGTGAGTTATCTAAGTATTCACTTTGAATCGACTCGACATCTATTTTATTCGCTTAGTTAACTCTTGCTTTAATGTCTGAGTGGCGTTCTCGAGTAATCTCTTTGTCAAATCATTCAACCGTCTAGTTCTAACTCATTTGCATGTACATGCAGATTAATTAAATATTCCTATTTAATTAATTAAACCTTGTGCATGCATTCAAACGAGAGTTGCTTTAATCCATCTTCATCTTTGTCATGCAAAGATAATTCTTATGTTTTCGAATGCCAAACTGGAAGATTAAATCATTTATTTAATCGTTAATTCTATTTCTAATTTATATCTCTCATGTCACTATTGACAGTTATTAGAATGCATGTCTAATCAGTCAATCTCAACTGTCTGTTGATCTTTCAATCATGGCCTATCATTCGAATAATCAATTTTATATAAATTGATTTGTCATTCTTCATTCCAATCTCTCTCGAAATCGAAATCTCTTTTCGAATCTTGCGAGCACTTGTCTTGAATCTTTGATGTTTTTCTAAATCACTATCTTAGGCTATACTTGCACAAACTTATGAGAAATCTGAGGGAAATTATACTATACAAGCAAAATGGAGAAGGGAAATTGAGATGAATCATGGAAATACGTTTGAAATTGGTGAGATTGTTTCAGTTTGTTCACGTTATTACTTTCCTTTGTTCTTTGTTTCTTAACATTAGATTTGCATTTAGATTTAGCATTGCATGTTTTCTCTAATATGTTCTTGTGCACTTTCTTGGCGTTATACATTCCTCCCACAACAACTTTTACTAAATGGGGTGAATTAAGCAAAGAGGCCATAGATACAGAAGATGTCACTTCCTGGCTGTATAGGGAAGATGATGCGGAACCCCTCTTACTTGCTCATATTCCTACAAATCTATATGGAAAGGGTTTTAAAATCATGCAAAGCAGAGGATATGATGGACAGAGTGGTTTAGGCTTAAACCAAGATGGGAGGATTGAACCAATATTTGTTTCTCAGTTGCCAAAAGGAGTAGGGCCAGGGTTTCAACCAATTCAGATTGGTGTTCCTAGTACCCCATTACCCTTACTTGAGGAAGTAAGCGCTTCAGAAGATATTAAGACATCTCACGAACCAGTGGACCAATATCATTGTGACTCCCCCGACTCTAACGATTATGAGTGGGATTCCCTATCCTCTACTTCTTCCATGGACCTTGACAAGTTATTTGGAGAACTTGACTTGATGTTAAGTTCCTCACCAAATCCCTTGAGTTCCTATCCACCAAAGAAAATGACAAAGGAGGAGTGGTTTAAACACTACTATTGGGAATCACTTGATCCTACCTCTTGACAACTTGAGCCACCTATTTCTGATAGTCAAACCTTGGCATTAGGCCCACCTATCCATCCACCTAGACCTAAACCCAAGAGAAAAAAGAACCTAGTACAAGACTTTTGTAACCACATAAATAATTCAATCTTTACCTTGACCCCATTAAACTTTGATAACTTCGACGATGACATGCCCTTAGTCTATCCCCAACTCATTGATTGGGATCAACAAGACACACTCGTCTTAGATATGTTTGAGAATGACGAAGCAATTGCTGAGTTCCTGGGATTGTGAGATGACATACCAAACGGTGATCATAAGGCTGGTTTTACTATTGACTTGGACAACAAAGCATATTTTGGGGAATTTGTTCAACCCTCCAGTCGCAAAAATGAGAAAAAGAATAAACAAAATAAAAAGGATGAGTCTCTAGGTGAAAACCGAAAGGCACCTTTAGACAATGAAAAAGTAAAAAGAAAGGACGCATCTGAAGATGAAAACCTCTCTCAGGCACCTAAGGATGGAGGTTTGAAAATTCTCCCCATTGCATAGGAAAGTCACCCATGCTCGTTGAAGAATTAGTAGAAGTCAACATAGGTACCAAATAGAATCCTCGACTGGTTTATTTTGCAACGTCATTGACAACAGAACAATAGCCGGAGTTCCATAACTTCTTTGCATAGAGACAGATAAATTTTGCTTGGTCATATACTGACATGCTAGAGTTGGATCCTGAACTTGTTCTGCATCATTTTCCCTTACAACCAGGTGCCAAACCAGTGAAACAAAAATTGAGAAAAATGCACCCACAGATTTCTTTGTTAGTCAAGGCAGAACTCAAGAAACTCTTAGACATAGGTTTCATCAGATCTATCAACTATGCATATTGGATTTCCAATCTTGTACCAGTCACTAAACCAACTGGGGGCATCCGCATCTACACTTATTTTAGAGATATCAACAAAGCTTGTCCTAAGGATGACTTCCCTTTGCCTAGCATAGACATGATAGTTGACATGACAGTAGGATATGAGATGTTGTCCCTTATGGATGGATTTTCAGGATATAACTAGATCAGAATTGCAACTGAAGACCAACCTAAGATGGCTTTCACTTGTCCTTGGGGAATGTATTGCTGGAATGTTATGCCCTTCGGACTCAAGAATGCTAGAGCAACCTATCAATGGGCCATGACTACTATCTTTCATGATTTAGTACACACTCTTATGGAGGATTATGTCGATGATCTTATTGTAAAATCCAAGACAAGGGCAGAACATTTACAGGTTGTAGACAAGATCTTTTAGAGGCTAGAGAAGTATAAAGTGAGACTCAATCCAAAGGAATGTGTGTTTGGAGTCAAGTCGGGAAAGCTATTAGGTTATATCATTTCTCGACAAGGCATTGAAGTAGATCCGGCTAAGGTAAATGTAATCATGGACATGCCTCCACCTACTAATCTTAGTCAACTAAGGACATTATAGGGAAGGTTGCAATCTATCAGAAGATTTATAGTGCAGTTAGCAAATAAGACACATCCTTTTCAACATCTACTTAAGAAAGGAGTACCCTTTGCATGGACAACCAGGTGTGGAGAGGATTTTCAACTGATTAAAGAATATTTACTCACACCACCTATCTTAATGCCACCTATTGAAGGAAGACCATTGATTCTTTATATTATGGCAACCCATTCATCACTCAGAGAATTGCTTGCACAGAATAACGATGAAGGTCATGAAAGGGTAGTCTATTATATCAGTCGAACTTTGGTAGGTTATGAGCTCAACTATAGTACCATTGAACGTGCCTGTCTTGTAGTAGTATTTGCTACTCAAAAATTAAGGCACTATATGCTAAACCATCAAACAATGTTGATTGCTAAAATAGACCCTCTGAAATATCTTCTCAGTAAGGCAGCATTAACAGGGCGACTGGCCAAATGGGTTATGATACTTAGTGAGTATGATATCCAGTATGTAGAAAGAAAGGCTATTAAAGGACAAGTCATTGCTGATTAGTTAGCTGACGTACCCATACAGGCAGATCACCCATTAGTTGCAGACTTTCTTGATGAGTTCATATTTACAATTGACACAAACATAACATGGAAACTGTACTTTGATTGCTCACATACAAATCATGGTTCACGGGCTAGTATACTGTTTATTACACCATAGGGTGATTGCATTCCTAAGTCATTTAGGATTGCATTCCCATGCACAAACAACATAGCAGAGTATGAAGCTCTAGTGACAGGGTTACACATGATAGTCAAGTGGAAAATTAAGATATTACAAGTATATGGGGATTCTCAACTAGTAATCAGACAGGTAAATGATGATTATGAGACTAAGGACGAGAAGCTTGCTCCATACAAGCGCATGGCTAATAGCTTTAAGGAGTACTTTGACAAAGTTGAATTTCATCAAATACCTTAGGTTTAAATAGGGCAGCAGATGCTATGGCTACAATTGCATCACTTCTTGACATTCCTAACAACGTGCCTAAGTTTGAGTTCTTGGTAGAACAACTTTTGGTCCCAGCCTACGATATCCTAGATTCTGAAATGGTGTGTGACATTGTTGGTCCTGATTCCCCATGGTACAAAGAAATCTATGATTACCTTCATGCTCAAGTCATACCTAATCGACCTATCAAATAACCAACGTAGGACATTCCTCTGCAAGTCAGCCAAATACACCATCGGCGGAGACACTCTATAGAGATGTGCCTTAGATAATACCCTACTGAGATGTCTTGATTCTACTGAAGCACAAGCAACCTTGCATGGGGTGCATGAGGGTATATGTGGTTCTCATTCTAGCGGTCCTACCTTAGCCAAAAAGATTATGAGACTGGGTTATTACTGGCCTACTATGGAAAAAGACTCATATGTCTTTGTAATGAAATGCTGCCAATGCCAAGTTCATGGAGAATTGATACATGCACTAGCACAAGAGCTCCGTCCTATAATGTCACCATGGCCCTTTGCCCAATGGGGACTCGACCTCATTGGTAAGATCCACCCCACATCATCTAATGGACACAAATTCATTATCACTGCCACTGAGTATTTTATGAAGTGGATTGAAGCCATTCCTATGACATACATTACCAGCACACAGATTTCTAAATTTATCCTGAACTATATCATCTATCAGTATGGTTTCCCTCAGTCCATAATCATTGATAATGGCCGCCCATTTAAGAACCAAGAAGTCTGCCACCTGTGTGATTAATTTCATATCCAACATCACTTTTCCACTCCATACTACCCACAAGGTAATGGCCAAGCAGAGGCATCTAACAAGACCATCATTAGAATCCTCAAGAAGACTATCAATGATGATAGACATGACTGGCATTTAGAGCTTAACCCTGCCTTATGGGCTTATCGCACAAGTATTTGTACTCCCACTGGTGCTACTCCATATTCACTTGTATTTGGTTCTGAAGCTATTATGCCTATTGAGGTCGAGATTCCTTCCCTAAGGGTATCCCTGAAAGGCCACATTGATGATGAAGAATACCGAGTATCGAGACTCTATGAGCTAGAATTCCTAGATGAGCAAAGACAGAAGGCACTAGACCATCTTCAAGCATATCAGAATCACCTTCATCGTAGCTATAACAGGAAGGTATTGAACATAAACTTTGACATTGGTGACCTAGTTTTAATGGAGAACCCAAAGAATCAAGCAAAAAGAGAAAAACTAGGAAAGTTTGAACCAAATTGGTTAGGACCTTATGTTGTTACGGAAGCTTTTGGATTAGAATCATACCAACTCTATACTCTTGAAGGGGAACCATTGTCCTCACCAATCAATAGTCTGCATCTGAAGAAGTTCTACGCATAGCTTCTGGGAACCTTTGTCTTAATTAGCAAAAATGCAAAAAAAAAAGAAAATCACAAAAATCATTATCAAGGTGAAAACTAGGAAAACAGGCATCTTGGTAACACCAAAAAAACTAGATAATCTAGAAAATAGTAAAGACAAATCATTTATCCAATAGTGAAAACCACTTCAGTGGCGATTTGGATAGGTACCATGGTGAAAACCTGGTAAACAGGCACCATGTGTAGTTAACTCTACTCCTTTGTCTACTATTATTCTAATCTAGTCCTTATCCTTGTACATAGTCCTTATCATTGTACATAGTCCTTATCATTGTATATAGTCCACGGCCCTGTACATAGTCCACTTCCCTGTACATATCCCTTATCCCTGTACGTACTACCTATCCCTATACATATCCCTTATCTTTCATATCTATCGCTTGTATATATCATTCATAATAAGTGGTAGTCTTTCCCATAACTTGGAACGATTAACATCGAATGCAGTTCATATCCCCCATTTTACCCTATTCATAGTCAATTGGTCTTATACTCGATTAGGGGAAAATGCTTGACATGTGTCATATTGCTTCTTACATTGGTTGTGTTGGAGACATAAAACCATGGAAAATCCAAAAACATTAGAAAACTTCAAAAAGAAAAAACATCAAAACATTTCAAAAATCCAAAAAAAATAGCGTTAGAGTCAGTCGCACTTGTCAATCTTTGTCATTTATCGAACTACATTGCATCTGTGACAGGACGTAGGCAAGGCCATTGGCCAATATGCCCCTGGGACATTAGGTCAGTTCATTTAGGTTTGTCTGTATAAATTCATGATTTAATCCATATGTCTATATGACAAGGTCGTTGGTTGTGTCGAACTACAAGGTCTCTGTGTGTATAATGTAGGCAAGGCCATCAATCGATGAGCCCCCGAGGCTACACTAGGTCAGTCCATTAGGGTTCGCCACATTCATTTCCTCCACTTCTTCTATTTGTAGTCAGTCTTGTCAGTTGAAGTCAAGTCGAACTACGAGGTCTCTACGTGTACAACGTAGGCAAGGCCATCAATCGATGAGCCCCTGAGGCCGCACTAGGTCGGTCCTTTAGGGTTTTGTCATCACACACAGTCAATTGTCAATGCATCATCTCAAGTCATGCATCAATCTAGTGAACAAGTCAGCACTATCTCTAAGTCAAATCAAACAACTTGCCAAATGAAACAATCAAAACAGACCAACTAATGTCTGCTATAGGATGTGTCCTTCCTAGAAATAGACATCATCGGAACAATCAGCCTCTATCTTATTCAGGATGAGTCCTTCCTGAATATTGATATCAGCAAAATAATCTGTCTTATACAAGATGAGTCCTTCTTGCATAATTGACATTGTCAAACAATCAAACATAGCCTTACACAGGTTATCACATCAACGGCATCTGACTCAATATCTTATATGATACATGTCTTTCTGAAACCAAGCTTTGTCATGCCTTATACAGATAGTCATAACATTGAAACCAGACTTACAGTCTTATCCAGTATGTGTATCTCCTAATATCAGGCTCTGTCAATCAATCCTTTTATTAATCAAAACAAATTAAACAAACAAATCAAGTTTTGGAAAATATTTTATTGGCTTTTTGACTTTTTGACTTATTTATCTTATCTTTTCAGTTGACTTTATGGTGGGAATTGTGTTACTAGCTTTCTCAAGGATGTCCCATGAGGGATTTAGAGAAGCAACAATGTATCCAAATTCTATTTTCTTTGACTGTTGCCTATCGATTGTCTTTTACATTTGATTTTGAGTTGTGTTACTAGTTTCCTCAAGGATGTCCCATGAAAGATTTAGAGGAGCAATGACGTCTCATGACCCGTCTTTTACTTTGTTTGTTGTATATGGTTTGTCTTGAAAAAAAGACTAGGGCAATTTGTGCCCTTAGTATGAGTTAATGACAATCCTTATCTGTGACTATCTGTTATTAGCAAGTGGATGACCTTGCACACCTTGATTTATGTCAGATCATGGTGTTTTTCTCCATTTGTATTAGTCTTGTCTGATGATGATAAAGTGCAATACCTTTTGTGATACAGTGAAACATTGAAGATTGCTAATACTAACATCTATCTACTATCTTTCATTCTTTCTTGATCTTTCTTTCTGCACTAACAGTTCTTCTTTCTTGCATTATGACAGAGTCCTGTGACAAAACATTATACATCATCCTGCATCAATGTACATGTTAGAAAAATACATACATATAGGCATATTTCATATCTAGATCATCATGGCATAATAAGCATTCATCATCAAACAATACATATCATAAGAATTCCATATACAAAACAACTATAAATATATGCATCATATTACATTGGTAGAAGCATCACATATAGCATCAACATTATATCATTAGCTGCATATAAACATCATAAAATAAATATAATCATCCATCACATAGGCATATCATATAAACATCACATGTATAAATAAAGATTGCATAATCAATATATAGAAATGCATATTATGAAAATCACTGCCAAAATCATATATATATATATATATATATATATCGCTCAACAGTGTCACATCACAATGTCATAATGTATCAATAATACATGGAAGCCCATAGGCTATAGGATCATAATACAATGTCTCGATGCATCTCAAAAAGTATCCCTATCCTGAACTGCCACTGCTATCATGCCTGGAGTGTGTGGAGGAATGATGATGGGAACCTGACGACCTGTGAGCTAAGGGAGGTCTGTCATACAGACCTGCTCTGTGTGGCTGCTCCACCCCCTCTGTGCTAACTATCCTAGTGTGGGTCCTGGTCTGGGACCTGCTACTATGTGCCTCTGAGAAACTGGGAGCCCGTCTCTTTCGCTGAACCTCTGCCTCATAAAGATCTCAATAATATCTCTCTCTCTCCCCAGCTCTAACTAGCTCTCTGGCAAAGGAAACTGATGGCCCAGTATATAAGGCTCTGAGCTCTAAGAATCTCTGCTCTATCTCCTGTCGCTGAGCTATAGCCTGATCTCTCTCCATCACCACTTTGTCCCTCTCCATCTGATATGCATCCCTCTTAGACATCAGAATTCTCATTTACTCCTCCAAGGATGCAACCTGAGCATGCAATGTATTTGTGTCCAGATCCACTGCCCCTATCTCATCCTGTTTGCCCCTCACTCTCCCATCCTCCTCCTCATCTAAATCCTCTAGGATCTGATCCTGAATCTCTCTTGTGATCATCATCCTCCTGGTAGGCACCCAACAAACCCAAGGCATCAATCTCTACGTCCTGTCTGCCTGCCTCCTCGGTACCTACCTCCTCCTCTGCTGGGATGTCTGGAATAGCTGCCTCTGTAGGCTGCACCTCCTCTCTTCCTATCGCAATATCCACCTCCTCCCCTCCTCTCCCAATATCTGGCATGGCCACATCCTCCTCTCCTTGTCCCTCCTTAGAGATCGGTGACAATGGTGGCCCTCATCCCCTCCGACCACGTCTCCCTCTCCTGCCTCCATGCCATCCACCTTGGCCATCATCTCCTCCATCACCATGACCTCCTCTGCCTCCCTGACCTCTACCTCTATTGCACCTACCTTGTGGACCTTTCCCTCACCACTCTACCGATGTTGGCTGCTCTGGATTTGTTAGTGGAATCAGTCTGTGTACTACCCACCACTGATCATACTCCTCTGTTGTCCCTGAATCTGCTGGACCATCCCTCCATCCCCATGGAACTACTTGTAGTGCATCAATGTTGGCCTCTGCTGTGGCAATAGGAATCTTTGGACCGCATAGGGGGACCTCTTGCGATGATCTCACAAACTCTTCCCGTCCTCTAGGCACATCCTATACCTCTCCAAACTGTCGCAAGACACGATCTAGCACCTAATGCTCTATAATGTGGACATGTAACACTGTCTGCCCAACCAAGAACTGCATCTCTCGACAAAAATACAAATGCTCATCCTCGTCTAACTACTCGACACAACCCAAGTATGGTCTGCATGTAAACTGCTCCATAGTGTCTATGGCATGTCTGAAATAACCCGTATCTCCTATGTGGTGTTGAGTATTTGCCCCCGCATAATGAAAGGCATAAGGAGCTCCATGTGGAAGATCAACTGCCATAGGTGGCCAGAAAATGGCGATGTGTTCCCACACCCATACCATCAGGAGCGTGGTACCACAACTCATGGACTGTGCCTCTCAGTAGGCAATATAATGCAAATGAAAGTATAACATCCCGAGCACACATGAACCCCAAGCATACATCACTTGATGCTCTAGCATGCCTACTAGCATCTCCCACCACCCCATGGGAAAACCATGACCTCGGCAATTAGGAAGTACTATGCCACCTATCAATGTACACAATAGATAGTCCAGTTGCCTATACCTCTGAGCCAACACACGCCACCTAATCTCATAGTCGTCAAATCCTAACTGCCTAATGTCCACATGTGGGTAGTATCTGTACATCTCGGCTGCACCCCTCTGGGTATCATACATCACCCGTGTGCCTCTAATAGGAAGTCTGAGGATCCTGTAGACATCCTCTAGGGTAACAGTGGCCTCTCTAGTTGGTAGGTGGAAAGACAATGTCTCTGAGTGCCACTGCTCACACAAAGCTATCAATAATCCCTTATTTGCCCGAATCTAGGGCATGTTTATCACATGAAGTAGACCTAGGTGCCATAGGATCCATTGTTCTGCTAGCTGCAGGCTATCTCTGAATCGAAACGTCATCGGTCTCGACTCCCGTGTATATATCGTGTCTAGCACAACCTGCAATGGCATTATACATGCCTCATGTCAGCCTCAATCATCTATTCTAGTGCAAACTGCCTATACTAAATCAAATTCAAATGCATCGTTATTTTGCACATGCATCATTATTTTTCACATGCGTCACTCTTTAACATATATGGTGCATAAAATTCATATACGTCGTTATTTTTCAAATGCGGCTAATTATATTACAAATGCATTGCATTCTAACATATGCGTTGAAACAAACAAACAATGCGTTGCGAGATATTCAAATTCGTTTCATAATTAACAAATGCGGCTATTCTACATGCACATGCGATACATATTATCAAATGCGGTTCATATATATACAAATGCATTGAACCATAGACTAACTATGCAAAACAGTTAACATGAAATTGCAGATGCAGCTTTTCGCATGCAAATGTGTCATTCGCGCACACAAATGCGGTATTCTAACAAAATGACACATAACAAAAGCTTGAATTAAATGCATAAAATTACGCGCAAATGAAAATTTTCAAAAGCCAAGTTTGAGGTACATACTGGGGGGTCCGCGTCGATTGGCCTCTGGGAGGTCCGGATCCTGTAAGCACGATGGTGAGTATGCGGAACAGACGACATCTTCGTTGTGGGTGCAGAGCAAATTCTCAATTCTAGGGCTAAGTGGGTGAAAATGAATTGGTTTTTACCCATATTCCTATATATACCTAAGGCTTAGGTGGCATTTCTGTCCTACTGGGCGTGTTAACTTCCCATTTGGATTAGCCCGTACCCATTCCTGACATTTCCAACCTTAATTCTACAAACTCCACTGCATTTCTGGCCATCCAATGGCCTAATCGGGACTATTTCCAAATTTTTATTAACTTTTTGAAAATTTGTCAATTTTCCCAAGGGGGCATACCTTCACCTATTTTACACTAGGGCATTACTAGGGCATATTTCTTATCATTTTTTTTTGGCACAATGCCAAAATGACATTGTATCAAAGAGGGGCAAATGTAGACACTGAAATTTGGTCTAAGCCTGCGACTTCAATATTCTTCATAATTCCTATTCTTCTCATGATTAAATAATCTTAATTATTTAATTAATTCATCTTAACATTAATTCTTCTATTGATTAAATAATCTTAATTATTTAATTGATTCTTCTTCTATTAATTTTTCTATTAATTAAATAATTGATTAATTATTTAATTAATTCACACTTTTCTTTATTCTATCCGATTAATTAAATAAACATTTTTTATTTTAATTATGTTACTAATTAACCTTATCTTTCTTATCAAATTAAATAAATTCTTATTTAATTTACTCTTTATCATATTTCAACTATAATTAAATAAATTATTTATTTATTTAATTATTCATTTAAATCCTTCATCATTTAATTAAATAAATCATGTTTATTTAATTATTCTTCAAATATCAAATCTTGAATTAAATGAATTATTTAATTCATGAATTCTATTTTAACGCATTCCTCTATATTTAGATAATTGTGTGAGTTATCTAAGTATTCACTTTGATTCAACTCGACATCTATTTTAATCGCTTAGTTAACTCTTGCTTTAATGTTTGAGTGGCATTCTCGAGTAATCTCTTCATCAAATCATTCAATCATCCAATTCTAACTCATTTGCATGTACATGCAGATTAATTAAATATTCCTATTTAATTAATTAAACCTTGTGTGTGCATTCAAACGAGAGTTGCTTTAATCCATCTTCATCTTTGTCATGCAAAGATAATTCTTATGTTTTCGAATGCCAAACTGGAAGATTAAATCATTTATTTAATCTTTAATTCTATTTCTAATTTATATCACTCATGTCACTACTGATAGTTATTAGAATGCATGTCTAATCAGTCAATCTCAACCGCTCGTTGATCTTTCAATCATGGCCTGTCATTTGAATAATCAATTTTCTATAAATTGATCTATCATTCTTCATTCCAATCTCTCTCAAAAGTGAAATCGCTTTTCAAATCTTGCGAGCACTTGTCTTGAATCTTCGATGTTTTTCTAAATCACTATCTTAGGCTATACTTGCATGAACTTACCAGAAATCTGAGGAAAATTATACTATACAAGCAAAATGGAGAAGCGCAATTGAGATGAATCATGGAAATACGTTTGAAATTGGTGAGATTGTTCCAGTTTGTTCACGTTATTACTTTCCTTTGTTCTTTGTTGCTTAACATTAGATTTTCATTTAGATTTAGCATTGCATGTTTGCTGTAATCTGTTCTTGTGCACTTTCTTGGTGTTACATTCATCATTTCAAGAAAATCAAACTCAAAATTATCAAATTGTACCTCATTTCTTTTTATTGTTCCAATTTCTTGTCTTCCATTTTCTACTGCACCATTCAAATCTTCATGGTCTTCTATCTAATCTACTTCTATCATCTAGTTTATTTTCTTCATCTCCTCTTTCCATAGGAGTTCATTCTCTTCATCACCCACTTGCTTGTCAAACCTAGGTCCCTCAAACTTTGTTATGTATACTTCTACATCTTATTCATATTAATTCTTCATTCTTCCATTAGAGAATTCTTCCACTATACATTCTTCCTTCTCACTATTCATGGCTATCTAGGTTCCATGTTGTAGTAATTCCAATCATTTATATCCACAATCATCCAATAAATCCTCCTCTTTTGATATTTGCTCCAACCTTCCCATATCACTGGCTTCTTACTCATGAGTATACGCATCTCGTTTGCTACTACAATACATCACACATTCACCAAAAGGGTATCAACATGAAGTTGTGTCACAATTTCAGCCAACTCATCAACACAAGTGAATTTAAGTATTTTTAACTAAAAGTTAATTTTGGTCAAACATATGATCTTGTAAGATTCATTCTAGCAAAGTTATATATGTCAACAAATTTTTCAACTAAAATTGTTGGCTAAATGCATATTTAGCACCACTTTCAATCAAATTTACCAAAAAATTAAAATTATTTGAGAAATTTGATGTTTCAACAACTTCTACTCATGTAAAAAATATTTTTTCTTTTCAAATATAAAAATGCCCTTTTGTAGATAGATATGAGTTTAGTTTTTAAAAATGTATATATTTTAATAGTTTAAATATTATTTATATTTTCCTTTTTATTTTTACTAAATTTGTAGGTTATCAACATAAAATGTTAGGTTAATTACTATTTCAATGAAAAATAGTAAAACTTATTAATTTTTTTTGAAAAGAATATGATGCCCTAGATACAAGAATCTATATCAAGATGGTGTAATTTTTTTTCTATTTTAGATAAATAGTTAATATGAAAGTTGATGTTGATTGGAAACAACTAAGTTTTAACACACATATTTTAATATTTATTTAAAAATACATATTTATCAAAATTGGAAAAATATATATCTATGCCCTAAATTTAAAGCTATAAATACACACAAATTTTTTTTTAAAGGAAACAAAATAAATTTTACTATATAAAGATTGATGTCTCATGTAACTTCATTTTTTAGCATTTTATTAACAACTAAATTATAGTGTTAATTTATAGAAAACTATATTAAAATATTTTTTTAATTTTTTCCAAAAAATAAAAACATAAAATATACTAAAAAATAAATATTTTATTAGTTTACATCATTTTAAAATTCAAAGCATATCTATCACTTTTTAGTGATTCAAGTTTAAAAGTTGGATCAGTGTTGGTCATTTCCTTTATAAAAGTGTGACACAACTTTGTACTTTTACCCAAAACTAATTCCTCACAACACAATACCCTCTACCCAATAAAGACTTTGGAAGATGCTTTATCTACCCACTCTCTCTTAGTGGGGGAACTCTACACCTTCTACCTAGTTTTATCTCTACTGGAGGATAGTATTCACAGACCCTCTTTCATGCATGTAGTGAAAAACATTATCACAACTCTCTCTTGTGTCTTTACCGCTTCACTCTTCACCACTCCTCACTTGCAAGTCCTGGTGAATACTCTAAACTCTTAAGATATTCTAGCTTTGATACCATATAATGTAAGACAACAACAACCCCATCTAATTTTTCATAGAAATGCAAAGGTTAAACAGAGAAACTATTATGTAAATATAAAAAATATTATTCAAATATGTTGTAACAAGAACAAAATTTATGCCATAACAAATCAGAAAATCAAAGTTTACAAAACTTGGCTCTCATGGTCATTCTCTCATAATTTTCCTCATCATGTATTCCACTTTTCTCTTCTTATTGCTCTAAAATCCCTCTATGTTCCAAGAACTCCTCCAAGACTTCTTGTAGCTATCTTCTACCTCCCACATAACTCCCTTCAACCTCTATAAATGTTGGGAATGAAGGCCATTAAGTAGGTGCCCACCTTCCCACTTTCCATACCTCACCTCCCACGATGAGCATAGCATCTTGGCATGAATAGGTCCCATCTTTCCATCACTAGTTTTTTCACAATTGGGGTGTTGCAAACTACCCAAAATGGAGTTGGGTTTTCATATTTTAAAATTTGAAAAATGGCAAGTCAAAAAACCCCAAATTAGCCCTAAATAGGTATTACAAATAGGCATTATTTTGGAGGCTTTTTATTTCAAAAAAATACCAATTTATGAGCATCAAATTTCCCAATTATATGTTTATGAATAGTTCCTTAAATATGCAATGAAAATTTGGATATGAATTTAATTGATGAAATGTCACCGAAGAGCAACAAGGTGTGGATTCGAGTGTTGGCAAGCAAAAAACTCAAAGTTCTCTAATTTGTTGTAACGCCTTGTCGTGCGAACCCCAAAGGACAAAAAAACAATAATCACTGCATAATTTTTTTTTTTAAAGATAACATAACATACATGTAATACACATTAAGTCATGACATGAATTTCATTTAAGTAGATTCATTAGCACATACATCCTTTGGGGTACACAAGGAGTCATTACGCGACTTAGATCCCCACAACGACAATAAAGAATAAAAGCCAAAGATATAATCCATAACAAAGTAAACATTATCAAATGTAACACATACATGATAATCTTTGAGAAGAAACCATCTGTGTACATAAATACAACATATGCATGATTAACTTAACACATTGATTAACAACTACCATGGCCAAAATCCACACAAAGTTTAACGTTACATTACAATACAATGTTCTAGAGGTACAATGATACAAAAGTGTTTCCAAACATAAATGGAAACCATAAACAAGATAACATGATACAAATAAACAGATGAATACAAAGTATCATAACTAGCTCCAAGACAAATACAACTCTAGAGTCGCTGCAACAGCACCAAACCGCACCTCTCGATCCTCGACTGGGGACCCAATGGGGTGCTTAGCACGTTCCACCCGACCACGTGGATCTGAAGACCCACCCCCTGTGCTAAGGAGCTGACAATAAGAGTCCTCAACCAAGAACATCCAAACACGAAACCACAAGACTCAACATCATACAAAAGTATCATAAAACTCAAGGATTACAATGACATAATCATCAACACCCAAGAGTCAACATAATAACTTAAAGTCATAAATCTCATCACATTAAACCAAACGATAACTAGTAAACAAGTAACCAAAGGAAGATCATGAAACACTTCTAAAACAAACTGAATTAATAACATAATACAATTCCAAATTGTAATTAAACAACACAATAGCATCATAACACAGTACCATAAGAGTACAAGGTCATAAGTCAAATATCAATGAGATCATACAAGACCACAAAGTACACCAAAGATGTCTCAAGGCAATACTCCAAAAATCAATATAAGTCCATTCAACCACAAACTAAACCAACTCCCATAATATACTTCCAGAGGAACACAATAAAGTAAAACACATGGGCAACTAGGGGAGAGTGTCATCACATAGTCCTACATGGGCTATCCTGTGCTCTTCCTCCCAACTTGAGGCCCCGGTCCCATCTATGGCTATCATGTGGCCTTCCTCCCAACTGGAGGCGCCAGTCTATAGGGTGACTCATGCGGAGCCGTAAACCTCTCATGAAGACGAGGTCACAACCTTGCCGACCATGGCCTTCTCAGCCTTCCATTAGTCTGCAGAAGCACTAATGAAGACGAGGCATCCATTTTTAAATCTTATAATGATATTACTACCCAAACCTCCTAAGTTAATTATTAGGTTTTCACTTGATTACTAACTCACTCGTGGGTTATCTTGTGCCCTTCCCCTTAAACGGGGCGCCGGCCCCCACGAGGAGCCACTCTCCCTAGAGACCCAACAACATCAAACCAAAAACAACCAAGGGTTGTACCATCATAATTTGAACAAAGAATCACAACATAAAAGCGTGCGAGGCATTACCCATCTCGCTAACAAGTACAAAATCAGAGTCTCACAATGTTTTGTACAACCCTTTCAAAATAATGATTCCAATATCTTGCCATGTCAAGAGCACATAAAATAAGGAACATTGACCAACAATATAATCAAACCTCTGGAAGAAACTCAAAGGGCTTACACTGGGGTTTCCCCATGAAGAACTAACAACAATAAATGCAAGACCTCAAAAAACTATTTTCAATTCAAATATAATGAGTGAATACATTAAAATAAGATCAACAACTCCATCCAGACTACATAACCAACTTTGATACGAAATAAATCAGAAATTCAAGAAGATCAACTATCCACAACTCATAAACAAAACACGAGTTCCCAATTACATTGCAACACAAATTAAATGACAAAGGATTCCATGAATCTAAATTAGTCTCCAAAAGCATTCACACCGACACGAAACCATCCAGCAACAATCCTTCAACAACAAAGGTAAAAGCATGCAACCAGGCATCCAAGGGAGACCTCAATTTCCTCCTCACAAGATACCCGTACAGTTGGTAAACAAATGACCTTTGACAAAATCAACAAACATGACAACAATATAATTTAATGTTTCACCAAAATATTACAAGTGGGAAGATTGCATACAATAAGAAGCATAAACTTATCACAACCAAGCATTGCATTAGTATCCAAAATACTCCACCACAATTTCAATTAATAAGACCCCCACAACTCAAAACAAACCAAGAATTCACCATGCAAGGTTAAACGAATATCAACACAATTTAACTTAAAGAAGATCCCCAACTCACATCAACTCAAGAAAAGTCCCAATGAAAGGATATGTAAAATCACTCATAAAAGGACGCGAACCCAATGGAATGAAATCACTTCTGAAGCCAAGCAATTCCAAAGAGGGCACCACAAATAGGATACACCAAATTACCCTTAAATGAACAATGATCATTCAAATACAATTTATCCATTCATTCAATAAGAATTAAATAAAGGAATTCTATAATCACATATCGTAATTATCTCAAGGCATATTTTATCACACTCGGAATACTAACCCAACAATCAAAAGCAATAACTTCAAAGAACAATTGAACTATCATCTACGATTTGACTCTACACTTGATAAGGAATCGTTTAAACTCATTAAAGGCTATATTCACATACCTTACTAACATCTCACTATGCTCATCATAAAGTTGTAATAAAATAAAAGAAGTTATAAGAGTATTCCAACCAATTTCTTTTATTCCAATTTAGGATTTATAATCATTCCTATAACTATATACATTTATATAAATATAATGAGTCAATTTATACTCTAATTATATTTAAAAGGATAACTAATCTCACGAACACTACATTACAATGCCAATTTTCTTCCTAAATAAAACTATATGACCATCTAATTTCACTATGAAGTAAGAACTTATTCATTTATAAAAAAGCATAACTCTTTTCCCTAATGTTCTATTGCTTACCAATTCACATTATTTAATATAATCATTTAGTTTTAGAATCAAAGAAATTGTTCTTTTCTAACGTTTGAAATATGCAAGTAACTATCCTCTATTCAATTTTAAGCTAGGAGGTGAACCATTCTAGATTTCCTCTATACTTAACCCTTTTGAAAATAAGGCTGAAATCCTTCCACTACCCTAAAGTTATCACAATTGCCCTTACAACATTTCCCACACAAAATCCATTAAAACAAATATCAATACATACTATTTCTATAGAAGGACTTTTATCCAACAAATGAAGTCATATTATAACCATTACATTCAAATAGATCCCTAACCCATTTACACATCTTAATCATTCAATAATTCACAAATAATTAAGAACACTTATAAATGTGCCACTGTGATAGGTTATCAATGAAATCAGAGAGATTAACTAAATTTCTACATCCCTGCAAGTCTAAAAGCTATAGCTGCGACAGGTTGCCAATGGTTTCACGGAGGCTACTTAATTCTATACAAAGCCTCAACTCTAAACGCAGTAACAGTGACAGGTTGCCAATTATATTAGAAAGTGAATATTGGAATTTGGAATATCGCCATCTACTTGCATTATTATCAAATCTCAAATGTTATCCACAAGACGGAAGAGAAGGAGAAAGGTGAGGTGCAAATACGTGACTTAAGAGTAGAGGAAATACTGTACAACTTTTTCTTTTCAGAACTAGACACTTTGTTGTTTGGTGGCAAGTTTCCAGAGATGCACTTAAATTTGAAATTGGAAGATGAACTTCACCACGATCAAAGGTGAGCTCTCTATTATGTTAGTACATTGAGAATATTTATTTTCAAGTGTTGCAACTGCGATAGATTGACAGTAGCATCAAGCAGGTTATTTATACCTTTAAACTTCCTATTATGCTTAAGTGTTGCAACTTAGACATGTCGACAATGAAAACAGAGAGGTGCTTTAAAACTCTACAACATTCTATGTTCAAGTGCTACATCTGTGAGAGGGTAAAAAAAAAACAAGGAGGTTATTTAAATCAATACACCATACCACGTGCTGTGACAGATTTCAATAAGAATCAGGGAGATTATTTACAACAATTGATGGAAGAATTGAAATATTATGACTGTTCATTCAATACCAAAGGGCGGATATCCAATTTTTAAAGCTATAAGATATCTCCCTCTCTATCGTCCGAGATAGTCCTAGAGATCTAAGAAATGTTGGGTTCAAGAATATGAAACGATTCTTAAACTAATGAGTTTCAAAGAGAAAGATGTTACAAGTATAATTTATACTTGAGGCCTGATGTTTTATTAAGGCCTATAATAGACATGAGTAAAATATATATACAAATCCCCAATTTAAAAGCAATAACCAGAGCATTTACATTACCTAAGGAAAACTGCCAAAGCACTGAGGGCGATATATTGTTGAAAGTGCCTAACCAAAATAATTAAAGAAAAATGGAAGATCCAAGATAGAAAAGAACCTGGCTAAGTCGTTGCCATGCAATCTAACATGCTTGGATGAAAATAGAACCCCGCCATTTAAAGCATACCAAAACGACCCCAATAATCATTAACAGCAGACGAATAAGAAGGTGATTCAAATATATCTTCTTAATTACTGCTCACAATGATTCAAATATTTCCTCTTCATTACTACTCATAGGAAATCCACTGGATATTTTGTGGGGGGCCAGTCTCAGATTGGATCATAGGGAGAACTCGCTCCAATACATGGGTAAAGAAAAAAATTCAAACATAGGGTATGGATGTAGGGATGTGGGCATTTTCTTTTGAGATTCCCCCAAAAAATGAAGATAGATCCCCCTTTTTAAATTCCACAGAAAAATTCCTTGAGAACCACCCCCAAATTTTCTTTTATTCTCATGATCTCCTCCCTCCAGAGTTGTCTCTTCAATTCTAATTTATGAGTTTCCATGATTGAAATCTCTGCCTGGGAGGTGGTGAGATAGAGGAAGATAAAGCGTATATCATCTTTTCCAGCTTTTCATTTACTCTTCCCCAAAAATCTTAATACGATGCTTTATTATTATTTATTTATTTAGCAATAAACGATTCTTTTCCTATTTTCGATTAGAATCTAATTTATCTTTAGTTAGTAACAAGCTATCTACTTTCCATCCAATCAATTAAAATCTATTGGCAATAATATTTACCCTTCACGACATTGGGATAATTATCTTTCAACAACTAATTATAAATTATTAATTATTATCGAATATCATTAAAAGAATACTTTTTTACAAAACAATTAGTTTATTTATTTATTAATAACTCTACTTAATATTTTATAAAACTAATTTATTTAATTTTCATCTTAATTTCTAGTTTTTATTTACTCAATGCTATTTTAATTAATTGAGTACACAATTCCATCAAATATTATGTTAACTGCATAAACTAATCACACACAAAACAATAATAACGCAATTAAACACTTACACAAAATCCAGAAAGGTCACAACGGAGGGGCACTACATTTGCACTAAAATTGGTATCAATCTTGGAATGGTACCCCATAGACCCCTAAAAAGGGATTTTACTCCAATCTTCCAAAATTGTGAGATATTAAAATTTTCATAAATTGGCAAGCCTAAACAATATCTCCCAAACGATTAATGCTACGATCATAAAATCTTCACCATTAATTCAAAAATATCCTCAACCATATTTGTGTCAAATAATTTGTCACTAAAACCTCATAAATGCCTCTAAACAATTGTTTCACTAAAAAAAATTCATTGCACGTCATGACGACAACTCCACAAAACTATCACCATGCAACTTTGACTACATCCAATGTCAATAATTTTCAAATGAAAGCTAAAACACACCAAAAATAAAACTCAAACCTAAAAAATGTTTCTATTTGATCTTGATTGTTAGTCCACCTAGATGTTCTTGCATAAAAAAGAGATGCATATTGTCATGTAGATTGAAAAAATCCTAATTATAGGAGCTTGGTTAATGAGAGAATGCCTATGATGTTTCTACTTCTCAATGATATTGATGGCCATGTCTTAATTTTTTCTCAAAGGGAAGAAAGTGATAGTATTGATTACATTTTTTTGTAGAATCAAATGATATATATAGATCATGTGGGACAACACTTGATAAGACATCCAAATAGGTATTCTTCTCACCTAGATCCCTATCATGTTGAAGGTGTCCCATATCTAGAGGATCTAGACTATATTACAAAGTTAGTGGTCAAGTTGAGAGGGTGACATGTTTTTCTCATGACTTGATGAAAGCATATTAGGTGATATCATCACTTACTAGGGATCCTTAAGTTAGATTTTAGTTCATGTGTGAGTCACACCCTTCTATATTTAGAGATTCCAATAGCCAACTCATAATGTTCTAATGATTTATAGTTAGATCAGGCTATGGTGGGCCACAAGAGTCACATACTAGAGCAACACAGGCTACATCTACTAATCATTTTATTACTCCACAAGAACCTTATTTAATTGAGAATGTTGCAGGGGGAATCATTTTTGTAGTTTAGATACTTTCTTCAAGATTAATGCCATCACACCTTCATAGTCCATTAAACATGCAATTTTTATAACTATGAGATAAGAGAATCTCAAATGAGTTAATGGATCCCACTATTATAGCCAAAGATGGTGATATTCAAGGTCCTCATATATTGATATTGACACAAGTGTTGGAACTAAAGTATAAAAATCTACTTTTCTCAAGTCCCTTTTACTTTGAGAGTCTTAATAGTATTTTATCCATTATTTATAGTTGATATGAGGCATCATAAATGGATCCTCAAGTGTCAAAAGATACAAAATTTCAAAAAAAGTATAATTCAAGAATATCTCTAGTGCTTTCCTTGGTGTTATTTGTATTTGTCAGCCTTTCAAACTTTCAGGGTTGTCCATATCTACCAATCTTGACAAGCTACTTAAATGCTTGTCAAAATTCATCTTAGAGTTGGTTTATCAGAGTTTCAAAGCTTTAAATTTTATCATTCCCTTGGCATTCCTAATTCTTGAATTATGAAAGTTTAGATAAATTACTATAGGTGCCAAAAGGAGGTTTGACTTAGTAATTCAAGGAAAGATAATGACATTTATTCTTCACAAGTATGTTGCTAGATTCTAGGTTAATGTTGAAACAATAAAAAAGGGATGCCTAGGTTAGTATGGAGTTAGTTCTCTCTAGATATATTAAACATTGTAACTCATGTAAAGTTTTCACATTGAGAATAAAAAAGATTTGCAAATTCATTTTCAAGTAATATCTAATATATTTTAGTCTTATACTACTGTAAGAACACATTTTGATCAATAAAATAAATTATTTCCTCCTCAATATTTTATTATATTGTGTGTAACTTCATTATTGATGCATATTTTTGTGATTTCACATGTGAATCCTCAAGTATGTGTCTCATTTTAGCACCTTTAGGTGGAGAATACATACATTTTATGTAAGTTGTAGGTTGTGTGATGGAGGTAAATAGTAAATAGTTGTGAAAACCTACTTTTCCTTCATGAATTGAGAGCATTTCACCTACATATGAAACTCTGATGAATGAATGTACGAAATCATTTGAGTTGTGTAAAAAACAAATTGAATTATTCATTAATTATGTGTCAAAACAACAATATAGGTTTTAATAACAATTTGGTACATCACTACCATAGGATCTAGGTTCATTTTATGCCATTTTCTCCACCTTTCCTTGCCGAAACAATAACAGTTTAAGCTAGTTTAGATGATAAGCCAGGGGAACCAGCTCTCTCTAAAGGTTTATCCTAATCTAGAAGTGATGCAAGAGAAAAAACATCTCTCACTCTCCACAATAACCAATTAAACAAAACGCTGCTCAAATCACTGGCAGCAACAATCCCTCTTTCATTCAATTTTATTGAAAAAAATTTGCACAATTTCACAACTACAAAATTCCAATCGATCATCTCACAATTTATAAAATTAATAGAATTTAACATCGCACAAAATTCACTTAAATCACTGGAGAAAGATTCCTGCTATTCAACTTTTCCATCTCAATCTTGACTATAATTTTATTAATTGCTCAGATTATCTATCAATGTCTCCTCTACGTATTTAGTTCTACAACTCATTATTTTCTTTCTTCTGTGAATTTTTCGCTCATGGCATGTCCACATGCTCATTGGGTGCTTGCTCACCTATCATCTCTAGCTCCCTTTCTATGTTTCCAGCCACCCCACCTTGCAAGTCGACCCCCTCCTTCTATGGTGCTGCTCTTTTCTTCAACGCAACCTAACCACATTTACCATCTGCAAATTTAGAGAGCTAATTTCATCATAATCTAAAAAGTATTTATTATTTTGACACACGCTTGTTTATACATTTGACCTATTTAAAAGGATCTTTGGATCCATAAATTAGACACACTAAAATATATTAAATCTTTTCAATTTCAATTTGAGGTAGGATAACTAAAATAAACAATAAAAAATAATGATAGATATTCAAAAGAATGAAAACATAGTTAATCTTATGACTGCATTAGAGGAGAGGGGTCTATAGTGGAGCGGGGTCCAATAGCGGGGATAGAAGTAGTCCTTAATGGGTCCCATAGTGGAGCACCTTAATATCCAATTATGAAACACTTTTTATCCAAAAAGTACACAAATTGACAAATCATGTGATGCCACATCAGTGCACCAATAAAACATGACTTAATGCACCACTAATGGTCTCACTTTTTTTTGGGGCTTTTTGGATACCTCAACAAAAAGCATGTTGATGTGCCATCATATTTGATGATGTGGCCCTAAAACGAAATATAGAAGCATGTGAGTTGTCAAATAAACTATTGTACAAAATTGGGAGTGATTTGAAATTTCCACATAAGATTTTGAGAAACCCGAAGTTAGGGTGCTCCACTATGAGCCCCTCTCCCCAAGTATATTCCAATCAAATTAGTGTTGAGGATGTTTTGTATGATCTATTTGAAACCTTACAGCTTGGATATTGATGAATCATTTCTAAAACATCAACCACTCAAGGTAAAGACTAAGGAAAAAGACATAGATCAACCGTTTTTTGAAAAATAATATTTAAAAAAAATTCTTTAGATGGCCTTAAGTTGTAATCTTTTGGTTTATCTTTTTTGGTTGTAGATTTTTGTTTCATCAATTATTTGTTTAAAACCTAATTGGTTGGATTTGTAACATGCGCTCATTACATATTTTTTGGTAAATATTATATAGTGTTTCTTTGTAATAATTATGGGAAGAGGCATTTTATAGGGTGCAAAATCTCAATCTCATGGTCTTATGTATATAAAAACTTAAAACATTCATAGCATGTATTTTGAAAAAATTAAAACTATAAAATTAAAAATATAGCCAAGAGAACTAAATATGCAAATAGAACATATAATGTTAAAGAAAAAAAATAAATTATTTTACTTTGTCAAAAATAAAAATAAGTGTTTATTATAAAATAATTAATTTTTATTTAGCAAAAAATATATAAGAACATCAAAATTTTAAAATTTACAATGATGCCTACAAATGAAATTCTGATTATCTATATATACTACACATTTATCTATGAATATTTCCTAAACTTTTCAAAATAGATACCAAACAAAAGAATTGTCTAAGTAATGAATAATAACTTTTCCAAAAATAAAATTAAAAATGAATAGAAAAGTTAAAAATAAAGTAATAGATAAAATCAGATAAAAAAATCTGAACTAAAAGTTAAAACCTATATGTTTATATATGTAAGTAGTAAACTAATATAAATATCTTAAATACATCTATCTACATTGATATCACCTTAAGATTGAAGTCAAGTTTCAGTAAAGTGAAAATGAATTTATTGATGCCTACAAATGAAATTATGTATACATACATATATAGGGGAGAGGGGTCTATAGTGGAGCATCCTAACTTCGCATTTCTCAAAATCTTATGTGGAAATTTCAAATCACAGCTGATTTTGTACAACAATTTATTTGGCAACTCATGCGCTTCCATATTTCGTTTTAGAGCCACATCATCAAATATGATGCCACATTAGCATGCTTTTTGTTGAAGCATCCAAAAAGGCCCCCAAAAAAAGTGAGACTGATAGTGGTGCACTTAGTCATGTTTTATTGGTGCGCTGATGTGGCATCACATGATTTGTTAGTTTGTGTACTTTATGGATAAAAACTATTTTTCAATTGGATATTAAGGTGCTCCACTATGGGGTCCACTGAGGACTACTTCTATCTCCAATATTGGACCCCGCTCCACTATGGGCCCCTCTCCTCTATACTAATTTTTTTTTTAATGAATAATTCCTACACTTGTCAAAATAAATATCAAACAAAAGAATTGTCTAAATAATGAATAATATATTTTCCAATAGTAAAATAAAAAACAAATACAAAAGATTAAAAATAAAGTAATAGTTACAAAATAAAATAAAAATCTTAACGAAAAGATAAAACTTATATGTTCATATATGTATCTAGTAAACTAATATAAATGTCTTAAATACATCTCCCTAAAAATTGTTGAAGTATCATCTTAAGATGGAATTAGATCAAGTTCCAATAATGTGAAAATAGATGGAAGTCTCAAAGAACAAACATATTTTTTCACTTTTATAATTTCATTTAGAATCAATCATATTTTATAAATATTGAAAAACAATCAAGTAACAAAGCATGATTGTTCTATAACATAAAAAGGATCACTATAAAATATCTAAAATAGAAATATGTGTTAAATTTTTAAATTATCAAATTTATAAAATTGTTTTTAAATAAAAATAATTAATTTTAAAAATTTTAAAAATAGATTATATAGTTTATAATAATCATTTTTAATATTGATTAATTTTTTTTAATATTTGTCAAATAAACAATAAACAGTAAAAAATTATTATAATTTTCAATTAACGCACATAAAATATTCGTACAAGGGGCGGGGCCCTACTCCTAGTTTGGTTGGCTAAATCTTTTCTGTTGCAGGAGGTAGGTCAGAGGTCTAGTCTCCCCCACCCCGTAGTATCAGAGGATGTGTCGCCCCTGTACCACTGGTCACATGCTACCCGATCCCTGCAGTCTAAAAAACAAATCATATGTTATGAAAAGAGAGGAGTGACCACATCATGACATGAAAACAACCTTATCACTAAAATCTAACCAGTTGGGCGGTGCATACGGATCAACTCGTCCGTTTTTATCCACGCGACTTAACTTTGTTTCGGAGCCCACACGCCAAATTTGCCTCTAATTAAGAAGCGGATGAATGCCATATAGTCGCATCACTAACCACTTCAATCATTCTAGTCTGTCATGACCGACGGTACAAAAGAGGAGAGCGCATTAGAGTCATATCGCTCGTCGCTTTAATCTGTCAAAAAATATAGGCTAATAGGGCCCAATTGATGAGACATTTTTTAGGACCCGAGGAAAGCATGTTTGTAATCCGTCATAGGTGACGCGAATGTCATTGCGTCGCATCACTCACCACTTTAACTTTTGTAATCCGTAATAGAGTGGGGTCCCATTGGGAGGCTTTGAAGGGGCAAGGGTCTAATGAAAAAAGAAAATGAGATATAGATGGATGGATAGAGAAAGTGGACAAGTTTAGAGAGGGTGATAGTTAGATGGATAGAGAGGGAGACATGTCTAGAGATAGAGGGAGGAGAGGAAGATAGAGGTAGTGATGAAGATAGAGTGAGAGTATGAGAGACAAATAGATAGAGATAGAATCAAAAAGAGAAAGAGAGATCTCATAAATATTTTTGTCTCCCTCTTTATCTCTATTATATAAAGATAGAGATAGGGAGAGAGATAGGCAGAGGAAAAGAGGGATCCAAACATGATAGAAAGAAAATCTTTGAATCAAGAAGATATTCAAGCTCCATTACCAATAGGGTCATGTTATGTTTGCAATAGAGAGAGAGGGAGAGATGGGGATAGAAAGAGGGAGAAGTAGAAGGGGAAGATTGAGAGAGAGATAGAGAGAGGTAAGGCGATATAGATAGAGAGGAAGATAGGGAGGGATGGAGATGGAGGGGGAGATGGATATGGAGAGGAGAGAGAGATAAAAAAAAAAAAGAGGGATAAATAGAGATGAAAGAGTAAATATATACTGAGAGAGAGATAGATAATGAGAGAGGAAGAGATAGATAAAGATAGATATGGGAAGTGATATAGAGGGAGACAGAGAGGGAGAGATATAGGGGTAGAGAGAGTTGGCAAGATAGTGAAATATCAATAGAGGGAGAGATGGAAGAAATATTAAGAGATAGAGATAGATAAGAATATATATATAAATATAGACTCTAGTAAGATGGAGAGAGAGAGAGAGAGGAGGGGGCGAGATGGATGGATTGAGAGAGGGAAATAGATGGATGGATAGAGAGAGGGAGACATGTCTAGAGATAGAGGGGAGAAATGAAGATAGAGTTAGAGATGAAGATAGAGCAAGAGAGTAACATAGAGACAAATAGGTAGAGATAGAGAGAAGTGGAGGGAGAGATATAGATATATTGAGAGAGAAGGACTGATGAAAAGGGAAAGAGTGATCTCTTTATATCTTTGTCTCCCTCCCTATCTCAATATTTATCATTATCTCTCAATCTCCATCTTCCTGGTTCTCCCCTATTTTTCTCTATATTTGTCTTCCCTTCTCTCTCTCTTCCTTTCTTTCATTATCACTTACTATCTCTATCACTTTCTCTCTCCCTTTTATTTCGTCTATATCTCTACCTCTATCTTTGTATCTCTACCTTTATCTTTGCATCTCTATCTCCATATATTAAATTAAATTCATTATAAGTATAATAAATAGTTCTTAGTATATAATCATTTAGAATAAGGATACACATACATATCAACTTATTAAATTATATAATATCCTTGGTAATAATTAATATTAACTTATTGCCGGTATTGGCATGGTGTGATGGTTTATAGGTGGCATTGTTGTTCTTGCCACCAAGGTTCAAACCCCGTTGGGGTGTTATTGTTCAATGGTTGTATCCGGTTCATAGCTCCGGTCAAAAGCGTTTACCCCTTGAATTAAAATAAAATAAAATAAATATTAACTTAATAATATTAAATAAAATTTAAATTAATTAATAATTTTACCATAATACAAATAATATTGTTATTAAATTCTAACAATTAGCTTTACTTCTTCTTTTTTAAGTAACTTAATAAGTTTATTATCTAATATTAATTTTTTAATTTTTTAATTAATATTTAGGTTTTGATATATTTCAAATATATTTAAAATTAAATCTCAATTAAAAATAAAAAAGAATAAACTAAATACCCAAGCAAAATATATCAAAATCTAAATATTAATAAAAGCTATAATTTAAAAAATAACAATTGATAATAAACTTATTAAGTTAATAAATAATTGAATAAAAGTAAAAAATATATTTTTTAAATGCAATAATAATATTATCTATAATATGATAAATTTATTAATTAATTTAAATGTAATTTGATATTAATAAGTTAATATTAGTTATTATCAAGAATATAAAATAACCTAATAAATTAATATGTTTGTATATACAACTATTATCCTTATTCTAATTGATTATTTACTGAGAATTATTTGTAAATAGTTAAATTTAAAATATTGAGATTATAATTATTTATAAATCAATTCTTTATCTTTGTTTTGTAAATATTATGATGACTTCAAAAATATATTTATCCATATATATAAATATAATATTAAATAATAAAATTATATATCTATAATAAATATATTGATATTTAATATTTATATCTATTCTTTATATAATTTATAATATAATTATTCTTATCATTCCATTACAATAGTAAAATATAATTATATATATTATTAAATAAAAAATATTGTAAATTTAACATTTGACTTTATAGAAAAGAAGAAAAGTTAACGAGAACTTGTACAACGCCAATTTTTTGAGTTCCAAATTTAACCATATGTTTAAATATCCGCCACTATGAAATTGATTTTTTTATTAAATTTTACCAGACAATAATTACATTTCATGAAAAATTATTGTGGAGGAATGGTGTGATTTTCATGTTAGCACGTATTTGACTGGGTGGTGGAATACATATACTTGCAGATTTAACAATGAACGAAAATAAAAAGAAAAAAATTCAACTGTGCTTAATGTTTTTATTGTCTTGTATTGTTCATTGTCTTAAATACATCTATCTAAAAAATGTTGGCATATTCAATTAGGTCAAGTTCGAGTAATGTGAAAAAGGATTGAAGAAGTGATCTTAAGAGAAGGGGCAAATACATTTTTCACAAGACAAAGAACAAATACATTTTTCACTTTTATAATTTCATTTGGAACCAATCATATTTTATAAATATTATTAATCAAACTAACTAAACATGATTGTTCTATAACATAAAAAAAAAAATCACTATAAAATATCTAAAATATAAATGTGTTGTTAAATTTTTAAATTATTAAATTTATTAAATTATTTTTTAAATAAAACTAATTAATTAAAAATATTAAATAAATAGATTCTCGTATTTTATAATAATCATTTTTAATATTTATTTTTTAAAATACTTATCAAATAAACAGTAAACCATAAAAAATAATTACAGTTAACACAAAATAGAGCTATCAAAATCATTCGTACAATGGTGGCGTTACGAAAAGCGTGTGGCCACACCATGACATGAAAACCACCTTATCACTAATATCGAATCCGTTGGCCGTGCGTACAGATCAACCCGCCTATTTTTGTCCACGCAATTGAATTTTGGTAAAAAAAATCAAAACAATAGACAAGAAGAATCTTTATAGTGCTCCCTTAAAGACAACTAGTCAAATCAAAGATATTTCAGTTGAAATTTGATAACAGCAAGTCTCAATCCATAACAGCAAAATAGACAAACATCATCATAAATCGGTCGATAACAACCACATTTAGACTGAACTTAAACTTAATATTGTTTAACTTAAAAGAAATATTAAACATGCTTAAATAAAAATTAAAATATTAAAAAAAACCATATAAATAAATAAAAAATCTTTTCTACTCATATATATAATTCACTCATCTATAACACCCCCTCGTTAGATTTTTCTTTCACACATCAATTGCAGTCCCCTTGTTAGTAGCTAATTATGGCGAACACCGCGCTTGCCGGGTTCCTCCTTCTCCTTCTCTTTGCCATGTCTGCAATGTGGTTGGGTAAGGCGGAAGAAGAAAATAGAAGAAAGCCCTATATTGTTCATATGATCAAATCCATGAAACCCCATCATTTCAATTTACACCAACACTGGTACTCTTCAATGCTCAGCCAGGTCTCTCGATCGGATCCCACTGCAAATGAGTTGTTATACACATATGATACTCTGTTGCACGGATTTGCTGCGAGGCTGAGCGAAGCAGAGGCTGAAGCCATGGAGGGTATGGAGGGATGCTTGGCCGTAATCCCTTCCTCCCTCAATGAAGTTTCCACCACACACACGCCAGAGTTTCTGGGTCTCTCCTCCTCCTCCTCGTCTTCTCCTGGATTATGGTCTCAATACTCTACCTATGGCGAAGATATCATCGTGGGCGTGATTGACACAGGCATATGGCCTGAAAGCAAAAGCTTCAATGATGCAGGCCTTGGACCTGTTCCCTCCAGATGGAAAGGCACATGCGACAGTGGGCGGGCCTTCAACTCATCGCACTGCAATCGAAAAATCATTGGAGCTCGATACTTCTACAAAGGCTACCAGAATAATGTTTCTAGAATCAATGAAACGTTGGAATACATGTCCCCGAGAGACGCCGACGGCCACGGCACGCATACCGCCTCAACTGCAGCTGGAGCTGCGGTAACGGGTACCAGTGTCTTCGGTTTCGCCAACGGAACGGCCAGAGGAATGGCTCCTCGAGCCAGGCTGGCCATCTACAAAGCCTGCTGGGCGCCTCTAGGCAGGTGCGACGAGAGCGACGTCACTGCTGCCATGGAACAAGCCGTTGTCGATGGCGTCGACATCCTTTCTGTCTCAATTAGCTCAAAAGACGTGCCATTCCACATGGATCACAGAGCCATTGCAGCGTTTGGGGTGACAGAAAAAGGTGTTTTTGTTTCTGCCTCGGCAGGAAACAGTGGACCATTGTCATCTACGCTGGGTAACACAGCGCCATGGATTACAACCGTGGGTGCGAGCAGCATCGACAGAAGTTTCCCTGCTTCTCTGGTGTTGGGAAACGAGGACATATACAGAGGCACCTCCGCCTTCAAAAGAGGAGATGGAAAATTGCAAGGGCCGTTCCCTCTGGTGTATGTCTCCGCCAGCAGCAGCTCACAGCGTTGTCTTGATGGCAGCCTCGACGACAATGTGGTAAAGGGTAAGATAGTGCTGTGTGATCAGTTGTTATCTACTTATAATCCAGACGAATCTGGCGCCCAGGAGAAGGCCGACGAAGTAGCTAGAGCAGGCGGTGCAGGAATGGTTGTGGCCAATGAAGAGCTCCTCGGAGAACAGCAGGAGTTTTCCTACATTTTTAATTTTCCCGTTATCAGCGTAAGTTTCAAATCTGGTGAAAGAATAAAATCATACATCAACGGCACATTGAATAATGCCACAGCCGCCATGCGTCTCACAGGATTGACTATTGTGGGAAACGCAACAGCCGCTCCAATTGTGGCTGTTTTTTCATCAAGGGGGGCGAGCGAAGCATATCCTTCTGTTATAAAGCCTGATATCATCGCTCCAGGTGTGGACATATTGGCAGCATACGCCGGAGGTGTGGACTACGCTTTAGTTTCGGGGACCTCCATGGCGTGTCCTCACATCAGCGGAATTGCAGCGCTCATAAAAGCCATACATCCCACCTGGAGCCCCGCCGCCATCAAATCAGCACTCATGACGTCTTCCTACATCGTCGATAATAAGGAGCAGGATATCAGAGATTCAGTTACCATGGAAGCAGCCAACCCATTTGATATGGGCGCAGGCCACGTGGACCCAAGAGCTGCGGTAGATCCTGGGCTTGTCTACGACATGGCACCGCAAGACTATATAGATTTTCTCTGCACTCTCAACTTCACCAAGAAACAAATTGCTCTTCTCACCAAGAAATTAATCTCCTGTCCTAAGTCCAGTTTGGAAGCCGGAGATCTAAATTACCCCTCGTTTTCTATTGTGTTTAAGCCGGACAACAATTCGGCCCAGGTGAACAGAAGAACGGTGACGAATGTGGGGGCAGAGGGTAATGCGGTGTATAGAGTGAGTGTGAAGAGCCCTCCTGGAGTAAGTATCAATGTGGAACCCCAGACGTTACTGTTCAAAAATCTCTACGATAAAGCCAGCTATAGTGTGAAATTTGAAAGCAATGTCAGAAGCCCATCTGCATCTGAGGGTGACCAAAATGGCTTTGGAGAGATACGTTGGGCTTGTATTGAGGGTGGAACACAAGTTGTTCGTAGTCCAGTTGCATTGACCTGGCAAGCTTCAAACTAATCCAACCTAGCCCTGATATTTAGTATGTCATTTGCAAAGACATTATTGGGTGTGATTCTATCCATCTCTTATGTGGATTGTTATAATTTAGAAGTATTATAAAAAGGTACAAGTCTATATATCTACCATTAAAATTAGTATGTCATTTGCAAAGACATTATTGGGTGTGATTCTATCCATCTCTTATGTGGATTGTTATAATTTAGAAGTATTATAAAAAGGTACAAGTCTATATATCTACCATTAAAATCACTCAATTTTATTCATGTTTACAATAACACTTATTGAAATTCGATTTTTTTAATTGACTTTTTACATTTGTAAAAGAATAAAATATTTCCTAGGTTAATTAAATGAATTTAAATAATATGTATTGCTATTTTTAGAAGTTAATTGTAAATGGATAGGAGTATTTAGTTTTGAGAATAATTATGAAGGATGAATGTTAATTATGCACAATCTAATCATCCAAGTACACAATTTTGATAATTTTTGACTAACTAATGTGACTATTTTAGAAAAGACTAAAATTATTGTGGATCAATATTGAACCACTTAGAATCAAACCAATACATCACAAAATTTATCTGTATAATGAAACTAATTTACAAGTCATGGGATCAACCTAGTAGAATGTAGGCTTATAAAACCACTCTATATCGATCTATACTATCTAAGTGCAAGTAAGGACAAGAGGTATTTAAAAATATATCTACAAATGTTGTCACATCATAAGGGACATGTTCTCCAATGCTAGGATCCTTTTTTTGACAGCTTTACAGTTCTAAGAAAATAATTGAATAGAATATTTTATAGTATGTAGATGGCCTAGATGATTTTAATGTATATTCTAACTCTTTTGTCCTTTTTATACATTAGAGTGTTTGCAAATGGTTTATCCTTAAACAAACATGTGATTTTCTAATATAAAATTAATTGTACATTAAATGTTTTTAAATATAATCACAAAGCAAAAGGTTGGACAAACATGGGTGGAGTCAACCTATAATGACTAGTAGGAAAGGGTGGGAATTTGGACTTCAAAAATTTAAATTTAGGGTCAATCTAAACATCAACATTCAAATGTGTCATCAAGATATTATCCCTCACTATGTGTTGATGATAAATTAAATATTAAGTTCCTTTTTTATGTCAACTTGTGTGAGTCAAGAATGTCAAATTACTTGTATCATTCATCCTCACTCACAAATTATTTTGATCATTCTAAAAATTCATGGAACTTTCCAAGTTGAAGTCATCAATTTATGATTTGTATGCCTTCAACCATGTATATTGGCTTTGAATTGAGCCCATTTATACATTTTCAAAGAAGTTGAAAGGTCATGACATTTTTGTCCTCCTTGAAAGTTGAAATGGACAATTGAATGGAGACAAAGTTAATTATTAAAAAAAAAATTAGTTTTGTTGTCTCAACTTGGTGGGGCAATATGTCCTATCTTGCTAGATAAAAATGAACTCCCTCAATGCATTAGAAATATATTGAAGATAACTAGCTTGAGTTGCTTTGAAGGAATTCTTCAACACCCATCTGAAGAACCAAATGAAAGTCCTCAAGACCAATTTTACTACAAACGCCTTAGAAAATAAAAAATTATGAAAACATAAAATGCCAAAAAAAATAGGTTTATAATATTTTCAATATTTGGCCATGTAGATGTCACCAAAGTGCTCCTAGATCACCCTAGGATCATAGTTGTAAATTATTTCTAAATTTTATAATACATTGCAAGTTACAAATGTAAAACATTTTTTGGGTTCCCAAAAAATTTGCAAAGTTCAAAAGTTCTCCAAAATTTTGGAATGCACTGTGTTGTACATGGAAAAAGTTTCCCATTTCCATAATACAATTTTGAATTGTAAGTTGTTGATATTTTTGGATTCTAAAATGCATGTAGGAAGTGTCGTTTGTTAAAAAAAATCTTTTTTTGAAAGACTAGTTGGAATTTGCAAATGGGAGGACGTTTTTTGAATTGAAGGGTTATATATATGATATCATTTTGTAAAGAAAAGGGGTTATTTTCTTGATAGTTTTCCATTCATAAAATTTGTATACGATTAGAGAGAGACTTTGAGCTCTCATGTTTGAATTTAAATAAAGAAGAGTTCAGCTTTCAAATATATGTATATAGTTTAATTATTACTTATTATTTATTATTTATTTTTATTAAAAGTAGATTATCAACTCAAAAATATTTGGTTATTATCATGTCAATAAAACTACTAAAACTTATTAAAAAAATATGATGCACTAGATAAAAGAATCTATATCAAGATTGTATATTTTTTTCTATTTGAGATAAATAGTTAATATGAAAGTTTACATCGAATAGAAAAACTATGTTTTAATACACACATTTTAATATTTATTAAAAATATATATTATCAAAAATTTTAAAAATTTATCCTTGCACTAAAGTTTCAAGTTATAAATACACACAATAAATTTGAAGGAAAAGAATAAAATTTATATATAAATATTGATGTCTCATGTAACTTCATTTTTTAAAATTTTATCAACAACTAAATTATATTGTCAATTTATAAAAACTACATGTAAATATTGTTTCGATATTTTCACAAAAATATAAACATAAAATATACTAAAAAATATGTATTTTATTAGTATACATCATTTCAAAAATCAACACATATATGCCAATTTTTAGTGATTTAAGTTTAAAATTTGGATTAGTGTTGGTTGTTTCCTTTATAAAAGTGTGAAAAAACCTTATAATTTTACCCATAAAGAATATCCAATTCAATTGGATCAAATCTATTTTTGGCCTCATAGAGTTGCATTTTAATGTGTTGTTTATATCTCAACATTCTTTCACTTTGAAAGCTAAAGCAGGAGTAATCTCCAACCTTGATTGGGAAGGTAATTTCAACCTCCTATTTTGTAGAAATTAACCTATGAATTTTAACCACTTTTCTATAGATTTATAGAAGAATTACTTTATAACTTAGGTATCATGGAAGTTTTTAAGTAGCCTTGTAAGATTCTCCAACCCTAATATAGGATAAGGTCATGAATTAGATGAATCAAAATTCTAATCCATTCATGAATTCAATAGCTTTAAAGGATAGTCTTTTTCCATATTCATTCTCTAAAAAATGAATAATGGAAAAGACAAAACCAACATTTACCTTGTTGTAATGTTTCCAACTCTCATTTAGTTCTAACTAAGGCTAATGATCATAAAGTTTTGTTTCCCTTACCTACATGGTTAAAAAAGTGTTGAGGTGCCCAAACAAATCTTGGTGTCTCAATAGATACAATAATGACAATTTCAAGTAAAAATTATATGTCTCCCCTATCTCTATCAATTGCACATGCAAAGTTTCATTGATTAGGCTACCCCAATAAATCCTCTTATCATATATATTCAAAATGAAAAATAGCATCCACAGGTAGAAATCATTGGCATTAGGTTTTCCAAGAACTCTAGATTAGGAGGAGTGGTCATGTCTTTTGCAGCCTCTTAGAACTCACTCTTGTGGAGTACCTTAGTAATTTTTATAGAAAGCTTGTTTCCACTCAATAAAAAAATGTTATTCACAAATTTTATAGTTGATAGTGTTTGTCTCTCATAATATCTCAAGGTCTCCTTCATGTTTGAATTTATATATTGGGCATATGTGGGGAGCCTAAAAAATCTCTCTATAGATGTCTAGAATGGTCAAAAATCTATGGAGAAATACCTTTCTTTGTCTTTGATTGTAGTTATTTTCATATGCCAAAATATGCTCTAAGATAGGAGGGATGTCAAAAGTGCAACAATATATACCAAGTTAGACTTGGCCATGCATTGAGACATGAAGGTTCTATCTCCCTATGTATTGAACCTTTGTAGAAATTCTTGAATGTTGACATGACCAAGGTTAGTGTCTCTAATGTTGGTATATTGTGTGAACATCTTAGATGGAGGGAGGTAGCCCTTGAGTAACTTTTACTTCATTTGCTTATGTCAAGCTTTCCCTTCTTGAAAGAGTAATGTTAAAACACAACTAATCCATAAATAACTCTTTTTAAGTAGCTTATCATGAAATTAATATTTTTTGCATATTCCATCATATATTACAAAATTCACACATACTTCCAAAAATAACGTAAATAATGTAAAAAAAAAAAATCATTATCATTTTGTAAATTTAAGGAATAAGCACCTCAAGGAGTATTATAGTTCAAGAATCAAGGATACCCCTAAAGGGGTACTTTGAGGTTGGAAATTTTGATATCCCCATAGCGCATGCTTAATAACCTTTGAAACATATCAAGATTATACTTTGATGTGGTCACTAAATGGGTACTAGAATAAGAGTACTCAACAATTTTGACTCTAAAAATAATTTACATCTAAAAGTGTTAGGATCCAAAATTGAGAGAACCACCAATAAGATGTTAGGGTAAGCAGACTCTTAAAATCCAAATAGAAGATGGCATCATCATGACATAAGCATGACATCAACAATAGGATCAAAATTAAAATTTAGGGGGACCACTCATTGGGTACCTTTATAAGGACATTCTAAAATTATAAAACTTTAAGGAGAAGATGGAATCAACATGATGACATCATGAAATCACAAGGAAGATGATATATCCATATGACATCATTAAATATATGATACTATCATTACATCATCAATGGTAAAACCATCAAGGAGAAACCTAAAATCCAAAATTATACTACATTGAAGTATATTAAGGTCAAACTTTAGAGCAAACACTAATGCGTTACTAAGGTAAAGAAACCCTAAAACTATAACTACAAAAATATATTGCATTTAAGATAACTAGAATCCAACTTCGAGGGGAACACTAACAAGCCTAATTAAGGGAACTCTAAAATCCAATCGTAAAATGATATTAAATTAGAAAATATGTATGGATTGGACATCAAAAATTACAGTAACCAAGTACCTAAAAAAATACACCCTAAAATCCTAAAACCATGACAAATATAAATTTACATTTTTTGCGCTCAGACCAAAAAGCTATTTTTCTTAAAATTAACTTCGCTAAAGCTTATGATTGCATTGAATGGCCTTTTATTCTTGCTATGTTGCAAGCCTTGGGGTTTGGGCCCAATTTCATTCAGGTTACTCAAATGCTCTTTGCAGACGCCTCTGCTTGTATCACCATTAATGGTCGCCAATCTCTTGCCTTTGGAAATTTTTTCTTCATTCGACAAGGATGTCTACTTGTTCCTTCTCTTTATGTGCTTGTTGCCAAAGGATTTGGCTATCTCTTAGACAACACGGTTTCTCAACAACTTGTCAAAGTAATTTTGTTTCCTAACTCTCAGGTTCAATTGGTTAATGGCCATTTTGTTGATGATTCTTTCCTCATTCTTCTAGAGGAAGAAGATAATATCAAGGTAGCTCTAGATTGTCTTAACACTTTTTTCCTATTGTCTGTTCCTGCCATTCAGTGGCACAAAACTTTGTGCTACAAACAGTCTATATTTCTCACTCCTCCCTAGCTTTTGCAGTAGGGTTGGAAGTGGATTGGGCTAGCATAAATCTTTCAGTTTTTGGGCATTCCATTTTCCTTCCAAGCCTCTTCAACAAAGTTATGGCAAGTAGTTCTTTCTAGAATAGAGAAAAAAAGCATATACTAGATTACCAAAAATCCTTTCTCTGGCAGGGAAATTTTAGTTGTGCTCCTAAATTCTTGCGGCCACCCATGTTTATTATTCTTCTTATTGGGTCCCTTGAAAAGCTGCCTATGGAAAATTTAAAAAGTTGCTTTGGGATTTCCTTTGGGCCTTTATGGAGTCCCATAAAGGGTTTCACCATGTTGCCTAGGAGTTCTGCTACTTTCCCAGAGACTTTGGAGGACCTGGGCTACTACCCACTCAACGACAAGGGATTGCCTTGTGTGTGAAATGGATAATTCATGCCCTTACTGGAGATGAAGCCTATAAAATTCTTCTCAGGCATTGTATTCAGTCAATATTTCCTATTCACAAACCCGCTTGGAAGGGGATTAGCTTTCAAACCCTTCTGGTCATGAAGGAACCAGTTCAAACTATGGGAAATTTTGTGGCCAAGAGAATTTGGAGAGCCTAGGAGGTAGTTAGGCCCCGGCTTTGCTGGGTTGGCTCTAGTTTTTGTGAAAGGATTTCATTCAATCAATAAAATGTTTGGTGGTTGCCTCTTTTTGCTAGCAATGGTTAGCCTCTGGCTAAGTCACCTTGGTTTAAGGCACAAGTTCCATAAGAAAGGTATTCAAAATTTGCAGCAAGTGTTTCATAGACCCACAATGTGCATCATGGCATGGGAAGATTTATGTGCCCTTCACAGGCTTCAAAACTAGGACCATGCTACTTATGATGATCTAGTGAATGTTATTCCTATAGAAATGCTTCATAAAGTGGGAATTCCTGGATGCAAGCCCTAGTGGAAGGACTAGAAGTGATAACCATACACCCCTTTAAGAAATTAGAATCCTCGGCTTGGTTATAGGTGGCTTTCACCACACTTTCCTATGATTGAAGGTTTGAACCAAAGGTGGCTTCTTCAATCTCCTGCTTATGTCTGGAAAAAAATATTTTCTGCCATTTGGTCTGCAAGTGTTGACCTGAACCTTTCCCACTTTTCTTGGTGTATTATTTTCCAAGGCTTTCCTGTGGGTTCTCAACTTGTTCACTTGGGGATCTAGGACCCTCGTTGCCCTTTCTGTGGAAAAGCTGAGTCTTTCAAGCATCTCTTCTGGTTTTGTATCAAATCCCAGTAGTTTTGGACTTGGATTCATGACTTCTTTTGGCCCTTTAAACTGGAGCATTTTTCTTGGCATATGATTCTATTGGGAGACTCACCCACACTTCATGCTCAGTATATCTAGTTTTGGAACACTTTCAAGGTGGAAATCTTCTTCAATATCTGGAAAGATAGAAATGCCAACATATTTGCTAAAACAAAAATGGATAAAAATGTTTCTTTGTATTCTAAAGCTATTATATGTTCTAATGTGCTCTTATAGATTCAGGTTCAGGAAAATAAAGTCACACTTGAGGTGGCTCACCTGTAGGTGCTTTTGGATCATTGGGGCAATGCCCTATGTATTGTTGCTCGGGTGCCTGCTTCACCCACTTGCTGGTCACCCTCTCAAGGCCGGCAGCAAAGTGGCTCTACTCGCCCTCTCTCTTGTCCTCCTCTTCAGCATTTTTCTCACCCTCCTCAGCAAACCCGCTCTCCTCCTCCATAGGATAGAAAGGGGTGGCACTCTAGAGGAGCTGTGGGGAGCAACAATGGTGGTTCTGGGTGGCACTCTGATGACATTCTTTCTTCTAGCTTTGGTTGGCCAGACTTTGGTAAAAGTTTTGTGTGGTTGGTGCTTGCAATCTTGCCCCAGCGTGATGATAAAGATAAAGAGAAGGAAAAAGATGTTGATGATGGTTGGGGTCCTCCTAATGTCACTCCCAACCCCACTGATATATGGGGGAAGCACTTAGATGATAGAGACCCTCCTAGCTCTACTGGCATTGCTTTAGCCGCATGATGGCCCTTTTATTTTATAATTGTTATGATTATGGACCTCTTGGGCTAGGCCCATGTGACTCTAGCTTTTTTATTTTTTGGGCTTTTCCCAACTCTCAAGGTGTGCCTTCTTACCACCCACCTTTTTTTGTGAATATGTAACTTTATCTTTATATTAATATAGATAGCTTCCTATTCATCAAAAATAAAATAAAAATGTATATTACATCTAATTAGGATGACCTAATTGATGTTATAAGTGAAGCAAATACATAAGTAAGATCATTTTCCATATTTTGATATAGATAGGATTTATGTGTAGTGTGAATGATGTAGTAAGAGTTTATGAATGTGAATCAAATGAATACAGAGCAGAGTAGAGTGTTGATTCATATCAAAATGAAGTGTGTTGATTTTGTATTCTGAGATTCACTGGAACTGTATCTCATGCATATGTTAGATGAAATTGTAATAGTTCAAAAGTTGGTTGTGTGCCACAATCTCCTCTATCTATATCTTCCTTCAATGGGAAGTGAGTCCACTTAGATAGTGAATCAATCTATAGTGAGCACTTTTGTAATATACTATAACTAGTTATAAGATATTGTGAACTAATCCTCACCATGGTTTTCCCATTTTAGGTTTTCACTATAAAAATTTTGGTCTTCATGTGTTATGTGATGTTGTTGGAGGTTTGCATGATTTCCTTCATTATAAAAATAAAATATTCTACATGAGTTGGATGTTTAATTGTTTAAATGGTTTAAAAGAATACCGATTCACCCCCCTCTCAATATTTTAGGTGTTCAATATAGTCTTGATCATTGTGATTCAACCTAAAAAATTTAACAATTAGCCCTTCCATGACTTCAATTTCTTACTCTATTTGGAAATGGAAACCATCTAGTAAGTGGCCCCACCATAGAGTGGAATGCATAAGTATAAAATTTGTATCTATATCTAATGGTGAAACTAATCGCAATTATCATTATTAATTGATTGGAGTAATTTTATTGAATAAATAAATCCTTGATTTGTCATAATTAATGGCTTGTTTGGAGAATTTTATGTACTCATCTTGTGAGAACCCCAATCCTAGTACCTATAAAACAATGAGAACAAACACATTAAAAAATCAATTGTAAGTAAGAACAAGGATTCCCCATGGAATCCATTCACAAAGCTTAAATTGGGAAAATGAAGAACACAATGAAAATGATCAAAACAAAGATTGAATCCTAATTAACTAAGAAAACTCTTGATCCCATGGGGGAATTGGTGCCAATTTGATGTGAAAATTGGCTCTTTCCCAACTCCTATGATGCAAGCTTGATATGTCGATGACAATTGATCCAGTTTGATGATGAAGGATGAGAGCTCCAAGCCAAAAATCTGCATTACCTAGCTATATTTCAATGGAGATGGATGAAAATGGCTAAATATTTTAGCATGGCAACTTTGCATAATTTGTGGATGATGCAATGAGGAGAGGAGCTCTTCATTTATAGATGAGATTGAAGGATGAATGTCCAAATTTAAGAAATGTGGGACTAACATTCATCCAATGGTAAGATGCCACTTGTCAACCAATGGCAAGATGCCACTTGTCAATCTATGAGTGGATGGAGGATGTGCAAGTTTTGAGGATTGTGCCAATAAATGCCTATTTTTGAATTTTAAATTTGTTGAAATAACATGCAAGAGGGAAGGGAAAATGCAATAAATTCCACTTGGCTCAAGACAAAGGAAATCTAAGATGAAGTAAATTCCTTGTTGGATGTACATGTCCACTTGGAATTTTTGAATTCAAACTTCGAGAATATTCCAAAAGATGCCTTATGAGGAAAATAGAGATTTAATAAATGAATTAAATTTATTTTCATTTGCAACTTGCAAAATCTAGAGGATGAGACATGATGAGAGATTAAATTAATCAAGGGTCAATTAATTTAATAGGAGCTTAAGTGATGTGACTTATTTGATTCAAATTTATGGATTGATTTAAATCGGATAATGAGAAGAAGGTGATAAGAGATTAATTAAATAAAGAGTTAGATTTATTTAATTAAAAAGGGATGCTTGTTAGATTAAATTAAACAAGTTTTTAATTTATTTAATTTAATAGATGGACTTTTGAGATTTAATTAAATAAAACTAATTATTTAATTAAATAGGGATAATTAGATCAAGATGATTAATTTAATTATCAAGAAGAGGTGACTTAACTAGAGAAGATGATTTATTTAATTAAGAGAGGAATATTGATGAATTTAATCAAATAAGGGGATTTGATTAAATGGTTAGACTGAAGGATCATTTAGGATGAAATGATGTTTATAGTCAGGATCAGATACATAATGTCAATCGGTACATTTTGTGTGTCTACATTTTGCCCCTCTTTGAAGTAATGCACTTGTTGTGTTGGTTCAAAGAATAAACGATCTCGATCAAAGCCAAAAATTATCGTTATTTAAAATATTGCCCCACTATTTCTTGGTGAGAGAAAACATGCCATTATATTGCCCTCTTGAGAGATTGGACAAAAATTTCCAATTTTAGGGTGATCTCGCGAAAAGAGGACAAGGTGCCCAACAGGTCCGAAAAGGCTCTAGGAGGCCAAAAATGTGTCTAAATGCAATAAAATGATGTAAAACATGTCTCAACTGGACAAAAATAGGTTCGAGGGTCCAAAACCCTAGCAGGACAGCCAATTAGGGTGAAAAAAACCCTAATTTTCAAGCTTAAAAGGGGCCTAAGGGGTCACTTTCAAGTCATTTTCACACACATCCATTAGCAACCTTGAGATTTGAGCTCTGACCTCCTGATGATATGGCATAGTGACAGCTTCCCATGCATATTTCTGACCGAGTCTAGACATACCAACGACCACTCGGCATTGGGGCACTGGTAAGTGACCCTTACTTGAGCTTCATTTTTAATTTTTAGCCTTCATTTAATGCATGCAAAGTCGGTCATTCTGCAGCGGTGCTATATGGCGCTGCTCGGTGTGCTATTGCATTGCGGCGGTATAGTTTGGAGTTTGAAAACTTTGATGTTGAGCTCATGGCCTACGAGGGGATTTGAAAAGTGTGACATAGCGGTTTGATGTCTCCTTAAAGTGTGCCGCTGGAGAGAAAAGTGCACTGTGGTGGTGCTATTTCGCTATTTTTAGCCCTAGCATCGGAGTTTGATTAAAAATAAAACTACGACGCCATCACAGATTCTGACGTTGGAGTTGTTTCTTGGATGCTAGGTGAAGATTTTTTCAAAAAAATTAACATGATGACCTTCCTTGATGCAGAACATGGGGAGGGAGCTCTACTCCAGAGAGCATAGTTTGTGAGATCTGTTTGGCTATTTGCAGGACCTGAGCAATAGGGAGCAAGATCGACTTTGGGTCATGGGGCTATGGTATATTGCCTATGCAGCACCTGTGCACCATCACCTAAGGATGCTGTCAGCATTGGCCGAGAGATGGCACAACGAGACCTCTTCATTCCACCTTCCCACTAGCAAGGCCACTGTCACCTTGGAGGACATTTGGTGCATTCTGAGATTGCCAATTCATGGTCGGCGTGTATTTTAGATATGGAGGGGTGCGATGCCTGCCACAAAGTCCTAACCACAAAGGAAATTTTCATTTTCGAGGGGTAGATCAAGCTCAAGCAGCATAGGACCCTGGCACCTCTGTTCCACTTAGTTGTTGCAGTAGTCATTTCAAGTCTCGTTGCCCTAGACAAACAAGGCCGATACTTCAGTCTTGGCTAGGGACTCTGCTGGGAGTGGATGGTTACACGTGACAAGCCTACTCACTTTGCTTGGGGGCATGTTCTTCTTGCTTCTTTATACAGAGATCTCCATGAGTACGTCTACATGGATGGTAGAGCACTTGGAGTAGGGGTGACTCTTCTTCACATGTGGGCATGGGAGCACATTGTTGTGCTTCAGCCACGAGTTGTTTCGGTTCTGATGCTACCAAATGATCCCCTCGTGTGGTGCTACAAAGGCAGTGTGTCCTTTACACACATAGGTGAGCATGGGATCCCCTACTGGAGGAGGGTCTTGGATGAGATGCAGGTGTTTACATGGCACTCATATCTTGGTTAGCTCGGATGGGTTGGTGACACAAATTAGCTCTTCTATGCCCGCCAAGACCACTATATGCAAGGGCAGGAGCATACAATGATTGAGAGGTATTTGTCTGGGCACATGCAGCATCAGTTTGGTGAGCCCCAAGATCAACCGGATGATGATTATGTGGCTGTCTTCGCCTGCACCATGTCACAGGTTTTATGCGGGTGGTATTCTCCTGCTTCAGAGGCTGTCGATAATTTTAGACAGTTGGTAGCTCAACTGTGGGCTTATGATCAAGGGCCTGCAGATCCAGGCATGACATAGGCATATAGGGATTGGTTTCAGCCTCCCCTTTGATTGAATATTCTAGGTGCAGTCCCCAATCAATGGAGGGCGAGAGGCAGAGGGGGAGGATGAGGAAGGAGGGGTGATGCACGACAAGACTAGTCGCGAGTCAGGCCCCCAATGTAGCCAGATCAAACAAATGTGCACATGCAGGATCAGGAGCAGGTGTCGATAGGTCCACCACCACGAGTTGGAGGTGAGGATCAGCCTTAGGTACAACCTCCACCAGTACAACTAGTAAGGCAGCCAACAGGACAGGTGGATCCCTAAGAAACATTGATTGCACAGTTGTAGGCCTAGGTGTAGATTGTGATAGTTGAGAGGGATCAGGCTAGGATTGAGAGAGATTAGTGGAGGGCCAAGAGGGATGAAGCCATCCAACAAAGGCAGGTTGTAGAGTTATAGGCGGCCATAGAGCTAGGATGGAGATAGTAGCTAGAGAGCATGGCATCCTCCTCCTCCCAGGATATAGTATTGATTCGGTCCTATAGGGATGTCTAAGAGGCCAAGTACTACTGGAGACATTATCATGAGGCCATACCTAGAGGAGCATGGGTCCTAGAGTACTCGCAGTGGACCAACCACAGACCAACAGAGGGTCATAGTGATAGGGGTGAGGGAAACATACATGGGGATAGACCTTGATCAAGATGATACGATACTTTTTATGCCTTATGGGCTCTTTTTTGATAGCCCGATGGGCTTTTTGTACTGATTAACATATATGTATAGTGATCTGATTTATTTTGTACTATGACAGTTACATTATGATAGATATGATCCAATGATGGTTTTTGATATGATGCAATGCGGTGCCATTTATTTATACATGTATGGATGATTCTATTTCTATATGTTGTGAAATGATGTTTATATGATGCTATATGATGTATTTATGGATGCATTTATTTCTGATTATGTATGCATTATGATTATGACTATTAGATCTATATTATGTTGACCTATGATGTGCAGATGCATTTATGTGATGATATTTGATGATATATTTATGATGATCTATTTATGCAAATGATGATATGTGATATTCAATGTGCAGAATGATATGCAAATGATCTATGGTGTTTATGCGAAATGATGTGAATCATGCTTATATATGAAATGTTTATGGATGTACGCTTTGCATGTGATGGATTTTTTCATGTTCCTATTTATCCTTATAATGATGTGGAATGATTAATGAAATGTAATACAAGAAATGATTGTGATGCTATTTAATGTGGTGTACTATATGTAATGATATGATAATGATGTGCAAAGTGGTATGATGATGCTTAATGAACGTAATGTGTGAGATGATCTTATGATGTTATGGATTATCTATAATGCTTATGTACCTATCATGTATGATTGTGCAATATGTGGTAATTCTTATGCAAATGTGAATGCAAATGAGTGTTATGCAATGATTTATGCAATAAATGCAATGTGATGCAAAAAATGGATGAAATGCAATGAGAAAGGGATATACCAATTAATGAAAAATGCTTATAATAACATGGTTTATATGATGATGGAAATGCAATGCATATGTTTCCTAGATGATATGTTTATGCAATATGCCAATGATTTGTGGATGTAGGATTGACGATGATGAGGATGATGATGGTCAACTATCATAGTACCTTGTTAGCGGGAAAAAGAAAGAAGGAATGAAAGAGAAGAAGTCATTTCAACAAGACACAGGATGACAAAAATGCAAATGATGATGATTACTTGCTGAGGGATTGGGATTTTCAAATGGCTGATTTCCTTATGTTTGATAACACACGTGGTATGATGCATCAAGGTATAGAAAACCAGGATGGCGTTGTACCTAGTGAGATGGACTTTGACTTGAAAAATAGAAAGGAGTATCCTTGTTCACACCTGACATATAGAAACCTTTCTAGGATGCACTTCAGAAGTTTCAAACAACTCAGAACAAAAAATGAAAAGGTATAACCTATCAATGCATTAGTCAACAAGTTGTCCCAAAACCTCCTCCATACCTACCTAACAAAGCAAGTATTTGCCAAGGTTATATTACAAGAACGTCCAAGAAGTACAATAGACAAAAGATAATGATTGTTTCCCCCATTCCTATTTCTCTAAATCCTCTGTTTGGATATCATCGAGAAGTCCTTGGAATGAGCACAATAAGATAAGTCAAAAGATAAAGACAAAGTAAATAAACAAGCAGATGTTCTTCAATACCACTAACCAAAAGGAAATGTCTTTTTAAGGATAAGAACTGAAACTATTGCCAAAAGATAATGCCCATTGTAGGAAGGTTTCATCCTAGGACTTTTTAGTGGATGGTGGAATGTCATTTCATTTTATCTGAAGCCTTCTTTCAAATGATTTGATATGGGACAAAATGGATAATAGGTTATCGACACAAAGAGTTGACCAACTTGCTTACATACTGACTTATACCTGATACTTGACATTTTGAGTTTTTACTTTTCTCCTGCTAGACTTGTTTCTGATTATCTTACCAAAGATTGAGGATGATGATTGTTTATTACGAGTGATGTTCTTGTAGGTGCAAGCGAGATGAGATGGATGGATTTTTTCAAATATTTGGATGTTTTTGATGGTTTGCAATATTTTGAGGTTGTTTTTGGTATTTTTCAAGATTTTCAAATGTTTTGATTTTTGATTTTCCAATGTTTTGGGATTTTCTAAGATTTTGACCAAGAGACTAACCTAAAGACCTATCCTAAGGGCCTCAAGGGTTGATCAATAGATTAGCTTTGCCTACATTATACATGTAGAGACCATGTAGTTCAACTGACGACTTGAACAATTTAGAGATGATGATATACATGATGAGATGTCAGTTTATTATGATAGATTCCTAAAGGACTAGCCTAAGTGTCTCGGGGGATGATCAAAAATAAACCTTGCCTACGTTCAAGGCTCAGAGACCCGTAGTTCGACAAGATGACTTTATTTTTGGATTTTTGACTGACTTTTTGACTTGTTTTTGGGGTTTTGATATGTTTTGATTTTTTTTGGATTTTGTGATGTTTTGATGTTTTTGGATTTTCTGATGTTTAGGACTTTAAGATATACATGAATCTGATATGATACGAATATGCCCCCAATGTGGTGCAATAGACTACTCCATAAAGGCAAGACAAATAGACCTTGAGGATGGGCCAAGTAGTATTAGGAGGGATCATGATGCGAAAAAAATACCAAGCCATGATGCAAATGTGGGTGGATGACTCATGGATGAAGATTTGAAATGTGATGGGTGATGGAAACGTGATGGATGTATGGTTTAGAACAAGCTGTATTAATCCTGGTGGATGGAACATGCTTATTTACACAAGGCACTTGTTTGCTAGGTTTTCAATGAGGTACTTGTCCAAAGTGCCACCGAAGTGGTTTTCACTAGATGATGATTTTTTTCTTTTTACTATTTTTGATCCTCTTTTTTATTTTTATTTTTTGATTTTTGATTTTTTAGAAGCTGCTCTATTAGGAATTCATATTTTGGAATGTTGTGGGGGATATCTAGTTAAAGACTCAATTGTGGCCATGGCATCTGCTGCTCTGTTGTCGGCTCTAGAAATCTACTCAAATGTTATTTCAATGAAGGATTCTCTTAGAGTCTCCACCAATTTCTTGTATGGAGTGAGCTTGTCATCCTTGGTCTGGTATTCATCATTCACTTGATTTATTATCAATTGAGAGTCTCTGTATACTATGAAAGTTATAATGTTCCACTATACTGCTAGTCTGAGACCTATGGCTAAGGCCTCATATTCTGGAATGTTATTAGTGCAAGGAAATGCTAGTTTGTAGGACTTTGGTATGTAATCCCCTTGTGGGGTGATAAAGAAAATGCTAGCTCCTAATCCATGCTATGTGTATGAGCCATCAAAGTATATTTTTGAATGATCAGCGACGTTGAGATTGAAAATAGATTCATCTGGAAACTCTGAGATGAGAGGATTCTCCGAATAGATTGGTGCCTCGGCAAGTTGATTTGTGATGACTTGACTTGTGATTTCCTTCCGCTCCACATATTCAATGTCGTATTCTGACAGTATCATCACACATTTGTCTATTCTTGCTGTGAGCATTTCCTTTGGCAATAGATACTTGAGGGGGTCAATTTTAGCGATGAGTTTTATCTTGTGTGTCAACATGTAATGTCTGAATTTTTGTGATGCAAACACTATTGCTAGGCATGCTTTCTCTATGAATGAATAGTTTAGCTCATGCCCTACCATTGTTCTACTGATGTAATAGATAGCCCTTTTCATTTCATTTTCATCATGCTGAGATAGGAGAGCTCCAAGGGCTGTTGTTGTTGCTGATATGTAGAGGATCAATGGTTTTCTTGGGATTGGTGGCATTAAGATTGGTGGTGTTAGTAGATATTCTTTGATTTTATTGAATGCCTCTTCACACTTGGTATCCCATTTGTACGCTACTCCCTTGTGGAGTAGGTGAGAATATGGATTTTGTTTGTCCGCCAGCTATGCTATGAATCTTCAAACGGATTGGAGCCCACCTTGGAGGCCTCTCAATTGCTTTAATGTTTTTGGTGCTTCCATTTCAAAGATTGCTTTTACCTCTGTTGGATCTACCTCAATACCCCTCATGGACACTATATATCCTAGCAGTTTACCTGATTGTACGCTAAAGACACACTTCTTTGGGTTTAATCTGACCTTGTACTTCTCAAGTCTGTCAAAAATGGCACTTAGGGTTGCTATGTGATCTTTTCTCTTTCTAGATTTTTCTAGAATGTTGTCAACACAATCTTTTCCCATTTTATGAATCATGTCATGGAATATCAATTTCATGGCCTTTTGGTATGTTGCTCCTGCATTCTTTAAGCCGAATGGCATCATGTTCCAGTAGTAATTCCCCCATGGACAAGTGAAAGTTGTTTTATGTTGGTCTTCTTTGGCTATCATGATCTGATTGTACCCTAAGAATTCAACCATTAGTGACAAAAATTCATGTTCAGTTGTCATATCTACTATCATGTCCATGTTTGGAAGTGGGAAATCACCTTTCAGACATGCTTTATTCAAGTCTCTAAAGTCTGTGCAGATTCTGATGCCTGCATTAGGTTTTGAAATAGGTACCAAGTTTGACACCCATTCCAGATAATCTATCAGTCAAATGAATCCTGCATCTCATAGCTTTTTTAGCTCCATTTTGACCAATAAGGTGATCTAAGGGTGCATTTTTCAAAGCTTTTCTTTGATAGGCTTTGCTTCTAGATATACTGCTAAGTGGTGGACCATAATTTTTGGATCAAGTCTTGGCATGTCGGCATAGATCCATGTGAATTTTATCTATCTTTCCCTTAGGAAGGCTACTAGTAGCTCTTGTTCGTTTGATAGTAATGACTCCACATAGAATGTGATATGCAGGGTTTCCTCTATTCCTAAGTTGATTGGATTGCACCTTTCTGCCAAGACTGCTAATTTTTCTTGATGAATAGCTCTAGAAGGAAGATCGAATTCCCCATCCTTAGGTGCCTCGAAGAGGTTTTCACCATTGGATTCATCCTTTCCTTTTAATTTTTTCTCGTCAAAGAGTGCCATAGTGTGGTTTTCACTCAAGGACTTAGATATTATTCTTAAATTTTCACTTTTGTGACTAAGGGATTCAATCGTCTCCCCATAATAGGCATGTGTATCTAGCCAAATGTGAGAACCCTAGTCCTAGTACCTGCAAAAAAATGAGAAAAAACACATTAAACAATCAATTGCAAGTAAGAACAAGGATTCCCCATGGAATCCATTCACAAAGCTTAAATTAGGAAAATAACGAAAAAACACAATGAAAATGATCAAAATAAAGATTGAATCCTAATTAAGTAAGAAAAATCTTGATCCCATGGGGGAATTGGTAACAATTTGATGTGAAAATTGGCCCTTTCCCAACTCCTATGATGCAAGCTTGATGTGTTGATGACAATTGATCCACTTTGATGATGAAGGATGAGAGCTCCAAGCCAAAAATCAGCATAACCTAGCTATGTTTCAATGGAGATGGATGAAAATGGCTAAATATTTAGCATGGTAACTTTACATAATTTGTGGATGATGAAATGAGGAGAGGAGCTCTTCATTTATAGATGATATTGAAGGATGAATGTCCAAATTTAAGCAATGTGGGACTAACATTCATCCAATGGAAAGATGCCACTTGTCAATCTATGAGTGGATGGAGGATGTACAAGTTTTGAGGATTGTGCCAATAAATGCCTATTTTTGAATTTCAAATTTGTTGAAATGGCATGCAAGAGGGAAGGGAAAATGCAATAAATGCCACTTGGCTCAAGACAAAGGACATGCAAGATGAAGTAAATTCCTTGTTGGATGTACATGTCCACTTAGAATTTTTGAATTCAAACTTGGAGAATATTCCAAAAGATACCTTATGAGGAAAATAGAGATTTAATAAATGAATTAAATCTATTTTCATGTGCAACTTGCAAAATCTAGAGTATGGGACATGATGAGAGATTAAATTAATCAAGGGTCAATAAATTTAATAGGAGACTAAGTGATGTGACTTATTTGATTCAAATTTATGGATTGATTTAAATCAGATAATGAGAAGAAGGTGATAAGAGATTAATTAAATAAAGATTTAGATTTATTTAATTAAAAAGGGATGATTGTTAGATTAAATTAAACAATGTTTTAATTTATTTAATTTAATAGATGGAATTTTGAGATTTAATTAAATAAAATTAATTATTTAATTAAATAGGGATAATTAGATCAAGATGATTAATTTAATTATTGAGAAGAGGTGACTTAACTAGATAAAATGATTTATTTAATTAAGAGAGGAATATTGATGAATTTAATCAGATAAGGGGATTTGATTAAATGGTTAGACTGAAGGATGATTTAGGATGAAACGATGTTAGTAGTCAGGATCAGATGCACAATGTCAGTCAGTACATTTTGCGTGTCTACACATCAAAAGCTTTTTAATTATTTCAATCTTCTAAACAACATGTATTCCATATAAGAGAGTATCATTAGCAAAAATTTGATGAGGTAGAGGGGGACAACTATTGATGACAAACATTCCTTTCCATTGACTCATATAATCCTTAGGAGTAATCCATCTACTTAATACATTCACCATGATCACAAGCAAGAATGGAGATAGGGGACCCCCCCTTACCTAATTTAGAGCTCCATCAAAAACCCACATGGGGAACCATTATTAAACACAAAATATGTTGCAGTTGACATACAAGCATATAACCATTTTAGTCATTTGTTGTTCAAGCCAAAAATTTCATGTATATTTATAAGGAAACTCATCCTCACCTTTTCAGAGGATTTATAGATGCCAATTTTTTGGATCATAGGTTTTAAATTCTCCCTTCTTATAGTGTTAATTACCTCGTGTGATGGTGATACCATCTAAAATAAATTTCTTGCAACTATTAATTTCTACTTTTTTCATGTGATATGATAGTTTCTCGAGCATAAGATTCAACCTATTTTCTACTACATTGGATATTACCTTGTATATTGTGTTAAAAAATGAAACGGTTCTATAGTTTGATAATGATGTATAGTCATCTTTCTTCTAGATTAATGCAATATTTATGTTTTTTATATATTTTAGGATTTTTCCCAACTTACACAATTATTCCACCATCTCACACATATCCAATCTCATAAATCTCCAAAATTATTAGAAGAAAGACATCAAAAAGTCATGAGGCTTGGGGGCTTTATCAGGGTGTATTTGAAACAATAACATTTTCACCACTTCTATTGATACCATAGAAAAACAATATATATTCTTAGAATATTGGCCCGAATGATATGAGGAATTTCCTCCAAGAAGATATTGTGAAGGGGATCCATGCCATTCTCTTTGGATAAAAGGTTGATAAAAAATTGGACTCCAATTTTGTATATCTTGATTTTCTATTAGGATTTCACCATTGTTGTTATATATTACGGATATTTTGTTTGCCCTCTTTTAATTTTTGTAGAGTTGTGGGAAAAATTGGTGTTCAAATCTCCCTCCTTGAGCCATGTTTTACTAGATTTGGAATACTAGTAACATTCTTCTTGTGCTAATATTTGATTGCATTAAACAAGAAGTGCTTTTTCTTTTTGTAATAATCCTAAAACATTCTAGACACTATTATTTTTTTATTTAGATCTTTCAATTATGCTTCTATCATTTCCTTCTTGTCAAATATGGTTTTGAAGGATATCTTATTCCAAAATTTAATTCTTTTCTTGATGGGTTTTAGTCTTTTGAAAAATATGAACATACATTAACCTTCAAGGTTTATTGACTCTTTCCACCAATTATTTATGATTCCCATCAAATCCCCACTCTAGAACCACATTTTCTCAAACCTAAAATGGTACGTAGGTCGAGGTTGATCATCAAATAGTATCAAGAAAACTAGGAGGTGATTAGAAATTTAAATTGTTCTTGTGTGAGAGATGGGAAAAGTAGGGGACTGTAGCCAATCTAGATTAAGCAAAAACCAATGCAACCTTTTGGTGATGTTTTTAAAACTTGCTCTTTAGTTGTTCCCTGTGAATGTTATTCTACCTTGAACAATATGAATTAAATAATTTCAGTTGACAAAATCCATAAATTCTATTTGGGATTGGGAGATTTGGACTATACCAATGTCATTTGTTACATTAAAATCACCCTATATCACAACATTAATTTGATGTATCTTGCTTAATTCATTCTCTATATTTTATTTCAAAAAATTATATTCTCCCCTAATTTAAATGATTCATAGATGCTGAAAATAAAATACATTAAATTGGAATAAGAACTATGCACCTTTGCAGACTACAAATTAGGATTTGTACTATGTGGGACCATGGAGACTTTCCTAGGTTTCAACATTAATCCAAGGCCTCTAGAAGCACCATTTACTTCAACAAGGTGATGCCCCCAAACATTGTAATGTTTGAGGAATGAATAAGCTTCAATTTTATTCAGTTTTGTCTCTTGTAATAAAAAATAGTTGATCAGTTGGTTGTTTAAATGTCAACTGATCATTCACCTCTTATTAGGGACATCAATGGCCCTAATATTCTATTTAAGGATTTTAATTATTTCCCAAGGAGGGAACTCCTCCTTTGGACCTCAATAAATAAGTTTTGATGGATTTCTTATCCTCATTAAGAGCCTCTTATTTATTCTCTTTATAGGATTTTCAACCCCTCAAATCTTTTTTTTTCAATAGCTTAGAGGTGAATTGGTTATTCCTTTTTGGGTAAACATGTCAATTTCATCCCTAATATCCTCCTCATTTGAATTCATGCTTTCACATATCCAATTTCCACTTGTTTTGTCCCTTTCTCTATAAGGAACAATTATCATTGTTGGCCTTTGATTCTTTCCTATTGATTTTAGAGGTAGAACTGATTTGGAGATGAACACATTTCTTATGGGGTTAAGTTTAGCTAGAAGGTCCTCTAGGGACTCCTCATTGTTTGAATTAGTACCCATATACTTACTAGTTCTTTTTGGCACCCATTTCATCAATGTTGGAAATGGGTGAATGCAGCACGATAATTCATGATGGTTTTGACTTTTGCACCTTAAGAAAAAATAATGGTTTTTGATTTTCAATTCCTAAACTCGCATCATAGATGTTGATACCAACTTGACTATTTTGGGGATTTTCTTGATTGAAATTATTTTAATTCGTGCATATATTAGGGTTTCCCCATTTTGTATATCTACCTCTAATGCCCTTTGAGTAGTATTGCCAATTTTTTGATAGACACTCGCTGAACCAATATTCAAAATGTAGATTATAGAGTTGAATCCATATCAAATCATCTAATAGATTTGTCCAAAGGATTGAAAATTTACATCCACCTTTGTATATAGAGCTAAGATTTTCCATTCACCCATGAATCAACCCTTATAATGTCCTCTTTGTCCTTTGTTCCAAATATTTCCTCCAAAAAAAACTTTTGGAGGGAAGTTGAGGATTGTGTGAGTTTTCCATTATGTGTCGACCCAATTTTGTATCTCTACCCTTGAAAAATTGCTCTTGATGAATTTGTCAATAATTGCAATCTTCTCCAACTCCTTTGTATAACCACATATTATTGAGGGTAAATTTTGTCTTTTAAATTTCTAGATTTGCTTGTTCTTTTTTCATTTTTTCCTTATCCCAATTTGTCTTGCTCTTAAGAAAAAATTTCTTCACCATTTTTTATATTTCCAATTAAATCAACATTGATAAACAAATATTCTTGAAAAGAAAATATTGTTAATCAAAGTAACAAAGCATAATTTCTTTATAGCCTAAAAAAATAATGCTAAAAAATATCTAAAATATAAATATACATCATTAATTTGTTTAAATTATTAACAAATGATAAAATAATTCTTATAAAAACTAATTAATTTTAAAAAAGTTATATATATTATAATAATTAGTCGATAAACTATTTTATTTGAAGTTTCCGCTAGGAATTTAATTAGCCTAGCCGTGAAATGTATTTTCCAGTGTTGGAGATGTCCCAACCAATGGTGACTTGACCAAGTTTTTTTGTGGCAACGTGGAGCTTCACACTTACATGGGTTGGTAGGTGGAGTTGGTGTCCTTGTTACGCGGAAGTTGAAACATAAGTCTTTTCTTGTGGGAGTGTTAATGCATTATGTCATTGTTGTACAATGGAGGCAGTGGTAGTAAATGTAGGTGGATGAAGTATGTTGACTTTCTCTTTGTGGTATATTGTCCTTGATGACAAAACTGATTGGTGATTGGTCTAGTGATACTTGGTGCTCTTTATGTTCAGTTTGGCATATTCAGTATTTTGTGGATCATGCTTTGGGTTAATGTATTTGGGTGCATTTGTTCATCATATATTGTTGTACTAATCATGATGAGCTTCATGTGCAAATAAAAGTTATTCAGGTGGCATTAGTTTTCAAGTGATATCATGGAACAGTTGAATTCATTTTGATAGATTCACACTTCTTTATTGTTCAACAAGTATATTATTTCAATTGATCATTATCAGATTGATCATGGCATCATTGACAAGATTCATTATGTCTTTGTGGCATTCTATTGGTGATCTTCACATATGTCTCATAATTCTTTGGTATCCACAATTATGGTATATTATTTGGTACATGGATTTTTGGGTTGGAATAATTTTACTAATGCTCTTCTTGACACTTGAGTATGATACTTCATTTGGCATCATTGGTATATATATATATATATATATACACACACTCTTCAGTTGGTTTTTTGTCATTTCTTATCTTCATGGCCAAATTAGTTTGGTGCATATGTTAACATGCTATACATATAGCTTCACAAGGTTTATTGCATTATGCATGAGGTGGAGGTGTTTGTATTGATAGACAGTCAGTCTTGTATCCTTGAGTTGGCTACTATAGCTTCATAAGAAATGGTATTGCTTAGAATTTTCATATCATTTCTTACAAAGAGTATTTTGACATTCTTGGGCCTTCACATGTTATATGGATTCACATTTCATATTTACTTGGCATATGGTTTATTTGTGATACAAGTTTTGGTAGATTCCTTGGTTGGTATTAAGACATTTCTATTAGTTTTTAAAGTGCATTGTTTTAGCACTTAAGGCCGACAATATTCACTATGGTTATCACTTATAAAGTGATTGGAAAGGTGGCATTTCCTTTTTCTTTTATTGAAGGTCAATCATGTTTTGGGCTTATATTTTGCACAACAATGAATACATTACTTAAAGACTTGGGTTGTCGACATATGTATTATTCTTGATTTGTTTACATGGCAGTGATAGTATTATTGTTTCAATGAGTATGTTAACTGTGTTGACTTGGACAAGATGTGTGGATTATGATTTGGAACTCATTTAATGTTTCATTGTGTCGGTGACATGGATTTCAAAATGATTGTAATATGACTTTTGGATTTCAAACTTCATTCATTTTGTTTTGGAGTTTCGATGAAGGGAGAAATAGGGTAAACAAAAGACTGAACCCTAGCACTGCCATGCTGGAATTACAGTTGCATATTGTGCAAGTTAGCTATGATATTCTAACCTATTTTTTAGTTATGTTGGTCTTTGATGGATGACAAGATAGTTGGTGGTCTTCACTTGAGCTGGAAGCAATAGTTTGGGTAGTTTTTCATGAAGAACTTTTGGTATTTTTTTGGCAGGTTAAATCCACCATGACAGAGGTAATATCTATGCATTATTTTGATCTTTCAAAGGTAAATTTGGTCAATGAGAAGTAAAAGAGGAAAATAAAACTTTTTTTCAGTTTCAAACAAATTTATTAACTAATATAAAAATACTTTTAACCTAAGTGTAAACTCAAGGGTTTCATCTCACAGTGGCATTTTATCTTCATATCATTGATTTTTCTTAAAAATCCTTGATTGGTATCATGTTCAAATATTATTTTTCTTACCAGTTTATAAACTTTGGTTATTGAACACGGGTTTTCTTGACAAAGATGAATAACTATTTTACAAACATTGTATTTATATATCTTTGTAAAAACACTTGAAAGTGTGATGTGAAGAGAGGAAATAGTCTAGACAGAGTATTATTGTGAAATCATACTATAAAGAGGAAGAGTGGGCTCATATTTTTTTCATCTCTGATTGTATTATAGAGATTATTTTTGAATTGGACATTATTGCAAAATCATTTTGTATCCTATTGTAATTTTATAACTGCAAATAATTATTGTAGTTATATGGTTCTGATGGGTTGCAATATCTTGAATGTTTGATGAAGTTGGTGCTTTAGAAAGATTATGGGAGTTGGTGCTCCACATTGTTATAGAGTTAGTGCTCTTTGATTAATAAAAGGGAAATTTTAGCAAGTGATTTTTTATACCCCAAGATGATTTTTCCACTCAAGAAATCTTTGTGTTATGTGATGTTATTTGTCTCTCATTTTGTTTCATGTTAATGTGCTCATTCAGTCAATGCTCTGATACTTTTAGTGTGTTTGAAAGGTTCATATTTCAAAAGTTTGTCATGCAAAGTTAAAATTGTTCAAATCTTTTTTTTTAAATCCTTCTGTTAATCAAATTAAATTTGCATTGGGAAATGTTGTAGTTTTGTTCCAAAAGCACATACAAGATTGTTCACACACTAATTGAACAATATCATATGATGCTTTTAATATGAGTTGTAAATGTTAATCAAGTTTCATGTCAATTTGATTTAAAGTGTTAATGTTCACTTGCATAAACAAGTCTACCACATTGGGTTTAAATTGGTAAAAAGTTTCATTGTGCTTTCAAAGTCAAAAGTTAAAAATTATATCACTCTAATTCACCCCCCCTCTCAGAGTGAATCCACTTCCAACAAAATAAATGCAATATTGAGTGTTGCATTGTGGGAAAGTATAGTTTGATTGCGTTGTATTATCGAAACAACCATTGTGGTGTTGGTTTCATAGCAGACTCTTGTTAAAATCATCGACTTTAGCTCCATTTTTTTCCAGATTGTAGGGTTTTAAAAATGTTCTGCTACAAAATCTGTAAGTCATTTTACATCAGTATTTTTCTTAAAAGATTAATTTATTGTTCATGTCTTTCATTCTCTGGTCATTTTTTCTTTTGATAGCAATTTGGAGGGTTTTAACACTAATATGCGAGAAGGTATATTCATTAAGTTGCATTGTCGAAAGAGCCATTGTAGTGTTGGTTGGATAGTAGACTATTGTAAAAATTGGTGCCTTTGGCTCGGTTTTATAGCAAATTGGAGGGTTTTAAGAGTGTTGTGCTCTGAAATATGTAAGTCATTTTAGATGGGTATGGATGGATTTATTGTAGTTAGATCTTGTTTCTTTCACAAAAGAATATGGTTAGGGTTAGTAGTTTTTCTAGGTTTCGTTTATTATTTGTAGTTATTGTGCTCTAGAATCTGTAAGTCATTTTACATGGGTATTCTATGTGAATGATTGATTTATTGTTCAAGTTTTTCACTCTCTGCTTATTGTTCATTGTTATATGTTTTTATCTTTGTTGTTATACCCATTTTTGAGAGTTGAAAGACATTATGGCTCTATATGGATGCATTTAGTGCTGGTAAATCTTCTTTCTTTTGTCAAAAAATATGGTTAGGGTTAGTAATTTTTTGTATTTGTAGCTGGGCTAATGAGAATCCTAGTGGAAACTTCAAACAAATAGCCTATCAACAAAAAATATAAAGCTGAAAAAATAAAAGATCTATTAGAATAACACTTAAAACCAATGAAGCTACTTTTTTTTGCATGCTGATATAGATTAACATATGAGTGATTACATATGTATATGCAAAGGGTAAGTATGAAAGCTATTAAGTGTTACTGTAACAACTCTTTTAGAATTTATCCCTTTCTGTGTAAGGTCATTATAACAAACTGTTATTTTTCGTGGTTATTTTGTATGTATGGAACATGTTATGTCTCTTATATGAATATGTTTCCTGATATTCATTTTTTCCTAGACTATTTGAAGTTACCCATAAGAAACTATTCTTCATGGTATTTTTTTTCTAGTTCTCCATAGCAAACTGTTCATTCTCATAGTTTGCCTCCAAATTTTATTCCCCATATTATAAAGTTATACTTAAAGTGGGTTTTCGAACATGTGTCATAGTCATGTGATTATTAAGTATTTTTGTAATAGCTCCTTTCCAATTTCCCTCTTTTTTTGAACTATTTGAAGTTCCCCTTAACAAACTGGTCTTCATTATTGTAGTTTGCATGTTCTATTCTACATATTTTAAAGTTCTATTTAATGTGGGTTTTCTAGCATGTGTCATTTTCCTGTGATTGTTAAGTGCTTTCCCAATAGGTCTTTTCCAATTTCCCTTCACCAAAAAAGTTTAGAAGTGGACATCTATGTATGTGAAATTCCTTACAAAGAATATTCAAAGTAAAGAACCCAGTTCAAGTCAAATGCATGTATAGATTTGAGTTTGCAGCATATTCCTACTTACCTAGAATTCTATCGCTATCTAGAGGTGTAATAGTAAATTGTATGTAACAGTTGGCTTCTCAATTCAAAATTCAAGCTACATAATTTTCCACTAAATATTATAAGCAAAATAGGAAAATTGTAAAACAACAATTAGAAAAAGACTTAAGAATAATACATAAACCATAGATGATTGAAAACCTACAGTAAACATATTCATACAAGACAAGCAGTTTGTGTAATAGTTGGATTGTCAATTCAAAAATCAAGCTACATTCTTTGGCAGGAAACCCATATTAAAGACAACTTGTAAAGCTAATGAGTAGCAATAACCTGTACAAAATGCATATAATGCCACACACTCAGTCAAAAAATCGAGCTACATTTCTTGGCAGTAAATATTCTAGACAAAAAGAGAAATTGTAAAAGAGCTATTACAGGAAAAATCCTATTCACGACTGGGATGATAGAAAAATCTCGTTGGGAACTTCAAACAAATAAATTGAACAGATAAAAGAGATATTAGAAAGAATAACACTTAACACCCACCAAACTAATTTTATCTCCAAAAATTTTCTACTTTCCTACTAATGCTCTGCATATATATACATATGCAATCACTCCTATGTTAATCTACAATTGGTCCGATGTTAATGGGTGTAATGGCAAAGATGCACAAAAATAACTAAAACAATAAATGGAGGACACTAAAATTACTAACCTTAACCATGTTTTTTTACCAAAGAAACAAGATTTAACTACAATTGATCATATGGTAACATGTATGAGGCCATATATATATAGTCATTCCTATGCTAATTTTCAATTTTCCTATGTCTACATCTTCCATTTTTCTAGATTTTAAAGTACTATTTAATGTGGGTTTTCGAACATTTGTCATTTTTAACACTTATTGGGTATTGAATTCCTTGGTAGATACATAGATACATCTATGCATATATATATGTATTGAATTGCCTAATCCATGTTTCAAAATACACATGGGTAGATGTATATATCCATATATACAAACAAAGAGCATCGTGGCTTGTTCGACAATGTAATAGGAAATTATATATATCACGGGAGTGTTAATTCATTTTGTCATTGCTGTACTATGGGGGTGGATGAAGTAAATGCAATATTGAGTGTTGCAGTGTGGGAAATAATACTTTGTTTAAGTTGTATTATTGAAATAGCCATTGTGGTGTTGGTTTTATAGTATACTATTGTAAAAATCGTCACCTTTGGCTACATGGTCGATTTTCACAGTAGGTTGGAGGCTTTTAAAATTGTTGTTCTCCACAATCTGTAAGTCATTTTACATGGGTGTTTTGCATAAATTATTTATTTATTGTTTATGGTAAAATTGTTGTTCTCCGGGATTTGTAAGTCATTTTACATGGGTGTTGCAGTGTAGGAAAGTATAGTCTAAAATGTACAAGAAAATATATTGATTGAGTTGCATTGTCGAAAGAACCATCATGGTATTGTTTGTTTGCAATATATATATATATATATATATATATATATATATATATATATATATATATATATATATATATATATATATATATATATATGTATATATATATAAATATTACATATATATACATATACATATACATGTACATACATATACATATGTACATATACATATACATATAGACATACAACAACGACAGGATGTAATAACCCTCGCGTGAGAAAACACTCACTGTTAAGCTTCTGCATATCAAGGGAACCAACCCCACCACCTCTAACCTGCATAACTAAGAAGCTCCATGTCGCCATTAAGAAAACCCGAGCTAGGTTTCCCTTGGGTTGTTTTAGAAATTCCCTATTTGTCTATAATATCGAGTGCCACATAACGCAACTTGAATTTAGATTTGACAAGCTAGCTATTACATAGATTGCTTGTCTTGTATGCATATGTTTCATGATACTCCTTTTCCCTAATCTATTTGAAGCTCCTTGTAACCAATTATTCTATTGTTCTTGTAAAAAGGACTATTTTCAATATTTTAAATTGTGAAATTTTGGGGTTCCCAATCATGTGTCATTTTCCTATGATTCTTAAGTGTTTTATTGTAATTTGAAATCTTACCCCAAAAAAGTTTATAGGTTGACATGTATGTATGTGAAATTAGTTACAAACAATATTCAAAGTGAAGAATGCAGTTCAAATGAAGAACGCAATGCAAGTGAATAAATTGCTAATACACCTTGCTGACATATTGATAGAACTTTAGCCACGCTTGAATACACTCCAAACTAAAACTCTATTTGTATCTAAACAATGTGTAACACCAATTTCTTCACTAGGACTGGGTTCTTTATTTGAACTGCATTGTCAAAGGAGCCACAATGGTCTTGGTCTATAAATATGCATATATATTTCTACCTAAGGTGTTAGTCATGAAAGTAGTTACAAACAACATTCAAAGTGAAGAATGTAGTTCAAATGAAGAATGCAATGCAAGTGAAGAAATTGCTAATACACCTTGCTGACATATTGATAGAACTTCATGCATGCTTGAATACGCTCCAAACTAAAATTCTATCAATAAATAAACAAGGTGTAACACCAATTTCTTCACTAGGACTGGGTTCTTTATTTGAACTACATTGTCAAAGGAGCCACAACAGTCTTGATCTATATATATGCATATACATTTCTACCTAAGGTGTTGGTCATGAAAGTAGTTACAAACAACATTCAAAGTGAAGAATGCAGTTCAAATGAATAACGTAGTGCAAGTGAAAAAATTATTGTTACACCTTGTCAACATACTGATAGAACTTCAAGCATGCTTGAATATGCTCCAAACTGAAACTCTATCAATATCTAAACAAGGACATTCAAAGTGAAGAATTCAATTCAAATGAAGAACACAATGCAAGTGAACAAATTGCTATTACACCTTGTTGACATACTAATACAACTTCAGGCATGCTTGAATATGCTCCAAACTAAAACTCTATCAGTATCTAAACAAGGTGTAACAAAAATTTCTTCGCTAGGACTAGGTTGTTTATGTGAACTAGTCTTGACAAAAGAAATGTGTCCAACACCTTAATCATAAATATATATGCATATGTATAGATCAAGGCCATTGTGGCTCCTTTGACAATGCGGTAGTAACAGAAAAATAGAGAAACTGTAAAGGAGCTATTGCATGACAAATTCCTATTTAGGTTTTGGCTAGCAAAAAAATCATGGTGGAAACTTCAAACAAATAAATTGAATAGGTAAACGAGATATTGGAAAGAATATTACTTAACAACCACCAAACTAATTTTATCTCCAATATGTTTATGCTTTCACACTAACCTTGTGCATAGACATATATATATGCAAACACTCCTATGCTAATTTACAATTGTTCCTATGTTAATGGGTGTAACGACAAAGATGCACAAAGATAACTAAAACAATAAACATGATATATTTGTTCTTACATAAATACATGTGCACACAAGTTCTTACTTTGTGTTTTGGCTTTTAATGCCATATATTTGTTCTTTAATAGATTTATTCATTTATTCTAAGAATCCAAATAAATTTGTATTGTGTTATCACACTCTTCTCTTTGTCAAGTTTGTCTATTTGTTTTTGATAAAAAAATGGTATAACTGGGTCTTCAATTGCACTATGAAGTAATTCATTAAAAAATGATTTTTTTTATTTTGAATTTCATTATAGGGGGAGTGAGCTTGATGCACAGAGGCTTTATGAAACACTTGATGTGATTAATGAGTAGGGTGTGAAGAGTGAAAAATGTTTCATGAAGCCTTTGTGCATCAAGCTCATGGCATGTAATTGATAAACATGAACCTACTTTTCCCTAGTGAGTGTTATTTTTGGAGATATAAATTTGGTTAATTGTAATCATGGGTTATGCAAAACATTGGTCAAATATTTGTAGATTTAACTACAATTGCTCCTATGGTCATGGGTGTAATGTCGTAGATGCATAGAGATAACTACAAACAATAAACAAAGGATAAAAAGTGTATGTATGTGTATATGTATATGTATGCATATGTATATGTGTAACATATATGTATATGTATATCTATGTGTATATGTATATGTACCAAAAGTTCTAAAAGTTAGTAACATGTTTTGGACATACTGGAGTATATTAAACTATGTATATTTGTTTTATAAAATTATATTTTACTAACTTATACATTCAAATTTTTCCTTCATGCATGGCTAGATAGGCTCCAATAAATATCAAAATAAGGTATGTTTATAAAGTTATTTGTGTGTAATTTATGATTTGAGGGCATGTGCAAGATCATCATGGAAAAAATAGGCCCTTAACTGGCAAAAAATTTAGAAAAATCAGAGTTGGGAAACTTGACGTAAAAATTTGAATAAGTTATCAATATTATTTCAAAAATATGTAAAAATAGAATATGTAGCAAATTGAATTTAGTTTCTAAACTACTAGTTTATTTATTTTTAAATAAAATCTATTTGGTAAAAATTTGAAATTTCAATGTAGTAGTACTTAAATTTTAGGGAAAAAATAAGAAGTAGGTGTCTGTCTGACCACCCTAACCACAAGAAAATGATAATATTTTTTTATAATATTTTACATATAAGTAGAGGACTCATGTCAAGATGTGATGCATATTTTTTTGTAATTTCTTTCCAAGTAAATAATTAATTATGAATTTTTTATTACAACCTTTAAAAAATATAAAAAACTCGTATGTCTGACCACCTTAACTTGGTAAAAAATTCTTGAAATTTAGTTTTTTTTTAATCCTATAGTATGTGAAGCATAGAATGTGACGAATGTTTTGGATTCAAAAATGTGATACTATTTGAAAGCTATATATGTTTTTCAATCAGCCTATCAATCGGACTTTAGTCGTACTTCAAATAGAAAATGAATAATAATTATTTATTAAATTCAAAGTAAAGCATAATTTATATTGGTGAAAAGTTGATAATCTCCTTTAAAAACCTTTTTCATTTCATCAAATTTGGGTAAACAAAAATTTGTCAGCCACATACCCATCATATTGCCACTTTTTGGCCCATGATGATCTTGCACATACCCTTGAAGAAAAACCATTCATATTCCTTTGATCTCTTCCTTTTAACAATATCTGGCTTTTTCATCCATGGAATTGGTTTTATTTTTAAAGAAGACTTTCCCTATACTTAACATTATAGAAAATTCCCACCTTGTCTAAATATTTATCTCCATTCTCTTTTCCTTAAAGTTATTGCAGCAAAAAAAACACTACAAAAAAGGAAAACATCTATGAGAACACGACTTTTTTTTGCAACTTTGTCATTGTGTAATAAATGATATACATGTATCCATGAATTTTTAGACGCACTAAGCACAATAAACACACTATATACTACACATTGCATTTTTCCATGTCTACACAATTATATTTTCAGCTTATGGGGAAAATTATCTAAAGGAAATTTTTTATCAACATATCCATCTTTTCAAACTTGTTACACAAAACAAAAATAATGGAATATAGGAAATCATATATGCAAACAGAAAAATTTCCCCTCTTTCGCCATTGTGTGATATGTGATATGGCACCATTGAATTTTTAATGGGCCTTGCATACTTTTTCTTACTCGGCGATTTGGCTAGAGCCCATGGGGCTTCATGATGCCAAAATGGTAGGGAGGAGAATGAGCATGAGTTTTGTGGTTTTCGCTTTCACTAGCATACATTCACTCTAACATATCGATAACATATTGTACTCTGTTGATTGTATTTCTACATGGTTATAGAGCTATCTTTGCATATTACTAATTCAACTATTTAAACCTTGTTCTTTATAATGATAGCTATGTCCTTTAGGTTATCACAAGAATTATATGATGTGATTCTAATGTTTCTATGTAAATAAAACCTTTCCCATCTCTTTAAACTTATACACAACTAACAAAATTTAAAACATATTGATATAAGATTCAACCTATGTGCTTTGGTGGTAAATATTGAAGACAAATAGAAAATTGTATAATAGGTATTAGAATAACAATAATTTTCTACTAAATATTATAAACAAAAAACCACATTAAATAGAGCCTTAAAATATGGAGTATAGGAGAGGGAAACTAAAATAATGAATAGTTTGCTATGGGGAATTGAAAAGAACAATATCATGAAGAACAGTTTGTTATCATGAAGTTTGAACAAACAATGAAAAAAAATATTATGAAACATATTGATACAAGACATATAACATGTTCCATCCAAAAAAAATAATGCATACATTGACTGCTACATATCCACAACATATTGTATTATGTTGACTACATTTCTACATGGTTATAGAGCTATCTTTCCAGCTTGCTAATTCAACTATTTAAACCTTGTTCTTCATGATCATACCTATTTCCTTTAGGTTATCACAAGAATTATATGATGTGATTCTAAGTGTTTCTATATAAAGAAAACTTTACCCATCTCTTTAAACTTATACACAGCTAACAAATTTTGAAACATATTGATAGAAGATTCAAGCTACATGCTTTGGTGGTAAATATTGAAGACAAATACAAAATTGTATAATAGGTATTAGAATAACACCAATTTTCTACTAGATATTATACACAGAAAACCACATTAAATAGAGATTTAAAATATGGAGTATAGGAGAGGGAAACTACAATAATGAACATTTTGTTACAAGGAACTGAAAATAACAATATCATGAAGAACAATTTGTTATCACAATCTTCAAATAGATGATGAAAAAAGAATATCATGAAACATATTGATACAAGACATATAACATGTTCCATCCAAATAAAATAACACATACATAGAGAAAAAAAAATGAAAGTAGCCCAAAGGCATAGGTGAATGTCATATTTGTTCTTTATACCTCTACAACATTCAGTGCCAAAAAATGTAGCTTGAACAATTTGAGTTGACAGGCCAACTATTACATAGAATGCTTGTCTTGTATCAATATCCACTTGTTGATAACAAATTGTTCATAATTGTAGTTCACCTCTTCTATTCTCTGTGTTCTTAAGTTCTATTTATTGTGTCTTTCTTTTTTGTTGTTCATACTACATTTAGTTGCACCCAACAAGTATATGGCTACATCTTATTTAAGAATTCTAGTTTACAAATATGAACATAATTTATTCGTATGTTTGCATATATATCCACACATTCATTGAGATCCCTTGCTTTTGATTTTAATATGCTACGGTCTCTTATTTCATGACTACATATCAAATTCTTTGTGATAAATAATACAACTGTATATATTTCTAAAAATGTATAACACTGATTACAACTAGAGAAAATTCTTAGGTTATATGTTCTTGCTTGGGGGTTTGTTGACATCCCATGGGGTTGCATGACCTGATATGGCAAGGTAGAGAGTAGGACTTCTTTTTTTTCTATTCATACTACATCCAATTGCACCCACAAGGTATGCCTGCATCTTATCTAAGACTTCTGGTTTGTAAATATGAATGTAATTTATTCCTATGTTTTCATATATATATATATATATATATATATATATATATATATATATATATATATATATATATATATATTTGCACATTCATTGAGCTCCCATGCTTTTGATTTTACTATGATGCCCACATTGTGTTTAGCCTATTAACAAATAGAGTAATTGTATAAGAGGAGATGCATTATCTTGCATTTAGTATTATAGAGAAATAGGGAAATTGTAACATAACTACTAGTATAGCATAGATACATGTATTTATGCATATATACATATATATGTGTGTGTGTTTGTATATAAATATATATACATATATATATACATATATATATATGTATATGTATATGTATATGTATATATGTATATGTATATGCATATATATATGTGTATATATGTATATATGTATATATGTATATATGTATAAATGTGTATATATGTAAATAGCACCACAATGGTTGTATAGACAATGCAAATTAATCAAAGTACACTTTCCCACACTACAACATTTAATATCCCATTTACTTCATCTAGTTGCATTTACTTTGAATGTCCCCACCGTGCAACAATGGAAAAATGAATTAATACTTGCATGGCCAAACACTTACTATTCAACCTCTGTGTATCAAGGAGACCAACTGCACCACTGCAAACCCATGTAGTTACCAAGCTCCATGATGCCCTAAAAAAAAATTGCTCACATCTCTACTAGTTGGGACATCTCTGGTGCTACCAATCATTCTTATTCCTTTCCCTAATAGATATTTCACAATTTCCCTATTTTTTCTACAATATTTAGTGGCAAATAATGTAGCGCCAATTTTGAATTGACAAGCCAACTGTTACATATAATTTTCTATCACAACTTTCCTACACAGTGATATAATATCTGGTAGGCAGGGATATGCTACAAACTCAAATCTATACATGTATTTCACTGCCTTGCTATAAAAATACTTAATAATCAGAAGAAAATGAGAGATTTTCAAAACCTACATTAAATAGAACTTTAAAATATGGAGAATAGAATAGGAAAACTATGATAATGAATAGTTTGGTATGGCGAACTGCAACATGCATACACACACACACACACATGTATACATATATATGTATACATGTATAATATCTTTTACGATTTCCCTAATTCTCTATAATATTTAGTGCCAAACAATGTAGCTTGATTTTTCAATTGAGAACCCAACTGTTAATAGATTTCTTTTCTTCTATCAATATGTTTCACAATATAGTGAAATTTTAAAAGAACTATTAGAAAAACGCTTTAAGAATTAGGTATAAATGATAAATGATTGAAACCCACATCAAACATATTGATACAAAAAAAGCAATCTATGTAAGAGTTGGCTTGTCTAATCAAAATTTCTCACATAGGCAAACACTTGCCTTCTGCTTCTGTGTATCAAGGAAACCACCTACCCCACTGCCACTGTATACAGGTAGGAAGATCTACGACTGTCATAAGAAGCCTTCAATAGTTTGGGGATTTCAATGTACATACATACATACATACATACATATATGTGTGTGTGTATGTATCTCTCTATGTTTGAGGAGATTCAATAGCTTTTCATTTTTTGTTAATAGTATTTAGAATAAGTGTGCCTTGTTTGGGGGTGTGGCTAGAGCCTGTGAGGCTTCATGATGAAAATATCATGCGAAGGAGACTGGCTATCCATTTACAGCTTTTTCTCCCCACCACCATATATTTCTTGCTGGTTATATACATGGTCATAAAAAATCTCCGATGCACTTGCCTTCAAAAAACATACTTTATTTTATTCATTGCATTTGACATTATTTCCACAGCTCTCTTTTCAAGTCCCGAAATAGATCACTTATTAGCAATTCTTTACCAACATGGCATGTACTCAAAATCTTCCATTTTATCTCTTTCTATTTAGAATAGATAGTGCTAACCTCTTTTATTGTATATCTATATTGTTTCATTTATAATAGTGCATAGATATAATGGACATTCAACAAAAAATATTCCATTGTAAACTATCTATTTGAAATTATTCCATGGTCCAACAACTCGATCCAATACATCGTGTGCTTGCTAAACACCATCAGAAACCTTTGTCCTACTGCCAAGTTCTTTCATCTGTGTATGTTCTTTGTAGTATCTATCATTTACCTATGGGTATTATTTGTTTTCCTAATTGATACAAGGCAAACAATCTATCTTAGACTTGGATTCTTAATTATAAATTTGAACTACACTATTTGGAACTAAACACTATAGAAAAATACTTAAGAAACAATATTTGGCACTAAAAGAACTATTACAAAAATACTTAAGAACCATGGCAACATAATAGATGATCGTAAATCAACTTTAAAATATGGAGCATGGAAGAGGAAAACTACGGTAATGAACAATTTGTTATGGGAAACTGAAAAAACAATAATATCATGAAGAGTAGTTTGTTATTGTGGACTTGAAACAAATGAGAAAAAAAAAATTCTTGAAACATACTGAGACAAGGCATATAACATGTTCTATCCAAACAAAATAACCATGGCAAAAAATTCATAATTTTAAAAATTTTAAAAAATTGTTCTTACAAGAATAATAGAATAATTTATTACAGGGCTCTTCAAATAAATGAGAAAAAAGAGTATCATTTACTGACATGGCTATATTGTAGCAATTTTCTCATAAGCTAAATAATACTTACGTATGCTATTTTTAACTCTTTTTAAATCAAAGTGTACCTAAATACAAATAAAGATAGAATACACAACTGTTTAGATATACATGTGCATATATAAATTGTTGTTGCATTCTCAAACAAGCCATAGTGGTCTTGGTTTCTATATATTGATATATATTTCTTCCTATATGTGTTTTTCAAAATATGAAATGGGGAATTCAATATATATATATATATATATATATATATATGGGTATGTGTAGGATCATGATGGGCCAAAAAGTGGCAATATGATAGGTATGTGGCTGATGACTATTTTTTAATCCAAAATTGATGAAATGAAAAGGGTTTTTAAAGGATATTCTTAGCTTTCAACCAATATAAATTATGCTTTACTTTGAGTTTAATAAGTAATTATTATTCATTTTCTATTCAAATTATGACTAAAGTCCTAATTGATAGGTTGATTGAAAAACATCTATAACTTTCAAACGGTATCACATTTTTTGAATCCAAAACACGCATCACATTCTATGCTTCAGATACTATAGGATTAAAAAAATAAAAAATTGAATTTCATGAAGTTTTGACTAAGTTAAGGTGGTCAGACATATGAGTTTTTATATTTTTTTAAAAGTTTTAATAAAAAATTCATAATTAATTATTTAATTGTAAAAAAATTACAAAAAAAATATGCATCACATTGAGGCATGAGTCCTCTACTTATATCTAAAATCTTATAAAAAATTATTATCATTTTATTGTGGTTAGGGTGGTCAGATAGACACCTACCTTTTTTTTGCCTGAAATTTAAGTACCATTGCATTGAAATTTCAAATTTTCACTAAATAGATTTTTTTTTTAAACAAACCTAGTAGTTTAGAAACTAAATTTAATTTTCTACATATTCTATTCTTACATAGCTTTGAAATAATATATATAACTTATTCAAATTTTTACGTCAAGCTTCCTAGCTTTGATTTTTCTAAATTTTTTGCCACTTAAAAGCCCGTTTTTTCCATGATGATCCTGCACATACCCATATATAGACATAAATTCAAGCTATTTGTCTATAGTATTTACTACCAACTGTTTTAGGTTAATAGGGAATTCAATACATATGTATAGACATAAATTCTAGCTATTTGTCTATAATATTTACTACTAAGTGATGTAGCTCAAATTCCCAATTAACTCTCTGGTGTTATACCCATTTTGCATAGATTATTGGCACCCATTCCCTTCAGAAGTTTTGTTTAGTGTAGGTTTATTGCCAAAGAGTGTAGTTCAAATTTTCAATTGATAGCTCAACTCTTACATACATTGCTTCTCTTGTATGAGTATGTTTACTGTGGGTTTTCAATCATCTATTATTTACTTGTGATTCTTAAGCAATCTACAATAATGAAGTGTCTACTATGGGGAACTAGGGAAAGAGTATCATATAACAATTTTGGAGATAAATATAGTTTAGTGGTTGTTAAGTGTTATTCTAATAGCCCTTTTACAATTTGTCTATTTGCTTATAATATTTAGTTGCAAGTAATGCACCTCAAATTTTCAATTAAGTCTATGAAGTTAATACCCATTTTGTGTAGGGTATTGGATCCCATTGGCTTTACCACTTCTATTTAATGTGGGTTGACTGCTAAAGAACATTGCTTGAATTTTCAATTGACAACTCAACTATTACATAGACTAGTTATCTTGTATTAATATGTTTAATGTGGGTTTTCGATCATGTGCCATCTACTTGTGATTCTTAAGTATTTTTCTAATAATTCTTTTATAATTCATCTATTTTTTCTATAATACTCAGTGCCAATAGTATCCTGAACAAAAGTTTGTTATGGGGAACTTGAATTAGAGATGGAGGCACAATTTTCCTAATGAATATATTTTCTGCCACATTTCGTAGTATACTTTCCCTTACTAACCCTAACCATATTTTTTTGATGAAAGAAAGAATATTTAACTATAATTTCTCCATCCATACAAAACCATGATACAAAACACCCATGTAAGATGACTTACAAATTGCAGACAACAACATTTTTAACATAAACAATAAATAAATCATTTGTGCAAAACACCCATACAAAATGACTTACAAATTCTGAAGAACAATACTTTTAAACTGCTCCAATCTTCTATAAAGATGAGATAGTATGACTATGTAAAGATGAGTGGAAGTGGATGAAAGTGTGAAAAATGGCTAAGTATGGCTTGAGGAAATTTTTTGCAAGAGTTTGGCTACTATGAATGATCTCTCCCAAAATGAGAGAAAAGGGGAGTATTTATAGAGAATTTGGAATTCTCTAAGGAAATGGATGGTCAAGATTGAGCCACCAAGATCAAGATGTAGGGCTAAGGTGAGTTGAGAACTCACAAGCCCTCGTATCTTGACATGTGGCATGTGAAGTGGCTTGAAAATGATGATGTGTACATGAGGTGGAAGAAGTGTAAATGACATGGAGGTACTACATAGTACCTTGGGATTGGACAAGATCTCATAAAAGAGGTCCTTATTCCCATGTGGGTGAGAGTACATGTGAAAAATTAAAAATTCCTCAAATATCCACATGGGGATGAGAGAAGGAATTTAAAATTTCCTGAAATGCATTAGGGGATTAAATGTGAATTAAAAATTCACACGGGGAATGGAGTTCCTTCTCCAAAAGGAGAAAGCCTTTAATAGGACTGACTTAGGACACATTCCATAAATGACATGAAGACCTAACTAAGTGATTAATGTTGTGCAAGTACTTGATTAGACTAATTAATGAAAATTAGAGGCAAGTTAGATTTCACATGTGACTTGATGTGACAAGTCAAAGATCACCTAGGGAAGAGTAAAAGGAATTTAATATTCCTTGGAATGATAAAAGGAATTAAAAATTCCTTGAGAGGTTGATTAGGCTAGTTAATGAAGGATTAGAAGAAGGTTAGGTGGCTAAGAGAGATTAGAGGCCAACTTGCAAAAGTTGGAGGATGTGACACATCCTAATTAAGAATTAGGCATGTGCACATCCCTAATGATGAGATTAGGAGAATAATTAGGATTAACAAAGGGATGTGACATGTGAGAAATTAAATAAATTCAATATTTATTTAATTCATTGTATGAAAAGGAGGATTAAAGAGATAAGGTATTCAATTATTTAACTAGATACCTTAGGGATTAGAAGAAATTTAGAGGTATTAATTAAATAATAGTGATATTACTTAATTAATGCAGATAAGGGGATGTCTAGACGAAAGGGGATAAATTTAGATAAATTAAGTGTTCAAATTTAGGTGTCTACATTTTTCCCCTCTTTGAGATGGTGTTACGAAGTAGCATCATTTCAAAGAATATTAAAACATAGAACCTAGAAGAAGACACTTAGATTGGGAAAGATGCCCTAGTCATTCAAAGAAGTGACTAGGAAGGAAGATGATGGGGGTGAAGATGAAAGTTAGGGATTGAGGATGCCCCCTTGAGAGGACATGCAGGTTCAAGAGAACACAAGTGTGCTTTTGAAATGGATGAGATGGATAAAAGAGGATGATAATGCAAAGTGATGGATAAGAGGGGAGGATAAGCGATAGGAGATGGGTGAAGCACAAATAGAGTTTAGGACAAATATGATGTTGCCCTGGAGTCAAGGTACAAGACAAAAGGGATTGATGATGGATGTAGTGTTTGTAAGGAAATCTAGGGAGCGTATCTAATGAAAATTCCAAATAGTAGTGCCTTTGGTAACTTCAATTTTGAAGATTACCTCAAAGACACAAACAACTATGTCCTAAAGTGGAAACAAACATAGTTATTTTGCACATTGATCCTTCTGAGAGAAGCACATGTAATTCAACAGCAAGCAATAACAATATGAAAGATACTACATAAAACAAAACACAAAGATTTTAAATGGGGAAAACCCTTTCAGGTAAAAAACCCCACTCTCCAAAGTTTGAGCCATAGTATTATTCAGTAATAGAAAGTTACAATACAATTTTAGGCTCTTAGCCTTTTCAGAGATTACATCTTGTTCATTTGGATACAACTGGTAGCAAACTATCCATGAGATATCACTCAAAGAAATCATGATCATGAGAGGTTCCTGCAGCTTAACTCTGCCTCTCAATCCTCTACTTTGACCTCATGGCTTCGGCCTTTTGGCCAGCCACTCGGTCCTCACTCTATCATTCTCTCTCTGGCTCTCAGCTCTTCAGCTCCTTGGCTTATTAGCCTGCCAGCTTCTTTTTTTTGCTACTGGATATCTAATGTATTCATATACATTCATTCTCATTTGGCTCTGTGAATCGGTTCAAGATCATAACTGTCAAGTAGTAACCTCCAGCTCAACATCCTTATCGAAACGTAGATGTTTCCATTTCCTCATGTAGATTTTTCCCTTCCACACAGAAACGATTGCAATGGTTCACATCCTGCTTTCTTGGATTGGACCACATCGTACCATGTCAAACAAACTTCACTCGGTCAATAACAATTAGCTTGTGTCGCATGTTGGTGAGACACTAGAAGTGTCTCCCCGATGCCACAAAACCCGTTTACACGTTGTCACCGAGAGTCATCTCCATCAGCAAGAGGTTCCACCAAGCTTACCATTGACCTCAGCATGCACATCGGTGAGACTATCACTATTTCCAAGAGATCACATCGAGCCTTCAAGTCATACCGAAACCCATTATATCAACATTCATCTATTAGCAAGAGTCTCCTCATCGGCATGATCAGTGAGACCTCTCACCGACCTCCAGTTGAACTCATCCACCAATGCTATTGCTAAGACATCCAACAATCGCAAGAGGTTATACTGAGTCTCCTCAAGTTTCACTAAAGCACCCGACAGTCGGCAAGACATTCGTCTTTTGCCAAGACCTCACATCAAGCAAAAAATGTCATACCGAGTTGGCAAGACTTATCACTTTCGCTGAGACAAATTATACTGGCATCAGGATTCCCATCGACAAGACAACCACTCTCTGCCAAGACATCATACCGATGCCTTCAAGTTACCCCAAAGTCTTCTATTGGCTAGACATTCCACTCTCGCCAAGACCTCTCACCAAGTCTTCATGTTGTTCCGAAGCATCCACCAGTCGGCGAGACTCAGCACTTTTGCTAGGACTTCATATCAAGGTCCTAAGTCATACCAAGCACCCCAATCACTAGTCGACAAGACTTTTATCTTTCGCCGAAACCTCACATCGAGCACCCATGTCTTACCGAGTCGGTAAGACATTTCACCTTCACCAAGACCTTTCACCAAAGTCTCTAGGTTACCTCAAGCCCACCTTTCGCTAGGAGTCATGCTGAACACATCCCACACTGTCGGTGAGACAAATTCCTATCGCCAAGACTTGATAGCAAAGTCTTTTGAGTCACCATGAAGAACCCAAGCAATGTCGCCAAGACTTCTCCATTGTCACTGGGACATCATACCAATTGCCTTGAGCTACTCCAATGACTCCAAGATTTTCCCCGTTGGCATGACCTTTCATTCTCGCTGAGACATCTTACCAAAGCCCTTGTGATTACCCTGATAGCCATATGCTATCGGTGATACTTTCTCCAGTCACTAGGACTTCTCCTTGACACTCGATAAGAGCATTCTCCTGAGTGTTCAAGTCACCCCGATGACTTTAATTGGTGAGACATCTCCCAGTCGCTAGGACCACATATTGACACACTTGAGTTACAATGATAGACTTCATTCAACAAGACATTTTCTCTATCTCAGCGACATGAGCAAAACACAAGGTTATCAAACTGCCAATTAGCCAGACAACATGAATGTCATAGCCACCTTGCTTTCTTAGAGGTTTTAGCCTATGAGATTGAGGCACATTTTCCAACAATCTCCCACTTGATGAAGATCACACAGGCACCTCCAAAGCAACCAGAAACTCCACTAGTTCAGACCCCGCAAAACTCAATGGCCAACAAAGCAAACCGATCACAGCCTTCCAGGAAACCACATAGATCAAAAACATGCTCTCATGTTCCATCAAGAATTCTACTCCAACATCCAAGATGTTCACCTTCAAGCAACAATCCTATCATCTTCCAACATGCCACCTGTGGAAGAAGAATACAAAGCCATGGTGTATAAGCACCATTCCAATGAACACAAGCAAAAGATCCTAGTGATATCACCAACAAGATATAGCTACCACTTCACTGTGCTCAAACATTATACAGAAGCAATATCAACTTCAAAGCTTCAAAAAGAACACACCAGTGAAGTCATATCTAGAAACAAGAAACAAGACATCAGTTAGAACAGCAATCAGATTGACTGCTCCCATCCAACTGATAACCCACACGACTAAAAATAGCACCCATAGCTCGTACTATTCCATCTGATCACACATACCCAAATAGGTATCACCATTAATACACTTATGCCAATCCATAACCAACTCATTAACAACAAATACAAGCTCCAAGTGTCAACTAGTCAAAGAAGACAAGACACATATAGGAACTCCCACTATCTGAGTAATCCAGATTTGAAAGATCAAGGGAATCAACAAGTCTACCAATTCTAGCACATGAAAAATGTAACCTTGTAGTACCAAGGAAAAATCCAAAATGACATGTACAACCTGTAACGACCTGCTACAAGAGACATTTCTCTCACCACAAACCTTCACTGCCATAGAGAGAAATTTTGCGCATCATCTTCCTGTAGAACATCCTTCTACATACACTTCTAATAGCCAGCTATGTCAAGAATGATCTTCTTCATAACCCAAAAGAGAAACCTTAACAACATCCATCCGTTCAATCATCAAGATCAAACCAATTTTAAAACCAACATAGATGTAAGCATCTCAAAGAAGATCAAACTAGTTCATTTCCCATTTCAGGAAATCAGCCCATACATCATCTCCTACCAATTCTCATTAGCAACAAGGAGATAAAAGAAACCATACAACTTCCACTATGAATCTTCTAGAATAATTAAACAGTAATTCAAGATCCATATCATGAAAGTAAACTTAATAAAACACATCTGAAAAATATAATGGGCCAAATACCTTTCAAATAAACTATCGAGTAGACCAAGAGTGGGAATGAGAATACTCCTTTCAGGATATGCAAGTCATCATGACTAATCCAAGATAAATCTCCTCATAGGTCTCTTATTGAACTCACGTTCAACCAAGGTGAAGGCTTCTTGGAATTTCTGTTGAACAACTTTAACAAAAGTAACAAGCAGCAACACATCTCTCATAAGAGAAAAAACAGCTCCACCTTGTTCTTCATGTATCCATGAGTACTAGCAACCGATCATCTCATGCTAAACTTCAACTGCATTACTGCACTAACACAAAGTATCAAGCAAGTAATCAAAGCACTCAATACACAAATAATTACTAGACCACTGTCAAAGCTCCAATCATCTGAATCAAGAACTTATCATGACATCATGATCTACACATCCCCATAGGAGATACCATGCTTTAAGTGACCTCACCATTGTCTCAAGTACAATGCACAATGCCAAAACTCTAGTGTACAAGCAAGAGTATACCATGACATAAAGAAAATAAACTTTTAAAAAAAACATCACATGTCAAGCACCACCAACACCCTAGCCAAAGACTCCAAGCATCCTCAATGGTTCCAAGATGTTGCACATCTTCAAATAATGTCCACGCAAAAGCGCTAGAACCCTTCTGCAACACTAAAGAAGACCATTCACCACCATGTGATGAATCCATAGTCACTGCTAGAGCTCTCAAGCATCATGACCACCTACTACATGTTCCCTTAACCAACTATTTAGGTATTCAATAGTATCCATCCTCTCATCTCAAAACACCACACCAATGCACAAGTGACCATGGACAAGGCCAGCTAACAAGTTTGTACCAATAATGAATCAACCTCGTGGATATAGATAGTCCACTTCTAAGTTGTCTCATAGAAAAAATGTAGGTAAAGACACCCCACAACATTGCACAACCCTTAGATCCATTCAATAGAAATGTGCAAACCCATCATTGCATTGGAAACTGCAACACTGAGATATCAAAGAGAATAACTGCATAGACAACATGACTCAAACAGCAGATCACACTAGATCTAACTTTCCAACATGTCCAGTATGAGTACCATAATCAAGGAACCCACAAGCACCACCACAAGAATGTTGAGTGACAAATCACGTACTAACACTCCCATGCAGAGAAGAAAACATACCTCCTCAAGCCATGCACCAAGCATTCATGCAGACCTACAACTATTTCATCCAGCAACACCCGAAAAGGCCAATATCTAGACAATAGCTTAATAGCAACTCCACATGATCACAAGTTTTGATTAGCCGTGTAAACTTGCAAAACCACAGAGCCATGCAAGTATAAAACATCCTTAGAAAGGAAAATAATAGTTAAGGAGAATCCAAGTCCCTTTCAGACCAACTCTAAAACCACCAACATGTACATGCATTCGAGAAAGAGAGAAAGGCTATTTCAGAAGCTTGCAAATCATCTAATGATTAACTCCATAGCCTTCAAGCATTTGAGGTTAACAAGAAACAGTGCCTTCCAACACCAGGAACCACCACCTAGCATAAGCACTCTAAAAAATCCACCTCATACTTCAAGGTTATACCTCTACTAGCTAGGAGACACAGATCACAATATGATCAACTCCATTTTCCATCTTGACCATCCTTCAAGCTGCATGTTGTCTTAGAATACCACAAGGCTTCCACTCATCAAAGGATCAATCCATCATTCCATTCCTCTAGATTTCTTCTAGCTCATCAAGCTAAGAAATCTTTACAGGAGAAATATCCAAAACCATCAATCAGAACATGGCTCTGATACCACTTGTAAGAAAATCTAGGGAGCGTATCTAATGAAAACTCCAAATAGTAGTGCCCTTGGTAACTTTAATTTCAAAGATTACCTAAAAGACATAAACAACTATGTCCTAAAGTGGAAATAGACAGTTATTTCCCACATTGATCCTTCTGAGAGAAGCACATGTAATTCAACAACAAGCAATAACATAGATGAAAGATACTACAGAAAATAGAACACAAATATTTTAAGTGGGGAAAACCCTTTCGGGTAAAAAACCCCACTCTCCAAAGTTTGAGCCATTGTATTATTCAGTAACAAAAAGTTACAATACAGTTTCAGGCTCTTAGCCTTTTCAAAGATTACATCTTGTTCATTTGGATACAACTGGTTGCAAACTATCCCTGAGAGATCACTCAAAGCAATCATGATCATGAGAGGTTCCTGTAGCTTAACTCTGCCTCTCAATCCTCTGATTTGACCTCATGGCTACGGCCTTTTGGCTAGCCACTCGGTCCTCACTCTATCATTCTCTCTCTGGCTCTCAGCTCTTCAGCTCCTTGGCTTATCAGCCCGCCAGCTTCTTTTTTTTGCTACAGAACGTCCAATGCATTCATATACATTCATTCTCATTCGGCTCTATGAATCAGTTCAAGATCATAACTATCAAGCAGCAACCTCCAGCTCAACATCCTTATTGAAACGTAGATGTTTCCATTTCCTCATGTAGATTTTTCGCTTCCACACAGAAATAGTTGCAATGGTTCACATCCTGCTTTCTCGGATTGGACCACATCATACCATGTCAGACAAACTTCACTCAGTCAATAGTGATCAGCTTGTGTTGTATGTCGGTGAGACACTAGAAGTGTCTCCCTGATGCCACAAGACCCGTTTACACATCGCCAAGAGTCATCTCCATCGGCAAGAGGTTCCACGGAGCTTACCATCGACCTTAGCATGCACATCGGTGAGACTATTGCTATCACTAGGAGATCACATTGAGCCTTCAAGTCATACCAAAACGCATTGTATCAACATTCATTTATCGGCAAGAGTCTCCTCATCGGCATGATCGGTGAGATCTCTCACCAACTTCTAGTTGAACTCACCTACCAACGCTATCGCTAAGACATCCAACTATTGCCAAGAGGTTATACCAATTCTCCTCAAGTTTCACCGAAGCACCTGATAGTCGGAAAGACATTCGTCTTTTGCCAAGACATCACATTGAGCAAAACATGTCATACCGAGTCAAAAAGACTTATCGCTTTCACTGAGATGTTATACTGACATCAGGATTCCCATCGGCAAGACAACCACTCTTCACCAAGACATCATACCGATGCCTTCAAGTTACCCCGAAGTCTTTTGTTGACTAGACATTCTGCTCTCGCCAAGACCTCTCACTGAGTCTTCATGTTGTTCTGAAGCATGCACCAGTCAGCAAGGCTCAGCGCTTTCGCTAGGACTTCATACCGAGGTCCTAAGTCATACCGAGCGCCCCAATCACCAGTCGGCAATACTTTTGTCTTTCGCCGAAACCTCACATTGAGCACCCATGTCTTACTGAGTCGGTAAGAAATTTGACCTTCGCCAAGACCTTTCACTGAAGTCTCCAGGTTACCTCAAGCCCACCTTTCACCAGGAGTCATGCCAAACACATCCCACATCGTCGGTGAGACAAATGCCCATCACGAAGACTTCGTAGCGAATTCTTTTTAGTCATCATGAAGACCCCAAGTATTGTTGCCGAGACTTCTCCATTGTTGTTGGGACATCATACTGATCGCTTTGGGCTACTCCAATGACTCCAAGATTTTCCCTATTGGCGTGACCTTTTATTCTCATTGGAACATCTTATCAAAGCCCTTGTGATTACCCCGATAGCCATATGCTATTGGTGATACTTTCACCAGTCATTAGGACTTCTCCTTGACGCCCGATAAGAGCATTCTCCTTAGTGTTCAGGTCACCTTGATGACTTCAATCGGTGATACATCTCCTAGTCGCTAGGACCACATATCGACACACTTGAGTTACAATGATAGACTTCATTCGGCAAGACATTCGCTCTGTCTCAGCAACATGAGAAAAACACAAGGTTATCAAACTGCCAATTGGCCAGACAACATGAATGTCACAACGACCATGCTTTCTCAGAGGTTTCATCCTGTGAGATTGAGGCACATTTTCCAAAAGTGTTGTCAATGAGGGAATGAGAGATCCTAAAACAATAGAGGATAGGGAAGGATACATCCCAAAACACCACTAAATGATAGGGAAGAATATCTCCCAATGATGATGCGGAAAGTGTTGTTGACGAGGGAAGGATACATCCCAAAAAAACACTAGAGGGATAGGGAAGGATAATAATGGATGATGCTAATGATGATGGGGTTAAGGCTTGTAACAAGACTAGGGACAAGACCAAGGATTTAATTAGATTATTTGTGCTAGATTGAATGGGGGAGGATTGGATTGGGATGGGAGATAGATGAAAGGAATAAAAATAATAAGGGACAAGATGCTTAGAATAACCAATCTATATTATTCTAAGAATATTGAAGAAATGATGATAAGATATTGGATGGATATGGAAGGGAGAGTGAGGAAGGATGAATGCATGGGTGGGGAAGATGAAATGCAATCCTAATGCAGTTTTTCCATCTTTGGAGTACTGATTTTTTCTATAGAATTAGACACAAGATGCTAGGATATGAAGAACCAAGGAAGATTAGTGTCTAATGGATGAAACAAATACATCAAATAAGAAGGCTATCGCAACCCTTGAAATTCATGATGACCTTGGTCAGACCAAGTATTGGGATAACCATAAGCACAAAAGGATGCCCCAATGTAACACAAGACCCCAGGGATCTTGGTGGGTACTACATGGGAAAACCGAGAAGACAACAACAAAGAAAATATCAAGATACACCCCTATGTTGACCAATCAAAACACACCATAATATGATGGATCATGTCAGCCTTGACAAGTGATGATAGGGAGCTCAAATGATAAACAAAAGCCAAAATTATCAAAAGATCGCAATCAATTTCAAACATCCTTTGTCATAGGATCAAGGGGATGGATGGGATTGATGAGGTTTGTTAGGAAGGATGCATCCTATTGAGACCAATGATGGATACTAAACTAAAAGATTGGTATGACGCGGGATATTTGAAACTAATTGGATCTAATGATACAAGTGGATCTCATTTGTTAAGAACCAGCTAGATAAGGGCATAGCTTGATGACATGACACAAGAGGCATGACACAAGATAGGAGACTAACACATCCTAGAGACCTAGGGGCTCGGGGGCCAATGAAAGATTATCCTTTCCTATGTGAAAGCACAGAGCCCTCGTAGTTTGATAAAAGGATGACGATAGACCATGATGGAGACTTCAATGGATGATAAAGATAGGATGGAACAAAGGAGCAAAGTGGACAATATAGATTGATGATGGAACCTCGGGGTGGATCAAATGATCGACCTTTCTACATGAAAGCACAGGGGAAATGTAGTTAGGAAAAATGCCAAAGACAAATGATGGATAAAAGATGATGAGATAACCCTAGATAAGGGGATAAAATGATGGGACCGATACAAAGAGACAAGATAGACCTATTGGATTGGATAGGATGATGGTGATCACAAAGCTCAGGGATGGGATAGTTATCCAAATCATCAAAAGATGAATTGGGAGGATGATATGATGGAGAGATGAGGGATGAAAAAGGAGAGATTGAAAAGATGTGCAAAAGAAGCAGAAGTGATGACAATAAGATAGATGGCATTAGATTGCATGGGGAGTAGCCTATAGCTAGATACCAATGACAAGGGATTATGAGATGGGATGAGGATAGAGGATGGGGGGAGGAAAATGATTGTTTGGATGGATTGGATAGAGGGATAAGGATTTGGATGAGGAAAAGGTTACTAGATGGATAGATGAAAAGGGATGCTATGATGGAAGGATAGGAAGATAAGGATGGGGAGATAGATATAATGATAAGGAGATGAGGAGAGGGAAATGGAAGGGATTGTTCTGATGGAATGAATCATTTCTCCAAGGACTATATAACAAAGGAAGATAGATGCCCCCACTCTAGATATGTCATGTGTGAGAAGGCATGGAGGATGCAATAGAGAAGGATAGGAAAATAAAGGAGCTAGATGGATGAAGATAGGATGCATGGATAAGGAAGGGAGATGGAAGGTAGCATGATGGGTGGATAAGGAAGGTAGATGAGTGCGAATGAGGATTAGGATAGTGTGCAAATGAGGGGGATGTATGATAAGAGGTGCCTAAAGCATGTTTATATGTTTTCCCCTATTGTTATCAAGATCACAAGGAGGATAGAAGGATTGGGATAAATGAAATACACCAAGCAAGATGTGTAAGATAGGTAGGATGGAGGGGATGAACGAAAATGATGTATAGCAAGAAGTCAAGTGCATAGCGAGAAACATAGCGGATGGAGGGAATGCATATTAGGAAGCTGCCCCCAAGTGTAGATGGGGATTTACGCATGATGCATGTTTGCCAGGTTTTCATCATGGTACTTATCTAGGGCACTTTTTTGTCAAGTTTTCACCATTGGATGGATTATTTCTCTTTACTCTTTTATTTTTTGACTTTTTTGACTTTTTCTGACTTTTTTGACTTTTTGGATTTTTTTTTTAATTTTTTGGATTTTTTGACTTTTTGGGATAGCATGCAGAAGGAGATGGAGGTGAATAAGTGGATTTAGAAAACATAAGATAAGGAGATGGATGAAGGAATCAAGCATCAAGTTCTATATGAGGTATTAAGAGCCCATGTTTGAAGCGACTGTTGGATGTTACTACAACCTTATTAGGATAAATGGATTATGCAAGGGGATGGATTAGAGGGATTTGATGGGGAAGATATGCGAGATAACGAATGGGATGCTAGAAATGGTATGGATAGAATGATGGGGTGGTACGTGATGGGGAGATGTCTTTAGGACCAACATTAGCACATGTGGTGGTGGATGTGAAAAGATAAGAGCATTAATGGATGGAGAATGTGGGGATAAAGGAGATGGAATGGTGAATTTCAGGACATAGGGACCCAAAATAGAGTGAGGAGATGGAGGAAGTGTATGATTATATTTTGGATTAGTGACTATGGATTTTCTTATAGATTTTTCATTTGATGGCATTGCATCTTTTTTCATTGGGATCCACATGGTTTTGATCTTTTCTTTGGTGGGCCTTTTTGGCCTACAGATTTGATTTTGATTTTGGATTTTATTTTTCTTTTCTTCAACATGTCATTTAGAGAGAACATAAGGAGCTTGAGGTTCATGTGGATCTTTAGGTTTAGGAATTTTTGCTTCAGCATCCAAAGTGATTTTAGTAGCAATGGGATGGGTGCAAGGATATGGGTGATGTGGAGCAATGGAGGGAGGATGATGAGGATTATGTGTAGGTATGTGCCTTTTTTTATCTTGATTAGGGGGCATGCGAGAAGGATGTTTTTGATGGATGACATGGATAGGTGTTGGATGGATGAAAGGATGAGATGGAGGAGGTGATTTTGGGAAATATGGACCCAAAGCAAACAGAGTGGGTGGAGGGACATAGAAACCCAAGATGGATGGAGTAGATGAAGGATGGGAGATGGTGGATGGAGGGATGTAAGGACCCAAAATGGATGGAGCAGATGAATGAGGAATATGGGTGGTTTTTTTGAGGTTATACGATAGAGGAGGAGGGATGGTAGTATATGATCTAGTGGAGTGATGGGAAGAGCCTATATTTCTTTTGGAAGAGGCTCGTTGAGGACGTTTAGAGGTTGTACCAACATCTTGAAATTGTGAGTCTTGGGAAATAGGTCCAAGACCTTGCATGAAGATTTGTTCTTTGACTTGGATGGGCTCTAAAATACCTTGCTCATGAAGGTCTAGACATTTTCCTTGATAGTTCATTTTCTTGAGCATGTGATCCATGATAGGATTTGTGTTATTCTGAAAACATGATGCAAGTCCATTATTAGGTGGAGGATGATGGGTGGTATATACACTATGTTTTTCTTCTGCAAGGAGGCCACCATGGAAGAATGTGAGAGTGCCAAGGGGATATGAAAGTGGTGTGGGGGTAGCAATTTTAGGCAATGATGTGGGATCATGGGAGGGAGATGATGGGATAGCAACATTTGGATCGATGGTATTAGGAGAGGGATTAGGGGATACGATAGGATCTGGATTTGTGGTAGTGAACTCATGCAATAGAGATGGAGATGGAGCGGTGGAATCTTCAATGACAAGGGGATCATGGGATGGAATGGATGGGGGACTATGATCTTGAGGTGGAACTAGATGGGATGGTAGGATCTTGATCTGGAGAAGGGGATATGTTGGCATGCTTTGGATCAGGCTTTGGCATGACTCATCATGTGCGGGAGGCATGATAATGGAGTCTTGGTGGGACTCTTAAGTGGAAGATGGAAGGAAAGGGATTCAAAACATTCATGGGAATGGATTTTAGTGACACTAGGAGTGGCCAAAGTGGATTGGATTTGGGTGTCCTCAATGGGTTCGTGAATCTTAAGTACGAGGTGGGTGTTCAATGGATTGGATAGATGTGATGGTAGGAGATGGGGGCTCAGAGGATGTGATGGTTTCAACAATTTGAGTGGTGCTAGGGGTGGTATCATCAATGATAGGTGTTGGGTGGAGAGGGTCTCGTTAATACTATGGCATGATGGGTTGGGATGGCATGATTCCACAACTTCAAGATGTGGAGTGGGGGATGTCTCTTTGTTATAAGTCCTTGGAGAACTTTTGGAGGTGAGAAACTTGAATACTCTAGGCTGAGATGGCATGGTAGGAGTGGATGAAGGATTATGGATTTATGGGGGATTAGGACTAGGGATTGGTGGACTAGGATTAGATGGGGGAATGGGATTGGATGTAGGACTGGGAATAGATGGGGGGATGGGATTGGATGCATAACTGGGAATAGATGAGGGATTAAGATAAGATAAAGGATTAAGATAGGGGTATTGGAATGGTGAATTAGGACATGAGGATGTAGGTGGTGGATTGTAGTAAGGGTATTGGGATGGTGGACTAAGATGTGAAGATTTGGATGTTGGATTAGGGTAATTTTATGGGGTTGATTGGTACAAAAGATTAGGATAGGGAGACATGAATGGGTGATCATGATAGGAAGGTGCGAATGTAGGATTAGGCTGAGGAGATTAGTAGGGAAGATTAGGGTAGGGGGTATATGTGGATGAAGGATTAAGATAGGAGGATATGGATGAGGGATTAGGATAGGGGTATCTTGATGACGGACTAGGATAAGAAGATGCAGATGTTGGATAAGAGGATGATGTAGATGAAGGATATGATGGATATCCCTTGTCAAAGGTAGCATAAGGGGCATGATTAGGCATGGATGAAGATGTAACAGGATACCTCGAAGGGGTGATTGGATTTGGGAAAGCGGGTGGAGAAAGCTTACTAGAAATGATAGTGTCAAGGGGATCTATGTCATATTCTTCTTGATTGACAAGACTTTTGTTATCGTTGTCAGCGTAATTAGGGTTTCTCTTTGCCACTATTGATGGAAGATAAGGATTCATGATGATGAAAGGATAAAGAGGATGGATCAAAGATTTGGGATGGAAATGGACTAAAGCTCAAATAGAGATCTAGGTTAAGCTCATATCAGGGTTGGATTAAAGCTTAGATTAGGATGATTGGATGAAGTGATGGGATTGATTCTAATGATCGGATTGGATTATCAAAGGATGATTATGACATTGAATCTGCTTCTAGATGGAAGTAGATTGATTGGGTCAAAAGGTGATTGGATAGGGACGTGATTGGATTGGATTGGATTGGATAAGATTGATCGATGATTGATAAGATCAACTACTAGATCAAATAGGATGGAAAAAGGGGACTGCAAAACTCGTTTAGAGATTACCCTAGGTGACATAGGATACTGATTGATCAGATTAACGGATAAATAAATGATTGCAGCACTGAATCCACTTTGAGATTGAAAATGGATTGATTGGGCCGACGATAATGATTAACTTAGGATGGATGACAATCCTAAGTAGATGTTGATGATGATGATTAGATCAGACACTTACGTCAATTTGGATAATAACCTAAAACAAAGTTCAGAGGATTTGGATGGGGCAAATGATGATTTGATTGGAGAAATGGATGATAGAAATGGATGAAAAAAGAAAACTCAAAATGAGTAAACGATTGATCGGGGCAGATGAATGACTCTCAGAATGGGAAGATGAAGGTTTGGAATGACTAATAGATTACTTAGAATGATTAGATGATTGACCAAGATTGTTGAATGAGAGTTTGAAATGATTGAAGGAGGTCTGAGATGGATGAACTTTTAATTAGAACGAGTAAATGGATGATACGAACGATAGAATGAGAGTTCGAAATGATAGAAAAAGGTGTGAAATGGATGAATGTTTACTCGAAATGAGTAAAAAGATGATAAAAATGGGTAAACAAAAGTTTTAGATGATAGATGAAGGTTCAAAATAGATGAATATTTACACGGAATGAGTAAACAAATGATCAAAAAAGATGGAACGAATGTTTAGAATGGATGGATGAAAGGTTGAAATGAGTGAACGAATGTTTAGATTAGGAGGTCAACATGTGGAATGGATGAATGGTTGGATAGGATGAAATTGAAGAAGATGGAGAGAGGGATCCAAAGATCTGGACTGTAGATGGACTAAAGCTCAGATTAGGGTTTTGGTTAAGCTCAGATTGGGATTAGATTAAAGCTCAGATTAGGATTGGATTAAAGCTTACAATGATTGGAGGATGTGATGGGATGGATTATACACCAAGTTTTGAGGTTTAAAGGATGTAAGGTGTTGACAATCATATTTTTCCAGATTTGGCAATTTTCAAAAATTGTCAAATTTTGCCATTTTAGGAAACTTCACGAACATACTTTTGAGAGTCCATTTTTTTACCCAAAACAAAAAATACCCAAAACTAAGATAGGATGAATTTACAACTAACATCCCAAATCTAAGACATGCATTCCAAGTTATTAATGAAAATGATTTTTCAAACATTGAAAAAAAACACGAATTTGTGATTTTGAGCTTCAAGATGAAAGTTTGAGGCCTCAAAAATGTGGTGAAATGGGGTCCAAATTTGGTTGGGATTCCACATGCCACCTCATAATGCAAACACCCATAAAATTTCAGCTCAAATAGACACATGAGTCAAAAGTTATGGCCTTCGAAAGTTTCGACACAAAAATCAAAATTCTTGAAATGAAGTCTAGGTGATTGGGATGGATGATCTAATGATGGATATGGACTCCAATGGACTCCAATGATGTTCTAAGTGGCACTTATGTGATTTTGGTGATGAAATGATGACTTTTAGAAAAGTGTTGATGACAGGAAAATGAGTGCTCAGAATGACTGAACAGAGGGTGGAATGATGAAACGAATGATAAAACTAACTTGTCAAGGATCAGGTCTGCCCCTGGAGGGAAAGTTTTCCTATCGAGAGGGAAAGTCCGCCTGTCCATAGGGAAAGTCCACCCGTCGGTAAAAATTTGGTAAAAATTGGTCAAAAAATGCTAAAAAGTGTTGGTTCAAAAGGTCAAGTCCACCCCTGGCTAGGTAGGTCCACCCCTAGAAAAGGTCAGGCCACCCTTGGCTGGGTAGGTCTGCCCCTCTATGAAAATGGTCAAAAAATAGTTGTTTGAGCACATGAAACGAGGAGATGGATTCTCAGAATGGATGGAGGAGTGCTTGAAATGGATGAATGACTCTCAAAACGAGGAGAGGGAGACTTGAAACAAGTGCACAAGTGCTCAGAATGGATGAATGAGTAATCAGCATGAGTAAACAGTGACTCAGAATGAATGAAGGACTCTCAGAATGAGGAGATAGAGGTTTGAAATGGATGAATGTTTACTTAGAATGAGTAAAAAATGGCTCAAAATGGACAAACGACTCTCAGAACGAGGAGGTAGGAGTTTAGAATGGAGGGATGTTTACTTGAAATGAGTAAACAATGGCCTGAAATGGACAAACAACTCTTGGAACGAGGAGATATAGGTTTGGAATAGATGAATGTGTAATCAAAATGAGTAAATAGATGACTGAGACAGTAGAATGGGAGTTTGAAAAGATAGAACGAGGTTCGAAATGGACAAACATTTACTCAAAACAAGTAAATGAATGATCAAAATGATTGAACGGGAGTTTGGAATGATGAAACAGGGTGTGAAATAGATGAACGTTCACTCAGAACAAGTAAATGAATGATCGAAATGGTAAAACAAGAGGTCAAGATGATAGACAAAAGGTTTGAAATGGGTGAAGTTTACTCAGAACGGGGAAACGAGTGATCAAAATGCAAACGAAAGTGCTGAAATGATGAGGGTATGTGTAGATCATGATGGGCCAAAAAGTGACAATATGATGGGTTTTGTGTATGGTAATGAAATGAAAAGGATTCTAAGCTTCCACCAATATAAATTATTATTTACTTTGAATTTAATAAATTAGTATTATTTATTTCTATTTACCGCAACCAAGTCCTACGATAGGTTTGATTGAAAAAATTATAGCTTCAAAATGGTATCACATTTTTTGAATCTAAAACATGGTCACATTTTATGCTTCAGAGCTCATAATAAAACAACGAATTTCATGAAGTTTGACCAAGTTATGTGTTGGCATACAGTTTTTTTATTTTTAAAATTTGTAATAAGAAAATCATAATTAATTATTTACTTGGAAAAAAAATTATAAAATAATATGCATCATTAATCGAGACATGAGTCCTCTACTTATATAAAATATTATAAAAATATTATCATTTATTTGTGGTTAAGGTGTCAAATAGACACCTACATTTTTTTTCATGAAATTTAAGTACTATTGCATTGAAATTCTTAAATTTTCACCAAAAAGATTTTAAAAATAAAATAAACCTAGTAGTTTAGAAACTACATTCAATTTTCTACAAACTCTATTGTTATATGTTTTTAAAATAATATAAATAACTTATTCAAATTTTTACGTCAAGTTGCCTAACTCTAATTTTTTTGAATTTTTTGCCACTTAAGGGCCTATTTTTTCCATGATGATCCTACACATACCCATGAAACGAGGGTCTAGAATGATGACAAAAATGATAAAGCTAACTGGTGAAGGGTCAAGTCCTCCCTTGTGAAGGGTAGGTCCACCCAAGGAACAAAAGATGGTCAAATTTTCTTAAAACGGACCTGAAAGGGGTGGGTCAAAGTTTAGGTCCACCCCTAGATGGGTCAGGTCTTCTTGTGGAGGGAAAATTTTCCTGTCCAGAGGTCAAGTCCGCCTGTCAGGGGGGCAAGTCTTCCCAAGGAGAAAAAGTTGGTCAAATTTTGTTAAAACAGACCTGAAAGGGGTGGGTTAAAGGTCAGGTCCAACCCTAGAAGGCTCAAGTCCGCCTGTGGAGGGAAAATTCACCTGTCCAGAGGTCAGGTCTACCTGTGGATAGGTTTAAACTTGAATTTTGACAAAATGACTAAGGAAAAGGACTCAAAACACAATAATCATCAAAGAAAAGGATATGGCTGAGTGAAATGAATCAAATAATCACTGGTTTCACAGAAAGAAGACAATTCAGACAATCACAAACCTAAGTCTAGTAGAGAGGGTATGGCTGACAAAGTCTTCTAAGCTAGGATGAACATGGTGACTAGGGATTCCTTGATATACACCCGCTAGGTGAGGCCCAAACCGTGAACACCAACCCATTACAAGCGTGAGTCGGGAACGTTAAAGCCTCAGACCAACTCTTCACGTCATCCCGACACTTTGCTAATTACAATGTGGTTGGATTGAGGTACAACATTCCCTCTCCCTCTTTTATATACCCTATTAGTACGTGTGGTTTGAATCATCCCTTAGGGTGATGAAATCCCCAAGCAGGTCCCACTAAGAAAAATAAAATGGGATGACTCAAAGGACTTGGTAAGCTATGATTTCTCGTCACCTAGGATCTCCCAATGGTGTAAGGGGATTGGATACGTCAAATAGCTCACCCACAAACATGTCAAACAAGGTTAATTGACACCCCTAGTTAATCTATGTATGTAAATTAGGGGTTAAAAACACTTAAAATATCCAAAATGATTGCTAAAAGGTGAAATTTTACCTTTTGGAAAAAACTATCTAGGAAAAATTTGGTTGTGTAGAGGTCAGGTCCGACTGTCTGCAGGTCAAGTCCACCTGTATATAGGTCAGGTCCGCCTGTTTGTAGGTCAGGTCCAACTGTATGCAAGTCAAGTCCACCCCTCTATGAAGAAATTGCCAAAAACACCTTCTGGAGTCTATGGAGGCCAGGTCTACCCCTTGGCAAGGTCAGGTCCACCTATGGAGGGTAGGTTCACCTGTCTATCAGGTTAGGTTTTCCCCTCCTAGTTGGGTCCACCCCAGAAAGGTCAAGTCTACCCCTCTACAAGTCATATTCATCCCTCTGTAGGTCGGGTCTACCCCTCTGTAACCTGCACCTACAAAAAGTCAAAAAATAGCAAACGTGAAAGCAAGAGACCCGTTTGTGGGTCCCACAGGATGTCCCAGAAATGTGATAGGGAAAATTTCAGTGTTAGAAAATGAACAACAAACCAAAAGAGATAAAACAACACTAAAAACACTCTACACCTCAGGATTAGCCTAGTTGGATTCAATACAAAATAAAGATGATAACATGAAACATTTTACCTTATCTCAAATCAATCCTTTGGTTGGCCCTTCGATCTTTGGTGTTGTATGCTCCTTGGATGGTAAGTGATGCAAATGTATGAGATAATATGAGGATATGGAGATGAGTGGAAGTGGATGCAAGTGTGAAAAATGGCTAAGTATGGCTTGAAGAATTTTTTTGCAAGTTTGGCTACTATGAATGATCTCTCCCAAAATGAGAGAAAAGGGGGGTATTTATAGAGAATTTGGAATTCTCTAGGGAAATGGATGGTCAAGATTGAGCCACCAAGATCAAGATGTAGGGCTAAGGTGAGTTGATAATTCACAATCCCTCACATCTTGATATGTAGCATGTGGCTTGAAAAATATGATGTGTACATAAGGTGGAAGAAGAGTACATGACATGGAGGTACTACATAGTACCTTGGGATTGGACAAGAGCTCCTCATAAAGCAGGTCTTTATTCCCATGTGGGTGAGAAGACATATGAGGAATTAAAAATTCTTCAAATATCCACATGGGGATGAGAGAAGGAATTTAAAATTCCTTGAAATGCATTGGGGGATTAAATGTGAATTAAAAATTCACATGGGGAATGGGGTGCCTTCTCCAAAAGGAGAAAGCATTTAATAGGGTTGACCTAGGACACATTCCATAAATGACATGGAGACCTAACTAAGTGATTAATGTTGTGCAAGTACTTGATTACACTAATTAATGAAGATTAGAGGTAAGTTAGATTTCACATGTGACTTGATGTGACAAGTCAAAGATCATATGGGGAAGAGTAAAAGGAATTTAATATTCCTTGGAATGATAAAAATAATTAAAAATTCCTTGAGAAGCTGATTAGGCTAGTTAATGAAGGATTAGAGGAGGATTAGGTGGCTAAGAGATATTAGAGGCCAACTTGCAAAAGTTGGAGGATGTGACACATCCTAATCAAGGATTAGGCATGTGCACATCCCTAATGATGAGATTAGGAGAATAATTAGGATTAAGAAAGGGATGTGACATGTGAGGAATTAAATAAATGCCATATTTATTTAATTCATTTGGTGAAAAGGAGGATTAAAGAGATAGGGTATTTAATTATTTAACTAGATACCTTAGGGATTAGAAGAACTTTAGAGGTATTAGTTAAATAATAGTGATATTACTTAATTAATGCAGATAAGGGGATGTCTAGATGAAAGGTAATAAATTTGGATAAATTAAGTGTCTAAATTTAGGTGTCTACATATATATATATGTATGTATGTATATGTATATGTATATATATGTATATATATATGTATATATATATGTATATATGTATGTGTGTGTATGTATATGTGTGTGTATAAGCAATGCCGACAGGATGAATAAATAATCCTATGAACAAATATTTACGATTCAGCTTTCATGTATTGAGGACACCAGCTCCACCACTGACAACCCACATAATTATCAAGCTCCACATCTCCATTAAAAAACTAGGTCAGGTCATCATACACACACATATATATATACATATATATACATATATGCATACATATATTCTACATTTGAGCTCCATTTTTTGTCAACAAGTTCTCACATCAAAAAAAATAGTACAATATTAGAAATCCTGTTTGAGAACACCTTTTTTAATGACTACTTTCTCTCCGGGTGGTTTATGCTAGAAAACCATCGGACCTCTGGTAGAAATTACCTCCATTTCTTGCTCGAGGGTTTGGGTAGAGTCTACAAGGCTTCCTTATCCCGTAAGCTTAAGAGGGGAACAAGTACATGGTTTTGCTTCCACCTACCACGTCCACCTATTTATTGTTGCTTATACACATGCACACAATTTTTTTACACGCATTTCTCGCTAAAACAAACTCTATTCCATCCATTACATTTGTCATTATCTTCTCCACTCTCTTTACAAGTTCATTGATAGATTGCTTACAAGCAACTCTTCGCCAACATGCCATGTATTCAAAAAATTTCGTTTTATCTCTATCTATTTATAACAAATATTGCTAACCTCTTTTACTCTATATCTATATTATTTACTTTATAATGTTGCACAACTATAATAGACATTCAAGAAAATTTGTGTGTTGTAAATTCTCTATTTCAAATCCTTTCATGCTCCAACAACTTGATCCAACCATCTCTTACTTGTAATTCTTAAGTGTTTTTCCAATATTTGTTTTAAAATTTCTCTATTTTTGTTATTGTGTGATATATGATAAGAGTCCTTGAGATTTTCCATGGACCTTACCTGCCTTTCTTGCTTGGGGGTTTGGCTAGAGCTCATGAGGCTTCATGATGCCAATATGGTAGGGAGGACAATGAGTGTGGTTTTACTACTTTTGGATTCTATCGTGATATATTTTTTGTTGCTTATATACATGGACACACAAATTATCACATCCACCCTTCCACCAAAAACATACTCTATTCTATCCATTGATTTTTTCATTGTTTCCACAGCTATTTTTTGAACTTCCACAATAGATTACTTATACACAATTGTTTGCTTGTATCCCATGTATTCAAAATCTTCTATTTTATCTTTTTCTATTTACAACAAATAATGCTAACCCATGTTATTCTATATCTATATTTTCCACTTCATAATGTTGCACAGATACAATAGACATTCAAGGAAATTAATCTATTGTAAATTGTCTATTTCAAGTTACTTGTGATTCTTAAGTGTTCTTCCAATAGTTTTTTTAGAATTTCTCTATTTTTGTTATTGTGTGATATATGATAAGAGTCCTTGAGATTTTCCATGGACCGTACTTGCCTTTCTTGCTCGATGGTTTGGCTAGAGCCCATGAGGCTTCATGATGCCAATATGGTAGGGACAACACCAAGCATGGGTTTAGTGCTTTTGGATTCTATCATCAGATATTTCTTGCTACTTATATATACATAGACACACAAAATCTCACATCCAATTTCCCACCAAAAAACATACTCTATTATATCCATTGTATTTGGCATTGTTTCCACAACTCTCTTTTCAACATTTTTAGTAGATTACTTATACACAATTGTTTGCCAGTATCCCATGTATTCAAAATCTCCTATTTTATCTCTTTCTATTTACAAAAAATGATGCTAACCTATTTTATTCTATGTCTATATTTTTTCCTTTACAATGTTGCACAAATGTAGTAAACATACAAGGAAATTAGTCTATTGTAAATTATCTATTTCATATTCTTTCCTGGTCCAACAAGTTGATCCAATGCTGGTCACTCTTGTTGAACACCACCAACATCACATGTAAGTGAAAAAGATTTATGTTATCAATAAATAGATTTGGTTACCAATTGTAAATATTATTAATTATTTATCTCACTTTTTTTTGCAATGGAATGTAATTCTACCAAGAATCTAGCTTTCCACATAGACAACTGAATGTAGTCAATGACATGCTATGTAATTCATAAACATGAAACAATTCTTTTCTCATGACCATATTGCTTTTGTAGGTGGAAATCTAGATAATTGTGATCATCAAATATCCTGTTTGAATTGGATACATATTTGTGCAACACATATTTCATTTAAAATGGTGGAGATGAAGAAACAAAAGCAGCAATTTTTTTGTCCAAGGTATGTAGGAAAGTGTTATAAAATCCATGGCATTTGTCATGACTTTAAAATTCATGGCATTCACCACAAAATTATAAGTTATTGAACCATATATTTTTGGGTGTGGGATCTATAGGCTACTCTTGCACTCTTAGGATGTTTCACTTGAAAGGAGAGAGATAAACCCCACACAAAATCTAGGTAGGTTCACTCAAATTATGATATGTATGATGTTATTTAGGCTAAATGAGGTGATCTAAATGCAGTTATATGAACTAATTTGTTGATTATGAATGCAAGATCTAAGATTTATGCAATGTTTGAAAACATAAAGAGATATGAAAACATGAACTAAAGTATGAAAAAATGAAAAACATAAAAGAAGAAGAAGAGTGAATCAGAGTGCACCTGGGAATCTAATGAAGGATCTAGAATGTTTTGAATATTGATTGGGATCATTGAAAATCACCAATGGGACTCATTCGCCACTGATGGTGAATCAGTCTTACTTCTAATGAAAACTGTTGGGAACTAGTTTTGAGTGTTGGGATCTAAAATCTGAAAAAATCTAGATTTCTAGACTTAAGGTGAGACTCATTCACCACTGATGTCGAATCAATCCTCTCCCAAAATTATGAGAAATCAGGGACCAATTCTATAGCACCAGATATGAGGTTGTCTGCTTGTCAGGTTGGCGAAGTTAATTCTATAGAAAATGAATAGAATGCCTTCTCCAAGCTTGAAATAAGATTGATTTGACTTGAAGCACCTTGTTGACTTTTTGACCACCTTTTAACACCTAATTTCTTGATTACTTTGCATACAAAATTTTACAAACACACATGCAAGAGGGGGAAAATGGTTGAGGGTTAGAGAATAGGGGTTTTCCTTGGTTAAACCCCACTTTGGTAATCAAACCCTAAATAATGAAATGAAATGAAAGGAGCATGATAAATAAATAACATGCAAATGTCATAAACTTACCACATCTTTGGTGCTCAAAATTTGAAGATATGTCAATGGTTGCTCCAAGATATTTGATTGAATGATGCAAATTTCTTGAATGGATGTTTGAATGCTTGGATGAATTAGTGAATGAATGGGGGTTGAAATGGATGTAAAAGAACTTATTTATACACTCTTGTGCCTTAGTAACCCATTGATACATCATCACAGGCTGACATAAAGTAATTTTGAATAAAAACCCAAAAGGAAATTTGAAATTTTTTGAATTTGGAGCCAAGGGGGACTCATTCACCACCCATGGTGAATGGGTCCCTATAGACTGAAAGTGGGTGTCATGAATTAAGTTACATTTAATGTTATTTGTTGGGTTTACATTAAAGGGTGTTGTCATAATAGTGGTTTACAATTCACGAGAGGAACGATTTTAGCTGAAATCACATATTTTTAGAAAATATAATGATTTAAGCCTTAAAAAGTTCATTTTAAGGATTCCAATTCAAGAGGGTTTGATCAAATCACCTTAGATCAAACCCCCTTGGATAGAACCTCGCTAGTTTTAAACCATACCTATAAATGCGTCTCCTTTACACCTATCAAAATGCTGATAAAAAATCACTTTTGATTTAGCTTTTGGGGGATCAAATGAATTCATTTAAAATTTATTTCAAATGATCATGGTATTCCTCAGAACAAGCTATCCAATGAATATAATTTTAATATGTTTTGGTTTTGTTATGTATTTGTTTTTTAAGTTTTATTAAACATAGGTTTTTCATCAAAAATGAATTTCTTTGTTCTTCACATGTGGAAAAATAGAAGATTATCAAAAAATCAAAAATGAAAAATATGAGTGCACCAGATATTGAAGTTCTTGATGAAAAAAAAATTTAAAATTAAATTTTGACATATACAAAAAGCGTTACCACGTTATCTGATATGATACGAATTGTAATTCATTTGACTTTGAAACTTGATTAAGGAAAAATATTCAATAAAAAACTATCTAACCAAGTGGAAACACTAGATATCAGAGTTACACATCTAAATTTGAAAGAATTAGGAATTTTATCCTTCAAGTAAAAGTTATGCATTATCTGATTATTAGTCCTTTTTAAAAATGTTGTTTTTAAGAAAAAATCAATTTTTGTGGGAGATGGAAAAAGAAGTGAAATTTGATTCCAAAAATTTTTGAAAAAATATTTTAGAATCTATAGACAAAATTTGATGAGACTCTAGTTTGCACCATTCAAATTCCTCATAGTTTAGTAGCTATAGGTGCTCAATGTGAAGATTTAGTTAAAAATAATAATTTACCTAGTTTGGCCAAAATTGTAAACCACTATTATGGGATCACCCTAAAAAATACACTTAATTAAGCCTTATAAGAGCATAAAGGGGTCAAATGAAGCATAAAAAAAGGTGTAAATAGTGAAATCAAACCTAGAAAAGCGTGAAATCTTGTTACAAGACCTCACAACACTTGAAAATAGGACTTGATAAGTGATGAAAAGGTGATTTTTAAGTGAATTAAAATTTATAGAGTTTAGAAAAGTGTAGAAATGTTTTACAACACTTCACAACACCTTCACAAAATGCCATAATTTGAATATTTAGGACCTAATGTGTATGTTTAAGTCACATTACAACATTAAATTAGAGCAAAGTGGATCAAGCATCATGAAGAAAAGACCTAAAAGACCATGAAAATGACAAGGGGTAATTTTTCTATGGCACAATTATACTGTTTTCCATGGATTTTATAACACTTACGACTACATACCCTGTAGGACAAAAGTGCTTTGGTGTGCATGTGTTGGATTTTCCACGTGGCAATTATTTCGATTCAATGCTACATATACGTTTGGTTCAACACAGGTGCTCCAAAAACAAATGTTCATTGCTCCCAACTATATAATGCTAGCATGTCAATAAATAGATTCAGTGGACCAACTATAAATAACATTAATTATTTTACTTTCACATTGTCTTTGATGGATTTTTGCATATACTTAGTTAAATTTAATGCTTCATTTTTTATTCCAATGGCTTCAGTACAATATCTTTTTTGAAGTCAAATAAATAATTGTTTTCCCACAAAACAAGGCATACCTTTTAATTCAATTAAACCACATGGATAATAATGCTTTTATTTACAAAATTATCAAGTAAATATTATTTATAAAAAATATTCATATATTAAAGTTCTTTTTTTTATAAAAAAATCATTAATGATGATCATAACTAATGTTCAAATAAAAAATAATCACAACAAATAACATGAAAGTAATAAATCATCTAGCACCATAAAAGTAACATTTTTTATTCATTTATAGTAATTATGGGGATCACTACTAACTTTTTTAAAAATGAGAATTCTTTAATGTTCCATGCTTTTTTAAAATATTATTTAATCGACAACTTCAAGTTTTCCATGTATTATTATTCATATCTATCTTACAATAATTAAATCATAATCAATCAATTGATTGATCAACTAGACAAAGACATCAAATATACATGTGCATATAGGCCTAACAACTATTAAACTAGAACATATATAAAATTATATCATAGCTTAGATTTTCAAGAGAATTAAAGTAACAAAACTAATTATTTAAAAATTTAAAATCTACTTAATTTTTTGCAAGTAATTTATTAAGAAAAAATTTATTAAAAAATCATTCTCCTAAGATTATTTTCATAATCAATTTCAAACTAAAAAATATTGATGTAGAAATGAAAAAATCAATTTCCCACTCTATGCAAATGGTTCTTAATTCCCTGTGGATTGTGTTATTTTAAGATAATTAAATAATAATCAATCAATTCACTGATTAAACTAGACAAACATATCAAAGATTAATTTCTTGTTTTATCCAAATGGTTGTTAGCCTTCCAATGCATTGCCTTATCTTAAGAAAATTAAATAATAATTAATCAATTGATTCATTAACCTAGAGAAAAATGTCAAATATACATATGCATCTAGGCCTAACAACTATTAAACTAAAATACATATAAAATTATATCATACCTTAAATTTTGGAGAGAAATTATTATTATTATCAAAACTAATAATTTGAAAATTTAAATTGTATTTAATTTACCAAATGTAATTAATTAAAATCATTTTAAAAGAATTATTGTAATTAAAATTATTTATGATTAATTGCTTGAGATTGCAATTAACGGATACATTACAAATAATGAACACGACCTATGATTTTATTATACATTTCCATATCCAATTTACTCAACAAATCTTATCCTCGTTCATTATAATCTACTCGACAAATCTTATCCTCATTCATTTCCTACTACAAGACTCATTCAAACAATTGCAAATATTTTTGAATATTTGTACTTCACAATGCATTACAAAAACAACTTTCTTCCTCTCTTCGCATTGAATAGCCATTTGCGATGGACCCCTATTGATTCGACTGCTAGTTATTTTTAATATTGATTAATTAAAATTAATGTATATTACATTATTTTTTAATATTTATCAAATAAAAATAAAAAATCAAATTGTTATAATTTTCAATTAACACATCGAGAATAGAGCAATCAACATTATTCATACAAAATTATCAATATTATTTTTAAATAACTAGTATGAATTTTTGCGTTAAGAAGAGAGAGTGGCCCCACCATGACATTGAAACAACACTAGATGTCGCTTGTTTTTATGCACGCAAGTTGACTTTTTTTTTCGGCCCACATGCTAAATCCATACGGAAGTGGAATTTGGACCACCTTTAATGATGAAAATGAAGACGCCCACTTCTGTTAGTGATGAAAATGAAGACATCCATTCAGAGTAAACAGTAATATGATAAACATCACCAGCTTTAGAAATTCGCCCGAATCAGATATGCTTTTACAACTATACTTGATCTATACATGAATAAAAATCAGATCTTCATATATTATCTGAAAATTCCTGACATTTTTTACTAAATATATGTATTTTTAATGACAGTCACATTTCAATCAGATCCTCACTAATTTTTTTTAAATCTAGTCAATAATAAAAATATTTCAATTTTTAAAATAATTTTTAGTTATATAAAATGTCTTGATTTTTTGAATAAAGATCTTTTCATAATAGTTGTTTTTGATGGAATCTTTTTAAAAGAAAAACCAAAACACAAAATAAGAAAGAGTCTTTCTTACCAGGCTTGGAATTTGGCGGTCACTACTGTCATATGAAAATTTTATGTGGTTTGGTCATTTAAATGTGTGTAAAAATTGTTTAATTTATGAACTTTTATATAAAATCTTTATAAATGCAATATCTTGAAAAATCAGAAACAATGATAATTATTAGTAATAAATATAATATGTGGTTTGGTCATTTAAATGCGTGTAAAAAAATTGTTTAATTTATGAACTTTTATATAAAATCTTTTATAAATGCAATATCTTGAAAAATCAGAAACAATGATAATTATTAGTAATAAATATAAAAATCTGCTGTTATAATTAACAATTAACAAAAGTTTCTAAGTTTATATTAAAAACAAATCTTGTTAAATATATTAAAAGTTAAAAATAATTATATTCTATTTTGAAAAGATTCTAAATTAATATATATTTTTATAATAATATTATAAATCACATATATTAATATAAAAAAATGATAACTATTATAAAAATGTCAAAGTTTCTAAATTCATATTAGAAAGTATTCAAAAAAGTTATATTCTATTCTAAACTAATTTATCTTTTTATAATAAAATTATAAAATGATATATATTATAAATTAAAATACTATATTATATTTTGCTTATAATAATTTTTTACGGTTTAATAAAAATATAGCAAGTCAAACTATACGGTCTAATAAATTTTATAGCTGTAATATACGGTCTAAAATTGAAAAAAATGGTCAAATAGACCATCAAATTGCAGGACTGTTTCTTACTATCTCTTTTATGGTAGTCAATGACAAAGGTATTTCAGTCAAATTTGATAGAAAAATGAAAAAATTATACATGAAGAATCTTCACTACTTTGCTTTAATACTAGTCAATAACAAAGTTATTTAAGTCCATATTTGATAGAAAACAAATTGAAATGTTATGAATGAAGAATCTTCACTACTTTTCTTTAATACTAGTCAATGTCAAAAGTATTTCAATCTAAATTTGATAGAAGAAAAATGGAAATGCTATATATGAAGAATCATCACTATTATTTTTATAATACTAATCAATGTCAAAAATATTTCAATTAAAATTTGATAGCACTTTCAATAATTAAAAATAAATGTCAGTCCAACATCAAAATATACACATTTATTATAAATCCTTCAATGACCAACACATTTAGATTGAATTGAAATTTAATTACTTTTACCATTTCCAAAATTAAATCTACTAATTATTTTTAAATAAAAAATAAAATAAAAGAAAATAATTTAATTTGCCGATAGACTATTCTACGTGGGGGAACCCCACCGACATTTCCCCTATTCTAACGTCAGCGAGAACCCCACAAATAACCAGAATCACCATATGAAATGATGTTGCAATAGATCTATAGGTTTTCTGGTGTGTATTATGGAGCAACCAAATGCACAAAGCTCTTCACTTTACGGTGTGAACAGGGGCGAGTACGGAGATGCGGGTGTGAGCTCCATGATGGCACACTATCCCCATGGTGATGGCGAGAACATCATCACGAGAAGAATGCTGGTTCAGAACTTGTACATATCAGTCCCCATGGAAAATGTTCACTCCTGCAATATGTCTGACGCCGGCATGGAACTTTACAGGTCCATGCCTTTGTTTTGGTAGTGTAGAGGAAACAGTGTTGTTTGCGCCTAATCTTGAGAAAAGCATTCCCCATCTTTGCTCTCATCGGACTGATCGTTCCCATGGTCAGAAGACTGAGAGGATGATGAAATGGTGGCTAGGCATAGCTATTGTAGACGGAAAGGAAAAAATGGACCGAAGGAGAAAGCAGCAGCACTGCCCTTTCATGATAATTTGTGCCTGTTAAGATTGGAATCCTCCAAACAATGAGAAGATCTGGTCTCTGAGGCTGAACCAGAACTAGAAGCCTTCTTCTCAATTTGTTCTGAAGCTCTTTTTGAATCAGTTGTGCTCCATTCCCTCCATCCTCCAGACATTCCAAGCGTTAGGCTGGAGGGCACTCGTGGAGCAGACATGACCATGTTAGGCACAAGCATAGGTACAAGCCCAGAAGAACCTTGGAACTCGCTTGGATAGAGCACAACGGGATTGTAGATGGCCCCACCTGCATTCAAATTTGTGTTGTGGGGCCGCAGAGGCTTCAGCGTCGTCTTGTTCTTTGCAGGGGCTTCCAAATAGTCTCTGTTAAACAGCTGACTCTTCTTTGTTTTGAGGGCAGTCATTGTGCTTGTGTTGCTCAATAGTATGGTGCCAAATTTCCTCTTCTTGGCGTTTCGGTCGACAAAAGCAAAGTCCTCAATAATTGCAGAAGAGACTTTGGAAGTTGAGAAGTACTAAAGTGCAGAGCTTACCAGAGGGATACTTTGCATTGTCCTTGGCACCCAGCAATTTGAACGTCGGCTTTTTATTCTCGACACTATGAGTCTGTGGGCCATGGTGGGATTTAAGTCATTGTATCATTTCCTAGCAAACTAAAAGACTAGAATGTCTGAAAAGATTACCTATCCATACAAAATCTCAATTTTCTCAAGAACTAATCATTATCTTGTTCAATCCATTTAAAAACCCTCTCAATGAACTTTTGTCTTTGGCTAACTCCCAAGTTCCAAACATCAACTTCCCTGATAATTTCCTTATGACCCCCTTCACCATTCTCCTCAAAGATTGTACCAGTTCTCGAACAGTTAAATGTTTCCAGGCTCTTAGCTACCCATCTCAAGGTTGCTTCAGCATTCTCCACATATCCTTTCTCAAATGATCTTGATCCAATGAAAACATCTGCCATTCCCCACTTTTTCTTACTCGGGTTTCTCAAACTCAAGGATTCCCTTTGTTCTAAAGCTGCCATCCTTCTGAATTCAAACACTCTGTATACTTGATCTAATCCCTCATCTTCCCCTATATTAATACTGCTCTACTAAAAATATCTCTGTAATCCCTTTAAAAACTCTCTCAATGAACTTTTGTCTTTGGCTGACTCCCAAGTTCCAAGCATCAACTTCCCTGAGAATTTCCTTATGATCTCCTTCACCATTATCCTCAAAGATTATACTAGTTCTCAAACAGTTAAATGTTGGCAGGTTCTAAATAGTTGTCCATCTCAAGGCTACTTCAGCATCCTCCACATATCCTTTCTCAAATGATCTTGATCCAGTGAAAACATCTACCATTCCCCACTTTTTCTTACTTGGGCTTCTCAAAATCAAGGATTCCCTCTTTTCTAAAGCTTCCATCCTTTTGAATTCAAACACTTTGTATACAATCTAATCCATCATCTTCCCCTGCTCTGCTTCTTGTATCTCTATAACACTGGTGTTTTTTCTCTAGTCTTCTTTTACCAACCTTTGATGAGAGGTCTCTTACATATTTCTTCACCCTTACTATTGAATTGTTGATCTCTATATGTATCTAAAGAGATAATGACTATAGGGCATCTTTCATTTCATTTTGTCTTTCATGTTATGGAAAAATAAGGCATGTTGTAATTCACATTAGTATATCCTTTTATGCATTTTATATATGTTTTTCTCAATTACGAATATAAATTTGAAAGTCCTTGGCAGGTCGTCTATGTATAGACAAGTAAGTAAACCTAAAATTTCCATCTGATAGGATATTATATGTAGGGAACCCCAACCGGATCTCCTCTGATAGGCTATTATATGTAGGCAAACCCCAACTGGATCTCCTCCAGTCTGAAGCTGATGCTGACAGAGAGAAATTTACGGTCTATGCCTATCGGCTATTCCGTTGCTCATTGAATATTGTGCAACTGCTAGTTTATATGTTCATATGTATAACACTCAACTGTTATATTTTTCATACACGCATCAAAAACACTCCTTTTCTTTAGATTTTCCCTAGTTAGTAGCCAATTATGGCCAACACTATGCTTGTTTGATTCCTCATTCTCGTTGTCTTTACCATGTCTGCAATATGGTTGGGCAAGGCGGAAGAAGTTATAAGGAAACCCTATATCATTCACATGATCAAATCCATGAAACCCCATCACTTCAATTTACACCAACACTGGTATTCTTCAATGCTCAGCTAGGTCTCACAGTTGGATCCGACTGCAAACGAGATATTATACACATATGACATCAATACTCTTCTGCACGGCTTTGTTGCGAAGCTGAGCTAGGATGAGGCTGAAGCCATGGAGGGTATGGAGGGGTACTTGGCTATAGTCCCTTCCTCCCTCAATAAAGTTGCCACTACACACACGCCAGAGTTTCTGGGTCTCTCCTCATCCTCATCTTCTCCTGGGTTATGGTCTCAATACTCTACCTATGGTGGAGATATCATCGTGGGTGTGATTGACATAAGCATATGTCCTAAAAGCAAAAGCTTCGATGATGCAGGCCTTTGACCTATTCCATCCAGATGGAAAGGCACATGTGAAAGCCAGAGGGCCTTCAACTCATCGCACTGCAATAGAAAAGTAATTGGAGCTCAATACTTCTACAAAGGCTACCAAAATAGTGTTTCTAAAGTTAATGAAACATTAGAATACATGTCTCCTAGAGATGCATACACCCACAAGTCACATACAACCTCAACTACTATGGGAGCTGCAGTAACAGGTGCCAGTTTCCTCAGTTTCGCCAATGGAACAGCCAAAGGAATGGCTCCTCAAGCTAGGCTAGTCATCTACAAAGCCTGCTGGGTGCCTAAAGGAGATTACAAAAATACTGATGTTGTTACTGCCATGGACCAAGCCATTGTTGATGGGGTCGACATCTTTTCTATCTCAATTACCTTAGAAGATGTGCCATTCCACATGGATCACAAAGCCATTGTAGCATTTTCGGCAATAGAAAAGGGTGTTTTTGTTTCTGCCATGGCAAGAAACAGTGGATCACTTTTATCTTCTCTAAGTAACACAACACCATGGATTACAAACGTGGGTGAGAGCAACATTGACAGAGATTTCCCTGCTTCTTTGGTGTTGGGAAACCAGGAGATATATAAGGGCACCTCCACCTTCAAAGGAGGAGATGGGAAATTGCATGGGCCATTCCCTCTAGTGTATGTCTCCACCAGCAAAAGCTCAAAGCATTGTCTAGATGGCAGCCTTGACTCCAATTTGGTAAAGGGTAAGATAGTACTATGTGACTCTGTCGATTCAAAGAAGGCCGACAAAGTAGCTAGAGCAAGTGGTGCAGCAACGATAATGGCCAATGGAGAGCTCTGTGAAGCACAGCAACAGTTTCACAACAATTTTAATTTTCCCGCTATCACTGGTAGTTTCAACACTGGGGAAAAAATAAAATCCTACATCAACAGCATATTGAAGAATGCTATGGCCACCATGCGCCTGATAGGATTGACCATTGTGGGAAAAGAAACAACCACTCCCATTGTGGTTGCTTTTTCATCAAGGGGGTGAGCAAAGCATATCCTTTTTTCTTGAGCCTTGGTATGCTTGCTCTCGATGTGGACATATTGGCAACATACCCTACAAGTGTGCACAACTACTAATTCAATTCAGGGACCTCCATGGTGTGAAAATTCTATTGCAATTACTGATTATTAATCTCCTATCTAATATAGATTATTTGAATCTAGAAAATTAATTCACAGCAAATATTGAAAAATAACACAACTGCAACTTCACCAATAAACTCATAGGAATAGAGAAGAAAACATGCAAAATAATGAACACAATATTTTTAGACAAATTGTCCATGGAAAAAACCCCAAAGGGAAAACCACTACTGCAGATGAGGAATTTTATTAAACTTCAACAAATTAAGAGATACAAAAACTGCTTGCCTCTTACTGGCAGAGCTTCGACAATATCCCAATTTCTCCTCCCAAGATCCTACAACTGCTATCTCGAACGCTATCACTGCGCCCTTGCTATCACTGCAAGACTTATTTGCTAACACTGCAAATTCTTCTCAAACTTGTTTTCTCCAAATTCCCAATGACCTCCTTTTATACTACTCTCATTGGAAAACCAACGGCCAAGATTTATTCTCAATCAATAGCTGAGATTAATAACACCTAAACAAACCTTGACTAATTATTTTTATAGGTGTCCCTAAAAGATTCATCTAAATAAATAAATAATTGTCTTCATCTCAACAAATTGATGAGAGCAAAAATTAGTTACTTATATCTAGCAAATGGATAAATAGTTGTCCAAGCTAACAAACTAACACTCCCTCTTAGCGAGGAAGCTGTTCTACATGATACCCAACTTATCTCTGAAGAAGATGAATTTTTCCTTCACTAATGCTTTAGTCAAAATGTCTGCTACTTGCTGCTCTGTAGGTATATACTATAGCTAGGCAATCTCCCGTTGTACACAATCCTTGATGAAGTGATACCTAATGTCTATATGCTTAGACCTATCATGAAACACTAGATTCTTGGACAACCTGATACAACTCTCATTGTCACAGTGTATCACTGTAGTATCAACCCTCTGACCTAACAAGGCTACCAACAACTTCTGAAGCCATATCACCTCACACGTCGCCATGCTAGCAGCTATGTATTTTGCCTCTACAGAACTCAGAGCCACGAACTTCTGCTTCCTGTTGTACCAAGAGACAACTCCTAATCCCAAGCTAAAGTAACACCTTAAAGTTTTTTTCCTATCCACTGTACTCCTTGCCCAACTTGCGTCAGTATAGCCTATCAACTTGATACCATCACCACGAGCATATCTAATCCCATACTCAATTGTACCATGCAAATACCATGCAACACATGCTTTGCCATTGTCCAATGCACTCTCTTTGGCTCCACCATGAACTAACTAAGAGAGTTTACTGCAAAGGATATATCTGGCTTGGTGTTGACCAAATACATGAGAGACCCAATCAACTACCTGTATAAGGTGGGGTCTACATCATTCTCTCTAGATGAGTCTACCTTCTTCCAATTTGTGATCATAGGAGTAGACATGGCTCTGCAATCCTCCATCTTGAACCTCAAATTTTGATGTAGTATTTCCCTTGTCCAAGGAAAATCTCTCCATCTATCTGCCATACCTCCATGCCTAGAAAGTAGTGCATAAGCCCCAAATCCTTCATCTCGAACTCTATTGCAAGGTCCCTCTTGCACTCCTCTATAAGCCCTAATGAACCTGTTAAAAAAAGTCATCCACATATAGAACAAGAATGAGAATCTCACCTCCAACCACCAAGTAGTAGAGGTTAGCATCCGCTTCACTCTTCACAAAGCCCAGCCCCTACATGTATCTATCAATGCACTCATACCACGCTCTAGGAGCCTGCTCGAGTCTGTACAAAGCTCTCTTCAATCTCCACACATGGGTTGTACTATTGTGTGCCACAAAGCCCTCTGGTTGTTCTATGTATACCTCCTCTTTCAATTCACCATTAAGAAACATCGTCTTGACATCCATTAGATGGATCTGCCATCCCATCTGTGTTGTAAGTGAGATCATGACTTGTATAGAAGTATACTTGGCCACTAGAGCAAATGTCTCCTCATAGTCAATTTCCTCCTTCTGAGAGAACCCCTTGGCCATGAACCTTTCCTTGTATTTCTTGATTCTACCATCTACACCGTGCTTGATCTTATAGATCCAGTGTGATCCAACCACTTCCCTATCTGTTGGTCTAGGCACAACCTCCCACACATCATTCTGCACTATTGAGGTATATTCCTCAACCATCGCATCTTGCCACACCTGCTACTATGTGGCCTCCTAATAGCTAGAAGACTCACTATCTACCAATTGACTAACTAAATCCATATAGTCATCATACCTTGCTAGTTGTCTCCGCTGTCTACTACTCATCCTAGGAGCTCCCACAAATTCCTGAGTATCCCTTTGTGAATGTTGGTTTCCGCTACCAACTGTCGAGGATGAAGTATCAACCTCCATGTCTCCCTGATGCATCTCTTGGATCTGCTACATCTATTGTTCAATACTCTATGAACTCTCAACACCTGATCTTGTGCTTGTACTAGTAACTGTACTCAAGCTTCATTATCCTTGATTTGGTTGAACAATCCTTGGAGCTTCCACTAGCTACTCAGTTTGGTCATTTGTTGGCAAATCTATGGACCTCCTGAATTCCTTGTCCTCCATGAACATGACATCACATCTGACTATGATCCTTCTAGTCCCTAGGATAAATATCTGATATGCCTTTGAAGTTTCATTGTACCCAACAGAGTACCCTCTCTTTGTAGTCTTATCTAACTTGGAACATGTCGCACCTGGAATGTGACAATATGCCAAACTCCCAAATATCCTGAAGTGGGTAACATCTAGCTTCTTCCCTGAGAATTCCTCCTCTGGTGTTATCTTGCCTAATACCTTATGTGGAACCTTGTTATATATGTACACTGTTGTACTGCATGCCTCTTCCCATAAGTAACATGGAATATCCTGGTCATGCAACATAGCCCTTTCTGCCTCTAATATAGACTGATTCTTCCTCTCAGCAACCCCATTATGTTGTGGGTTGTAAGGAACAATCCACTCTCTCTTAATTCCTTCCTTGGTGCATAACTCCTGGAACTCTTTCCCTTTGTACTCGCCTCCATTGTCTAACCGAAGAACCTTTATTTTCCTGTCTGTCGAATTCTCTACAAGAGTTTTGAACTCTTGGAAGCAACTAAAAACCTCATCCTTGGTCTTCAAGAAGTATATCTAGGTCTTCCTAGAGAAATCATCAATAAAAGTAACAAATTACTCATATCCTTTGAGAGACTTTGTTGACATTGGTCCACATATGTCTGAATGCACTAGATCAAGAATACCCTCAGATCTGGTGTCACTCCTTGGAAAAGTTTCTTTTGCAAACTTCCCCAACACACATCCCTTACATACATCATCATGCTCTGTGCTCACCTCTGGAACACCTGTCACTATCTCGTGAAGCAATTTAAGTGCTCCATGATGTATATGGTCCATCCTCCTATGCTATAGCTCTCCTTGATCTCTAGAATTACTGCTGCTCATCAGTGCCTTATGAGTATCAAACTGCAACCTGTAAAGTCGGTCGCTTCTAACTCCAATAGTTGTGGGTGATTTCCAATCCTTGTGCTTGATTAACACATTCACCCCTCTAAAGAGTACATTGTAACCTTTATCCTGAAGGAAAAATATAGAAATCAAATTCATACCCAAGCTTGGCACATGCAACACATCATGCATGGGAATCCGCTTGCCATTCTCCCTCTGAAATAGAACAGTCCCTTTCCCAACTGGATTGATTTTGAACGTGTTCCCTATAGAAATCTATATTTTGATGTCCTTCTTATAGCTAGAGAAGAACTCTCTAACTCCTGTCATATGAAATGACACCCCACTGTCTATTTACCAAACACCTTGTGAGGTTGAGCTAGCCATACAAGCTATGAGAGTGAACTCATCCTCCATTCTACTAGAGAGCTCATCTGCACTTGTTGAAGCTGTTGTCTATTTCTTACCCTTCTTTTCATTCTTCTTCCTTTGTGGCAATCACTGACATAGTGGCCAAACTCATGACAGCCATAGCACTTGACTTTAGACAAGTCCTTCTTCTTCTCACCTTGTGGATTTGATCCTTTGCTAGACCCCTTCTTCACTTTCCCTTTTCCTACAAGGGCAACATTTTCCTATTCTACCACACTTTTCTGACTCTTGTTATTAGTTCCACTAACAAGACTGAGTCTAAGCTCCTCTTGAGTGAAGTCACTCCAAAGTCGATCCCAACTTGGTAAGGTGTCTCGTCCATTAATAACTTGAACAAAGACATCCCATTGCTTAGTAAACCCATTTAGGGCTACTCGTACTAGCTTGTCCTCATTTGGTTTATCTCCAATAGCTGCCAACTCATCCTTGACAAGTATGAGTCTGGTGAGGTAACTTATCATGTCTTCTCCCTTGCTCATCTGAGTATTCCTTGGCTTTTCTTTTAGAATTAGCTTCTAATTACTGGTAGCATTCTGGTACAAATTCATAATGGCATCTCACATCTTCTTCATTGTATCCAACTCTATGACATGTGGAACAATATGGTCCTTGACACCATCAAGAATCAACCTCCTCTCCTTGGCATCTTCTTTCTTATGTGCTAAGAGCTGTGTTGGATCTGTAGATACAGATACAACACTAGTCACATATTCCTTGATCCCATTTTCTTCTACCAACAAAGAAATTTTGGCTTTCCAGACACCAAAATTTGAGGCTCCATCCAATCTATCCTAATCTCTTAAACCTACTAAGGCCATCTCAAAAGAAAATAATAATAATAATAAAAATAATTTTGAAGAGGTAGCACTAGGTTTTATAAACCCTCAATCTTTCCTTCCTATGTTGAGCCTTATCTACCGTCAAATCAGCTCTGATACCATGTGAAAATTCTATTGTAGTTACTGATTATTAATCTCCTATCTAATATAGATTATTTGAATCTAGAAAATTAATTCACAACAAATATTGAAAAATAACACAACTACAACTTCACCAATAAACTCACAAGAATAGAGAAGAAAACATGCAAAATAATGAATACAATATTTTTGGACAAATTGTCTGTGGAAAAAACCCCAAAGGGAAAACCACTATTGTAGATGAGGAATTTTATTAAACTTCAGCAAATTAAGAGATACAAAAACTACTTTCAACAATCTCCCAATTTCTCTTTTCGAGATCCTACAACTACTATCTCCAATGCTATCACTACAAGACTTATTTGCTAACATTGTAAATGCTTCTCAAACTTGTTTTCTCCAAATTCCCAATGACCTCCTTTTATACTACTCTCATTGGAAAACCAACGGTCGAGATTTATTCTCAATCAACGGCTAAGATTAATAACACCTAAAAAAACCTTAACTAATTAGTTTTATAGGTGTCCCTAAAAGAGTCATCTAAATAAATAAATAATTGTTTGCATCTCAACAAATTGATGAGAGAAATAATTAGTTACTTATATCTAGCAAATGGACAAACAACTATCCAAGGTAACAAACTAACATGTGGCATGTCCTCATGTCAGCTACATTGTAGCACTAATTAAATCCATCCATCCCACCTAGAGCCATGCCGCCATCAAATCTACTCTCATGATGTCTTCCTACATCGTGGATAATAGAAACTAGGTGATTAGAGATTCAGTTAGCATGGAGGCAACCAACCCATTTGATATGGGCACAAGCCATGTAGACCCCACAGCTGTGATGGATCCTGGGCTTGTCTATGACATGGCACCACAAGATTATATAGATTTTCTCTGCATTCTCAACTACACCAAGATACAAATTGCTCTTCTCACGAAGAAATTAACCTCCTGTCCCAAATCCAGCTTGGAAGTTAGAGATCTCAATTACCCCTATTTTTACATTGTGTTTCAACCAGGCAACAATTCGTCTTAGGTGAAGAGAAGAACAGTGACGAATGTGGGTGTAGAGGGTAATGTGTTGTATAGAGTGAGTGTGAAGAACCCTCCTGGTGTGAACATCAGTATAGAGCCCCAGACGTTAGTGTTTAAAAATCTCTATGATAAAGCCAGTTATAGTGTGAAATTAAAAAACAATCGAAGAATCCCATCTGCATCTGAGGGTGACCAAAATGGATTTGGAGAGATAAGTTAGATTTGTAATGAGGGGGGAACACAAGTTGTTCGTAGTCTGGTTACAGTGACGTGGAAAGCTTCAAATTAATCCATCCTAGCCCTGTTATTTAGTATATCATTTTCAAAGACATATTACACTACTGTAAAGCATACAATATGCAAGCATAATGTTAATGATGCATAATCTAATCAATGTTATTTGATTGATCGATATGATTGTGTAAGAAATGACTCAAACTTTTGTGCATCATTTTCAAAATTCTCGATGTCCACAAAATTAATCTCTAGTATGACATTAATTTGTAACTCATGGAATCAACCTAATACAATGTAGGATTTTGAAACCACTATATATTGATCTCTAGTATCTAAGTGCATGAAAGGACAAATGGTACTTAAAAATATCTCTAAGAAAGTTTCCACAACACAAGGGACATGTTCTCCTTTGCTAACAACCTTTTTTATTAACTTTGTGGTTGTAAACAATCAAATGCAATATTTTATAGCATGTAGATGGTTTAGATGATTCTAATGCATATTCTAACTATTTTTTCTTTTTTTTCCTTTTTTATAAATTCAAGTGTTTGATAATGATTTAACTCCTTAAAAAAGATATGATATTCTAATATGAAAATTAATTGTACGTTGAATGCTTTTAAATACAAGCACATACTAAAATGTTGCACAAAAACATGTGTGAAGTCCTCCCATAACGATTAGTAGGAAAAGGTGGGAATTTGAACTTCAAATATTTAAATTTTGGATCAATATGAACTTCAAACACTTAAATTTCTCATCAAGTTGGTATTCCTCATCACATGTTGATAATAAATTTTATGTTAAGTTCCTTTATGATGCCAATTTGTGTGAATCAAAAATATCAAATATAGGTATTGTTTATCCTTAGTCACAAATGATCCCAATCATTTTAATGGTAAAAGCCTCTAAAATATGTTGTTTAATGGTAAAAGCCTCCAAAATATGTTGTTTAATGGTAAAAGCCTCCAAAATATTAGGTAAAAGCCTACAAAATCTTATTTATCACATAAAATTCAGATAAATATTGATTTGACAATTGGATGACAACATTCTATTTTCATTTGTAGTTTTTTGTCTATTTGATGAAAACTTTCTTTTTTTTATTTGCATTTCTTTATGTTTTAAATATGTATGCAAATATTTCATAATCAAATAATAATTAAGATTATTTTAGAAAAAAAAATGCAAAGAGGCAAATTGGAGGGGCATTGAAAGGTCACACAGGAAGCTAATTAGGAAAAAAAATAAAAAATTCAAATGCCTTCCAATGAATATAAAAAAGGAGAGGTTGCATAAGGAAATAGGATAGGTGCACAACAAAAGAAAGGAGTAGTAGTTTAAAAAGAGGAGAGGAAGCTGCATGAGGCCAGTCAAAGGAGAGGAGGCTATGCCTACTTTGGTGGGAATTATTATTATTCTTAATTGAAAATAGTTGGAGCACACGGTAGAATGGAAAGGCAGCCTACGTAAGAATTGGGGGCAAAATGAATAATTAAAAGAGGTAGCACCACACAAGAAATAGAATATAGGTGCAGAATTAAGATGTGCAGGGTTGTGTAAAAAGACCAAAGAGGAGGGCGCCAGATAGAGGGAGCTGCATTAAAAAAAAAATATTGAATGGAGGAAGGCACATCATTGGAAGGACATATGCATTGTAGAAAGGGCACAACATAAGGGTAGCTGAGAAGATAGTGTATGATAGGAGATAAAAGAAAAAAAATTAAAATATTTTAGAATGGAAGAATGGTTAAGGGAATATGTGTAGAAAGTGTAAATATTTTATTGCATTTGAATAAATAATAAATTCAACTTCTTTTAATTTTTTTTTCCAGAGTGAAAATCTAGATGTGAGTTTGAATTGAGTTTGGTTAAATGGCCATTGAACTTGATTGACAAATGTGAGTGTCAATTTCAAGTAATTCTTTGGTAGTGAAATTGTGGTATTTATAATCTAATTTTAGGAATTAGAAAATTGTTGTAATCTTTGGGCCAAGGTAGCCCGTTATAATTGTGAGTTGTGGAGATATCATAGAGGGAGTTTTTTTTTTCTTGCGTCAATTGGTATCAGAGAAAGAGATCTTGAGAGTGGAGAGAATCCACCAAGATTCGTAGAAAGAGTAGAGGATAGAAGGCAATAAAAAAGAGCTCATGTTTGAGGATTGTTGTAGGTAAAGAGAAGCCTTGAGCAATCAAGAGTCAGGGAGTCATGAAAATAAGTGTGAGAGTTGTGAAAGATTGTAGAAGATGAGACGACTATATTCATAAGGAAGAGGCCCCTGATTTGGGAAGCATGGAGATGGTATCAAGAAATCAAGACATGGAGGATGATCAAAAATATAAAAAAGCGATTGGATAAGATAGAAAAAGAAATGAGAAAAAAATATGAGGATGGAGTGAGCAACAAATATCCTACAAAAGAGGTAGTTGAAGAGGAGAAAAGTGATGTAGCAGTGAAATATGAAGAATTTGTAGCAAAGACATGTCATGAGGAAGGAATGGAGAAAGAAGAAGAAAAGAATGAGGTGAGCAGCGAAGAGGTTGGAGTGAATGGAAAATATGATGATTTATTAGCATAGATTTTGGAAATAGAAGAAGACTGGTTTGAGAAGATCGTCGATGAAGATGAGAAGATGCACATTGCAGTGAAAGTTGAGGAAATACAAGTTGTAGTTGTGAACAAAGATGAGGTAAATATTTTTTTATGATAATTTTTTTTTTAGATAATATGGTAGAAGAAGAGATGGTTAGAGATAAAAATCATGTAGAGAAAATGGAGAATGTTATAGATGTAGATTGGTGTCTAGATGTTGCAAGTTTGTGCATAGAAATTGTAAAGGATATTGTACGATTTTAGTGGAGGTGGATTGTTAAAGGTGGGTTTGAACCCATAGAGGAGAAGAGGAGTGTCAAACATAGTTGGTGGACGAGTTAAAGCTTTGGTGGACATGATTCCATGAGGGAGACGAGGAAGAAAATGCAAAGTTGTCAGAGGGAGATGTCAAGTGTTCCAAAGAGGTGTTGGAAGAAGAGAAAAAATAGTTTTGATGCACACTTTAAAATGAAGGAATTCACTATAGGTTGGTTCCAATTTGGAAGAGTAGTTCAACTACTCAACTCCACCATTGTGATCTTATGATCACAATCTTTCTACTCAGTTTGTTTGATGTAGGAGCATCCTAGAAATCTCTGTGCAAGTGAAAAATCTGCATATCAAATAAATATCTTTATCCTCCTCACAACCCGAAGTGTCAAATAGGGATCAAATGAAAAATAAAAATTGTAGATGGAAATACAAATCCCATGTAGCCATATCCAAAATAGACCAAGAATGCAATGCCAAGTTGGAATGGGGAGATAAGAAATAATATGTGCACTGATTATGAAAGAAATTAATTAAAAACTTAGGAAGCCTGAGGAGGGAGGGACAAAAATTAAACAGTAATATTTTCCAATGCATTGTGAAGTGAAAAGGTCACGCCATCCATAAGATTATTTTAGAAATTAAAATGCAAAGAGGTGGATTAGAGGGGCATTGAAAGGTCACATAGGAAGCTAATCAAGAAATCAAAATAGAATAAAATTAACAGGCTTTCCAACATGAATATAAAAAAAGAGAGGTTGCATAGGGTAGGTGTGTAGCAAAAGAAAGGAGTTGCAATTTGAAAAGAGGAGAGGAAGCTTTGTCAACCTATTCAAAGGATAGGAGACTATGCCTAGTTTTGGGGGAATTATTATTCTTAATTGAAAACATTTGGAGCGCACGGCAGAATGGAAAGGTAGGTTGTGAAGGAATTGGGGGAAAAGTGAATAGTTGAAAGAGGTAGCACCACACAATAAATAGAATATATATGAAAAATTAAGATGTGAAGGGTTGTGTATAAAGACCAAAGAGGAAGGCACTAGATAGAAGGATTTGCATAGAAAAAATAGACTATTGAATGGAGGAAGGCACAACACTAGGACATATACATTATAGAAGGGGAATGACATAAGGGTAGTTAAGAAGATAGTGTATGATAGGAGATAAATGAAACAAATTGAAATATTTTAGAATGGAAGAATGGTTAATGGAGTATGTGTAGAAAGTGTAAATGTTTTATTGCATTTGAATAACTAATGAATTCCATTTATTTTCAAATTTTTTTAGAGTGAAAATACAAATGTGAGTTTGAATTAAGTTTAGTTTTAAATGGTCATTGAACTTGATTGACAAATGTGAGTGTCAATTTTAAGTACTTTTTTGGTAGTGAAATTGTGGTATTTATAATCTTATTTTAGGAATGAGAAAATTGTTGCAATCTTTGGGCCAAGGGTATCTTGTTATAATTGTGAGTTGTGGAGATATCATAGAGGGAGTTTTATGTCTTCCATCACTTTTTTTTAGACCCACATGCTAAATCCATATGGAAGTAGAATATAGAGCCTATTTAATGTTGAAAATAAAGATTCCTACTTTTGTTAATGATAAAAATGAAGACACTCACTCAGACTAAAGAGTAAAATGATCAAGATTTGCTTCATAAATTTTCTCAAAATAGAGACGCTTTAACTACTATACTTTAACTTGACATGAAAAAAATCAAATCCTCATAATTCATATGAAAATTCCTAACCTTTTGTATATATATAAATAGAAAGACAATCATATTTCAAAATAATTTTGTTCCAAAAGAATCAAAATCTAAGATGGAAAGAATATTCACTATTATTTCTTTTATTTAGTGTAATGATGGAAAAAGTACTCCCTAACATGGCCTTGATTGAGTGTTGTAATATTTCTAACATATTCACATTAGTTCTTGGGCCCTTGTGAATAAAATGAGCTTATTGATGCCTAATTTGGAGTGTTGTAAAGTATTGTAACACACTTTCACATTTTTCTATGCTTTCCTTAAATAATTGAGCTTTTTTATGCTTTAATTGGTCTTATTTTTTATCCATAAGCCTCATTTAATACATATTTTTGAGGACAATCTCGACATAAATCAACATCCAATCATAATTGTTGAAATGCACAAGAAAAATAAGAGGGGGAGTGAATCAGTTGTCACCAATCCAATAACAAAACTCAAACAATTATTAACTCCACATCCACTTTAATATGTTATTAAGTATGAGCATGAAGTGAAATAACAGAAAATAATATCAATACAAGAAACACTAGATTTACATGAAAAAACCAATAAGGGAAAAACCATGGTGAGGATTAACTCACAATATAAAGTAATAGAATAACTTATTATAAATAGGCTCACTACCTACATATATGATTCATTTTCCAACAAGGAGGCTCACTCCCTACAGATACACAAAGATAATAGAAAAATCCACCATAGAAAATTACACACATCCACAACCTTAATTATAGAATTGTAGACACCATTAGTTCACTACTTTCTAAAGTCTAACACATTAAGTATTGTTTCCTTAATTAACTTTTGCACACTCTTACTTCTCACACTTGTGGCTCATCATGCTCAATCCATAACATCTTGTCTTATATTTATACCATCGTCAACCTCAAAAACTTTCTCCAAGGTTAGCTACACACACTTCATATTACAAATTCAAATTAGGTCAGAAACTCAACATTCTTGTGGTGGAAAATAAAAAAAGAAGACCAAACCAACACTTAAACAAGAAAAAAAACAACATATCAAATCAATCACATGCTTCCTTAATTGATACTTATCCTTTGTATGACATGTAGACACTAGGTCAGCCAAACCTAATGAAAACACAAATGAGCTTTGAAGTGCATGTTTTTGCAACAAGAGGATAACATGAAAAACACATCACATGCTTCATCAGACACTGGAAAACATCTCAAATTCCTTAAGATTCATCTATAGCTAATGCAACAACCTTCACACACATAACACTTTCCATCAGTCCATCCAGACTATACAGACACACAGTAATTATGAACCTAGTTTTTAGAAGCACCAAACCATGAACACCTTTGATACAACATATATTAAATCATTACAAATCTTCTATTAGATCTGCAAGAGCTAAAAAATTCCAATGGAGGACTACAAAGTAGATACATTTCTCCTCGTCCATAGAAAAATAACTCTACTAGACTAGTTCACAAACCGGTGAACACAACTTTCACTCTTCATCAAACCAGAAGCTCTAATCCTAGATGTATCACTCAAGGATTCTCATAAAAAAAACTTCATATCCTCACAAGCATAGGATCAACACAAGGGTATGTGCAGGATCATGATGGGCCAAAAAGTGGCAATATGATGGGTATGTGGCCAATGAGTATTTTTTTACCCAAAATTGATGAAATAAAAAGGATTTTTAAAGGATATTCTTAGCTTTCTATCAATATAAATTATGTTTTACTTTGAATTTAATAAGTGATTATTATTTATTTTCTATTCAAATTATGACTAAAGTCCTAATTGATAGGTTGATTGAAAAATATCTATAGATTTCAAACGGTATCACATTTTTTGAATCCAAAACATGTTCACATTTTATGCTTCACATACTATAGGATTAAAAAAAGAAAAATTGAATTTCATAAAGTTTTGACCAAGTTAAGGTGGTCATACATACAAATTTTTTATTTTTTAAAAATTTGTAGCAAAAAAAATCATAATTAATTATTTACATGAAAAAAATTATAAAAAAATATGCATCACATCGAGGCATGGGTCCTCTACTTATATCTAAAATATTATAAAATATTATTATAATTTTATTGTGATTAGGTGGTCATGACATCTACTTATTTTTTCCTTGAAATTTAAGTACCACTGCATTGAAATTTCAAAATTTCACCAAATAGATTTAAAAAAAAAACAAACCTAGTAGTTTAGAAACTATATTCAAATTACTACAGATTCTATTCTTACATATTTTTAAAATAATATAGATAAATTATTCAAATTTTTATGTCAAGTTTCCTAATTCAGATTTTTTTTAATTTTTTGCCACTTAAGGGCCTATTTTTTCCATGATGATCCTGCACATACCCACAAAAGAAATGCAGTGCATGAACTGGAGCACATTCTGAAAACACACACAATTTTGTCTTCACTGTTTATCAAAAGAACTTGGTCACTCATCATATCAACACACCTACAACACCATAAAGATAGCTCCCTGTACTCACAACATCTCTACAATATCTCAACTATACATGCACAAGGTCTACAATCACTTTTGTCCTTTCTTTGCAACAACCTATATTGTGTTGACATCCGTGAAAACATTAATAACAACACCACCATACTCATTTATACTTGCAAAAATCTCCCCCTTCATCATTGATTACAACACATAATGTGAAAAACCATCAAAGACATAATACACATGGGTATGTGTAGGATCATGATGGGCCAAAAAGTGGTGATCTAGGTATGTGTAGTGTATGTGGCTGACAACCTTTTTTTAATCCAAAATTGATGAAATGAAAAGGGTTTTAAAAAGAGATTCTCATCTTTCCACCAATATAAATTATTCTTTACTTTGAATTTAATAAATAATTAATTATTTATTTTTTATTTGAATTATGACTAAAGTCCTGATTGATAGGCTGATTGAAAAACATCTATAGATTTCAAATGGTATCATATTTTTTGAATCTAAAACATGTGTCACATTCTATGCTTTGCATACTATAATATAGAAAAAATAATTTCATGAAGTTTTGACCAAGTTAAAGTGGTTAGACATACAATTTTTTATATTTTTTAAAAGTTGTAATAAAAAAATCATAATTAACTATTTACTTAGAAAAAATTATTAAAAAATATGTATCACATTAGGACATGAGCTCTCCACTTATATCTAAAATCTTATAAAAAAATATTATCATTTTATTGTGGTTAGGGTGGTTAGACAGACACCTACTTCTTATTTTTTCCTTGAAATTTAACTACTATTGCATTGAAATTTCAAATTTTCACCAAATAGTTTTTGATGAGGGCACAGCCCGAGACTTAGAAAATAACCCACAAACAAGATAATAATTTTATTATTTAGAAAATGGAGCTTCTTACATGCAGAGGATCTCAAATCCCCAAGTTCTACAACACATGCAAGTTATAGAAAGCTACAGAATCACCCTTTCGCAATAAGCGAGCTTGTCCCCAAAAGTTACCCAAAAATTAGAAACCTGCCCATAAATAGAGCTCCTCTTTAGTTTCGAGCCAAAACAACATTCAAATTTGAGTTTAGGCAGTTTGGGGCCAAAAATTTATAACATGAAGTTCAAATTTCAAAAGAGCATTTGCAATTGTATCTTCTAGAAAGTGCCTCAACTTCCCGGGGCCATAACTTTTGATCCAGGACTTCGATTCGCAAACCGTTTGAACCGTTGGAAAGGTCACAAAGTTAGTAGCACAAAATCCACTACACTCACTCTTGTAAGTTTTGGCCATTCCAGAAATCTAAGTGCCCCTAAATCTAACTCGAAGACTTTAGGTGCAAATCTAGGAAACTAAAAACTACAATATCTTTCAACCTAGGAATAGAAAATAAAAATCGTGAATTGGAAATTCCCATTATGACCTAAAAGGGTATCAAAAAATGAGAAACTTGAAATTTAATCCATTTTGGGTGATGCAAGATTGCCCCATAACTAATCGGATGTTGCCGCATCGCATTAATCTGCAGTAATTTTGAGAAGGGACTCATCATCGCCCCGATGGTTGAGGGAAAACCCAACCCTCATTAACCCGCTGGCCTTAAATAGCCGTGATGAATCTTCTACATGCCTTCCTCTCCATTTCACTAGATATTCTTCATAACGCCTATTTCTCGCACTCCTTCCCCACACGCACTATCCAAGATTGCTTCACCCTCCCTTTCATGAAGTAGGTGCTGGAATGCCATGCTACTCCTATTGCCGGTGCTTCCTTCTGCTCCACCTTCATGACACTGGCCAACCAAATGTTGAACACAGGGGAAATTTTGATTCCATCAAAGTAACTCTACCTTCATATGCATTCCCCCGGAATCATGCTTCTTCAAAATCTTGGCTGTGGACCGAATTTCTTCATCTTAAATTTGTTATAGGTCTCTACGGAACCTTTCTTTCCTCAAGTGGACTATTACTTCATGGCCAATCTAAAACTCCTTATTCCTTCTTTTCTGATCTGCCTTAGCCTTATACTGCATATTCATCTTGTTAATATGTTCTCTTACCTTCTCATGTATATCCTTGATGTGTTCTGCAAAATCTTCAGCTTCAGCACTTATTTTCTTCTCTTGGTCCATCTTCCTCAATTCTAGAGTTGTTCTAGGGCTACCTCCATACACAATCTAGAATGGTGATCTACCAGTGCTTCTGTTGACATAGTTTTTGTAAGAAAATTCTGCCTGGGGTAAGATCAAGTCCCATCCATTGGGTTTATCTCTTACCAAACATCTCAGTAGGTTACCCAGACTCCTGTTAACAACCTCTATCTGCCCATCTATTTGTGGATGGTGTGCAGAACTGAACTTCAACTCTGTCTTCAGCTTCTTCCACAAGGTCCTCCAAAAGTACCCCACAAATTTGGTGTCATGATCTGAAACAATACTCTTTAGTAGACCATGTAGCCTCACCACCTTTTTGAAGAACAAGTCAACAATGTGGACTGCATCATGGGTCTTCTAACATGGAATGAAATGTGCCATCTTCGAAAACCTATCAACCACCACAAAGATTGAATCATTCCCTCGTTGTGTCCTTGGCAAACCAAGAACAAAGTACATACTTATATCCTCCCATGGCCTCTCTGGTACAGGTAAGGGCTGATATAAGCCTATATTCTGGCTCACTCATTTAGCCATCTGACATACCCTACAATTTTTTACAAACTTCTTCACATCCTATGACAACTGAGGCCAATAATAATGCTCACTGATAATGGCAATGGTCTTATCCCGACCAAAATTTCCTGCCATTCCTCCACTTGCTTCTCCTTTATCAGGTTCTCTCTCATGGAACTCCTTGGGATACATAATTGACTTCCCTTAAATAATATGCCATCCTGGATTATGAAATCCAGCCACCTTGTCCTGTCCACTGTAACGGGTTCCTTGCAAGTTTTCCAAGCCTCTGCAAAATCAGGATCTTCTGCATACAGTGTCTTGAGTTCATTGAACCCAACCACTTCAATCTGCATCTTTGTCATCAATGTATGTCTCCTATTTAAGGAATCTGCAACCTTATTTGACTTCACACTCCTATGTTTCAAAACAAAGGTATAACTCTGCAAAAATCTAACGCATTTCATATGCCTCTAATTTAAATTTTTCTCACTATTTAGGTATCGAAGGCCCATGATCAAGATATAGAACAAATTCCCTTTGACAACAAATAATGTCTCTATTTCTTTAATTTTCCAACTATTGCATAAAATTCTTGATCATATACAAAATACTTTCTCTTGGCATCATTTAACTTTTCACTGAAATAGGCAATGGGCTTACCTTCTTGGCTCAACAATGCTCCAATGGCACAACCACTGGCATCACAATTCACTTGAAACACCTTGTTGAAATCTGGGAGAGCTAGAATAGGTTGCTCTGTCACCTTCTGCTTCAACAGTTCAAAATTTTTTGCTGCTCTAGTGCTCTACTTGAATTCTTTTCTATCCCCTCATTGTTTCAATCAGGGGTCCACAAATACCACTGAAGTTTCTAATAAACTTTCTATAAAACTAGCCAAACCATGGAAAGATCTCACCTCGGTAGTAGTTCTTGGGGTAGGCCATTCCAGAATAGCCTTCACCTTCTCTGGGTCCATCTTGAGACCTTCTGCTGAGACAACAAACCCCAAGTACACTAACTCCCTCTTCAAAAAACTGCACTTCTTCAGATTAATCAACAGTTTCTCTTCTCTTAACTTCTCAAAGGCTCAATATGCATCGATGCTCATCCAACATCTTACTAAAAATCAAAATATCATCTAAATATATAATAACAAAACTTCCTAGAAATTATTTTAGTACCTCATTCATGAGTCGCATGAATGTGCTTGGTGCATTAGTTAGCCTAAAAGGCATGACTAACCACTCGTACAGGCCCTCTTTTGGTCTTGAAGGCAGTCTTCCATTCATCTCCCTCTCTCGACTAATCTAGTGATATCCACTCTTAGATCAATCTTTGTGAAGCATCGAGCTCCACTAAACAAATTCATTAGGGTCATCCATCCTTGGTGCGTGGGAAATCAGACTTGATTGTTATCTTATTTATGGCTCGGGAGTCTATACATATCCTCCACTCCCCATCCTTCTTTGGTGCTAGTACTATAGGTACTGCACATGGGCTCAAACTCTCTCTAATCAAACCCTTTCTCAACAAATCCTGAACTTGTCTGTCCAATTCCCCATTTTCTGTAGGAGTTATTCTATGAGCTACCTTATTTGGAAACTAGCTCCAAGAATCAAGTCAATTGATGACTAATCTTCCTTATCGTGGTAAAACCCTCGTGTACATTATCGAAACAATATTCTAAAAACTCATCCAACATCCTTTAAACTTCTTCTGTAAACCTTCTCAATTATCCTTCTTACTCACTCTAGGAATCAATGCATAACACACTCACTCATGCTTCATACCTTCTAAAACTTTTCTTCCATCTACATAACAAATTCTAGCACTACCGCATACCTTTTCTTCGGTCTCCTTTAGGGGTTTTAACTTGTGAGGAACCCCATCCTTTGTCAAAGAATAAGTGTTTGCATGGCCATCATGTATAGCTTGCCTATCGAACTCTTACCTCCTTAACAACATGTGGTATGCATCCATATGATATCACAGAGTACCTCATCATGGTAGTTCCCGATCTTGAACTTTACTAGGCACTGCTCATTGACCAAAACTTTGTGGTCTTTTTGCAACCAGGCAATCTGATATGGATGCGGGTGTCTTTCCCTCTTCAACTTCATCTCTTCTGACACCAGATTATCGGTGCTCCCATCATCAATAATGACATCACAACATTTTCCTTCACACTTACACCTTGTGTGAAATAGATTCTTCCTTTGTTCTGGTTCCTTTTCCTCAGTCACCAGGGCTCTCCTAATCACTAGGGCTTCTCCCCTTTTAGCATCATCTGAATGTTCAGATTGGGCCTCCTCATCTACATCCGCAACCCTTCCATGACCTTCTGGCCTTTGTTTGCCCTTCCTTGGTGTTGTGGACATTCATAGGCTCGATGCCCTTCTTCACCACACTGGAAACACGCTCCTTTGAAACCACCTCTTCTAGATACTTTTCCATATCTCCCTCGTCCTCTACCTCTTTGATCACCACTATTTTGATCACGAGGGCGTAGAAGTTTCATTCCTTTGGCTTCGGCTAGTACCCACATCTTCACTTTTCTTTTCATCATCATTTCGGCTTCCTGAAGGTCTTCCACTGCCCCTTCCACTTTGACCTCCTTGTCCTTTTTACTTGCCATCAAATCTTTTGTTCTCTTCCACCTTCTCAGAGCAAACTAATACACATCCTCAATGGTGGTCATTCTAACTAGGCTTAACTTTTCCCCGAATGCCTCTGGCCATAACCCATTAAGATATCGGGCTATCTTCTCCTTATTGGCCTCTGTGTGACCCATTCTGATGATTATCTTGTGAAAATATTTAGTATATTCTTTCATAGATCTGCTTTCTTGCTTCAACCCTTGCAATTTCTTCAACAAATCTAGCTCATAGTCCACTGTAGAACTTATTTCTTCGCCACTCATGCATCCTTATCCGGTGATATTTCATTTTCCTCTTTTGATTTCTTCTTTCCAAATTGACCTCTTTCCACCAACACTGCATGGCCCTTCAACTTCATATTTTCACAAACTCAACCGATTCAGTCCTATTTCGGCCATACTCAAAATATTCTTCTTAGCTCATTGATCCAAATGATCAACTCTTCTAGGTTCGTGACTTCCGTAATAACCGGGACTTCTCGGGCTTCCAGGTCTTTCTTCTTGGATCTCTAAATGGCCCTTATTAGCCAAGCATTTGGTCTTGACTGCCTGTTTCTTCTTCCCTCTCTACATTCTTCGAATCCTTTCTTCCTCTCCTTCATCCTCACTTTCTCCCTCAGGTTTAACCCTCTTCTCAACTGCTCTTGTAACGCATCCATCTGTCTCTGGAGGGCTGCCAGTGGATCTCTTCCACCAACATCTCTGCCACCTTGACCACCCCTCGCACCACCATGCCTACTAGGCATCACTCTTGGAGGCATCTTTCTTTGACTCCTCGGTTCACAACTAATACGGGTCCCGTGCTAAATACCTAATGATCGCAATCTATCCACATGCTCAAGAAAACCAGCTCGATACCACTTGATGAGGGCTAAACTCCAAGACTTAGAAAATAACCCCGCAAAAAAGATAATAATACCTTATTATTCGTGAAATGGAGCTTCTTACATGCGTAGGATCTCAACTCTCAAGTTTTACAACACATGCAAGTTACGTAGTAAAGCTACAAAATCACCCTTTTGCAATATACGAGCTTGTCCCCAAAAAAGTTACCCAAAAATTAGAAACCCGCCCATAAATAGAGCTCCTCTTTAGTTTGGAGCCAAAAAAACATTCAAATTTGAGTTTAGGCTGTTTGGCGTCAAAAAATTACAACTTGAAGTTCAAATTTCAAAAGAACATTTGCAATTGTAATCTTCTAGAAGTTCCCTGCCTTCCCTAGCCATAACTTTTGATCCGGGACTCGATTCACAACCGCTGGAAAGGTTCAAGTCAATAACGCCATTGAAATCTGCTATGCAAATTTTGGCTAGTTTCAAACAAGCTGGGAGCTCTAAGTGCTTCAAATCTAACTCGAAAGATTTTTAGGTGTAAATATGAGAAACTAAAACTGCAATATCTTTCAACCCAGGAATATAAAATAAAAACCATAAATTGGGAATTTCATTATGACGAAAAGGGTATCCAAAAATGTAAAAACATCTAGAAACTAAGAAACTTGAAATTTAACTATTTTTGGGTGATGCAAGATTGCCCTTACACCACTGGATGCTCCTGCATAAGTTTTCTTTTTTTAAATAAACCTAGTAGTTTAGAAATTATATTCAATTTTCTATAGATTCTATTCTTGCATATTTTTGAAATAATATAGATAACTTATTCAAATTTTTATGTCAAGTTGCCTAAATTTGATTTTTCTTAATTTTTCACGACTTAAGGGTTTCTTTTTCATGATGATCCTGCACATACCCACACTCTCCTTTATTTTCTAGATTAGACAACATATGCAAGATTCCTACACTCCTTTCCTTAAAATATTCTCTCTTTATCTCTCCTTTCAACTTTTCCTTTTTAACGACTCTCTCTCCTCCTTTGACATCAATGGAAAAGAACAAAGAGTTTGATCACCCCCCCTTAGGAGTGCACCCACATATCATACTAAAAAAAATGATACTTCCTACTCCCACTAAAGAGTAGACGTTAGTCATCAACCCATACAAATGAATAATTTGTAGATCCACTGGACTGATTTGCCTCCATGTGTACCTAGTTCAAAGGAGGGACAATTTAATCCCCAACTTCTCTTGAAGATACTCAAAAGTATCCTTTGAAGACCCTTAGTAAATATATCAGCAATTTGATCCTTTGTAGGTACCTATTCCAACCTAACTTCATTCTCTAATACCATTTCTCTCAAGAAATGATATCTGATAGATATGTTCTTTTTTCTTGAATGCATTACCAAATTTTTTGAAATATTTATTGTACTTGTATTATCATAGAAGATAGGGATAGGCTCATCACATATCACTCTTATATCATTCAATTTTTGCTTCATCCATAATACCTATGTGTAGCAAGATGCTACTACAATGTTCTCAACTTCTACAGTGGATAAAGAGACTGCATCTTGTTTTTTGCTTAGCCATGAAACAAATCTTCCTCCAAGAAAGAATGCACCACCACTTGTGTTCATCCAATCATCCATGCAACCAACCTAATTTGCATTAGTGTAAGCACTCAAAGCTAAATTAGTATCATTGAGATACTAGAAGACATAATCCATAGTGCCTTTTACATATCTAAATATCCTTTTCACAGTCGTGACATATGCTTCTTTAGGTTTTGCTTGAAATCTAACAACCAAACATAATATATGCATGATATCTGATCTAGTAGCAGTAAGATATAACCATCCACCAATCATATATCTATGCATGCTCTGATCAACTTTAAGAGAATCACCATCCTTACTCAGTTTGCATTCAGTCACCGTAGCGGTATAGATTGGTTTGGAATCATCCATTCCAAACTTCTTCAACAATTATTTAACATACTTTGATTGTGAAATGAATATGCCCTTATCACTTCGATTCACTTGAAGTCCAAGAAAGAAGTTCAAATCACCATTAATATAAATTTCAATCTCATTTTTGCATCTCCTCTGCAAATCTCTTGCACATACCCTGATTTCCTCCAAAGATAATATCATCAACATACACAAACACTATCAACATTCTATTTCCTTCAACCTTGAAATAGAGATTACTATTTGTAGAGCCTTTGCTAAACCCTTTTTGTGTCAAATATTTTTCCAATCTTGCACACCATGACTGGGAGCCTGTTTAAGTCCATATAGTGCCTTTTTCAACTTACAGACCATGTTCGGTTTATCTAATAGTTGAAATCCTCTGGTTGTTCCATGTAGAACTTTTTGTGAGGCCCACCCCCATGCCACATCTAAAACTTGGAGTATTTTGAGTTTGGTTATTATCTATGCCTATTGATAAGATTGATGACGAGATATTTAAATGTTTAAGTTCATATGATGATTGATCAAATTTTATGCTAGTTATTGAGTTTTTTTATTTTGAATCTAGAAACTTAATGATGAATGAATGAAAATGAATGAATGAAACCAATGGTGGGAACCAATCATGTTCCAATTAGATAAGTATGAAAGTTATGGTTAATGAAAAATGGATAAGATAGGTGGCTAATGATTTTTCAATTGTGTTATTGGATCTTTATGCTATGTGAATTATGAATCTTGTGTAAATGCAATGGTTTGATTTTTATATTAATATGGTTTACTTGGATGTATTAATGTGTGCATTGAGTTTGGAGGTACACTTTCCATGGCCAATGGAAATTGGAGGTGACTCTTGGGAACCCTATGTAAATTAACCAGTGAAACGAGCTAAATTCCATATGAAGGGACTATAGCTCCATCATGTAATTATTGATGTTATTTGTGAATGTTTTTAATTTGGTTTTTATTGCCACGTGAGTCCATCGAGGAGGTGAGTTGTCTATCCAAGTGGAAAAACTCAGTTTTGAACTTTTAGGCACTTTTGGGGATTGAAAAGTGATATTTTTTAAGTGTTTTTATGGGTTAAGGTTCCTAGGGTAGGTACCTATGGGTTAGGTACCTTTTTAGCTCAAAATCATGGGTCAGTCTCAAGATAGGGCACTCTTTTTGAGGCCTTAAAGAGGTTTGACGAAAATAAAGGTTTGGCAAGTGGGATGGGGACTAGTCCCTTTCCAATCCCACTTCTCCATGTTGTCTTGGAAGTCTCCGAAGTCCTCACACATGTGTGAGAACACATGGGTGAGTGTGCTTGGGAGAGTGAATGGGAGGTTGAAAAATGTCAGCTCCCTATTCAAAGGAATTCATACTTGAGTTCCTATAAAACAAACTCAAAACAAGGGTTATGGGATTCTTTTTCCATTCTTGATTTTGGTTGAATTTTGGGAGAGTGAGGAGTTTAAAGAAAAATCTTGGAAGAAGAGGAGTTGTGTGGATCCTCGACCCATCTTTCCTTGACCTTGGTTCTAAGGTAGATTCACCACTTTTTTTTTCTACTTCTTCATGTTTGTATTTGAAAGCTTATATGTGTAGGTGAAAAGATGTGCTTGAAATTTTATCTATTGTGTTTGATTTGTATGTTTATTTCAAATTGCTCTTGGAGCATGTATTCTTTTTTTTTATGTATTATGTGTTATGGGAAAAAGGGTTGCATAGGGATAGGCTCACCCAAGTTGGGAAGAGCATCTCTTGTTGGGGATGGTATGGAGTAGGAACCTCCATGGGGAAGTTTAATCTCTCCTTAAGAGGAGAGGCTCAAAAAGGGTATGAGTACCCATGTGTAATTGTGAAATGGTAGAAATGGTTTTGGTGGTGTAGGTTTCAGAGAAAGAGAAGGTATTAAAGAAGGGTTGCATGTGAATGATGGGAGTATGATAATGACTTGTTCTTGTTGCTATTATTATAAGTCCCCATATTAATTGCATAGTCCACCCTCCATCCCCCACTTTGGATTCTTAATGGAATCCTAAAGTTATGTGAAATTCCCTTGGGTGGGTGTGAAAATAATCTGGTGTGTGTAAATATTGTTTTGCTTGGTTTTGTTTGTAACCGGTTCCCTCAGTTGCCTCCTAGCTTCAGGGTGGTTGGTTTTCCAACCAAAGGTTGGGAGGTGAGCACTCCCTTGGAAATAGAGAATATGTTTGTGTTTTGTGTAGGTTGGAGAAAGCTATGAGGATACTTCAAGCTTGGGAAGGGTCACCTATTGTGTCATATCATTATGTCTATGAGGTGAAGATGACATCACAATAAGTAACCACCTTTATTGATAGGTGTGGGAGAGAAGTGTATATGTGTGAAAGTGGTGTATATTTACATGATGTTGTGACTTTGTAACTAGAGTTGAAAAGGAACACTTGTTACATTAATTTTATTATCTTTTCATTGAAAATAATGTGTAATTCATTTTGAAAGAATAAATTTTAATTTGAAAATAAGGTTACTATGTTTCATTTGTTGGCTTAAAGAAGTATGAAGTATTATGTTGTGAAACATATATGTTTAGCTTGGTAGGTTTCATGTTGCTATTGCAAATGCATATATTTTGTTTTCTAGGAACAATGCATTTACTTTTCAATAAAGATAAAGAGCATTAGTCTGAATTTAAATACTACCACTTAATATTCTGTCAAAAGAAATTAAACTAGTAAATTAATGCATAAAGAATGATTTTATTATTTTGATAATAAGTTCTTTTATCTTCATTTCATTTCAGAGAAAACAAGGAAAGAAAACTAGTTATTAATGTAGTTTACTGCTCAATAAAAATAAATAAATATAATGTTTGGAACAAAATACCCAAATATATGTCTAAGAAAAAAAGAAAATAAATAAATAAATAAGTAAAAGATAGCAAAAGAATATTTATATATCTGAGACATTAAATCGTCTGTATTTCCTTATTTTAGTGAGATGTGTAGATAATCTAGTAAATTATAATGCAACTATGGTGTGCATAGTTACACTACTAGTTTAAACCTTACAGTTGTAGGGAATAAGCACAGGGAAAAGTATAACTCTGCTCTAAAACAATATAATTTATTTACCTTAGTTTAAGCAGAATAGTATGGAAATGATTCTTTGAATGCATATTTTGTGCATCTTGCCAGTGGCTTCATTTCATTAATGTTTCTGCATGAGGAAATAGTACATAGAAAAAAAAAAAGAAGCATGAGATCATAAATAAAAATCAATTACCTTGATGAGAATGGCTTGTGCTGGCATATCTCTCTTAGAGTAGCAAAAGAAATATATATATATAATAAACTAAAAATAATACATCTGCATATCTGTAACAATAGAGAGAACCTATAGATAAATACCTTTATACAATCAAGCTCTGATCTGCGTGATGTAGAAACAAAAATAAATAAAAAGAGGGAAATAGGATAACCACAAACAAAGAGTGGAGAAGGGAGAATAAGCACCACAGATAGAAGGTTCTATAGGAGAATTGTATTTAATATTTCCTTGCTACATTGTTGCTTCCTTCTCTACCATCTTCTTCCCTCACCACTGCATCTTCACGTCAATCTCTATAGCTACATGCCCTCTCCTTTCAATCTCGGCCATGGTGGAAAATCATGAATACATGGAAATGTAGATATGTTGAATCTAATGCCCTCTAGCTGTGCCAATACCTCTGTCTGTACAAGGTAACACCATAGGTTCCACAATTGTTGTTGGTTGGGCACTCTGAGACATGAAACAAAAAACATGATAACATGTATGACTAGAACACCAAAATAATATCATAAACTGTTAGCAGTTCTCTAAGTATGTAGCCATGCAGATCTAGCTTATTGCCATTTCTCTCTGTTGTCCACATCCATGTTGTTGCTTGATTACTTACCTCTACTCATCAAAGGCTAGTGCAAATGAACAAACATATGCTTAACTGTGTGTGCATAGCAGGCTATGGGGTTAAACATAAATAAGCTCCCAAATTATCATTCATGTGCAACAATATCATTTATGTTCAGCAGTCAAAGGAATGGGTTGTTGCACACTCAATGTGTAAAAGGACTCACCATCATGGCTACCAACTAGCCACTAATGTTTAGGTTAAGAGAACCCTTTGAACCAAGATTAAGTATAACATCACGGCTCTAATAGGCACCATTTCCATCTAAGATGTCATCATTATCTCTAGGACTATAGCTTGCACAAGAAATTAGATCATTGTCGATGGAGAAACCTGAACAACGTCCTTTTCCTCCTGTTTGCACACCCATCTAAATGTTCCACTAATGGTAACGTATCTTGCTTGCCCATTTAGGTTTCAGCCATACGCCTAGTGGAGTGTTCATCATTGCAAAGCCCAAAATAATGTTGCCACCAGCTTCATTGAACCTAGTCGTTGGCACGCTGCACTCACTAGAAAAAGACTAGAAAAGAATAAGGCTAGATCTCTTAAACAAAACAAAATTTATATAGTTATATATATTTATATAATCTCCATTCTACCTTTGAATGAAGCAATCAAATTGATTGGGTCACCCTGGAAGTTGAAATGTCATTTTGTGCTCAGGAGAAAGAATTGACTTATGGTTGTTGCCACATCCTTCCTTTCTAGTGATTGGTCAAACTTACTAATACATCACTTTTTCCAGTGTGTCTTGTGCCTTGTGCAAGGCTTATCAAAGGAAATGTGAAAAAAATAGGATTTGGGATCACCATTACATTTGGCATGTCATGCACTCAGTTTAACAAATGGGTCCATTGACCAAATTCCTTTACATCATAACCAACACAACTTAAAATCCTTGGAGGCAACTCTAAGTAGATCTGTGGTTCTAAAAATTTAGAATAATGTTCAAGAAAATATGATAGGGCAAGCTGATATTGGTTGATACCTTAGGGCCAGCATTGATCACAAGTCTTATTAAAATAAAACGATTCTTCTGATTTGGAATAAAATCCATGTTATAGTCACACACATTCATTATAGTGCTCAATAGAAAATCTTTCTCTTATACTCATGAGAGCGGCTCCCACTAAATTACCTTGTAACCTTACCTTTAATTCATCTCCATATGTTACGTTAGTGCTCGCTTTATTCCACCAACGTAAGAGATGTCTATTATTTACATCACCTTATATCCCATGTTTAGTGCTCTTAAAAATAAAAAGAAGGGAATGTATTCCATCCCTTTAGGAAAGATACTCTTTTTTTCTGATAAGAAAAAAAAAAAGGATTTTAAAAAAACTAATATCAGGGGTTCTTAAAAAAAATAAAAAATAATATCTCTCTACTTATATTCTTCCTTCCTTCCTATTAGGGAAATTAATAATATGTGAATGTAAATCAATTTTAAATGTATCTATTCGCATTTAGTTTTATAACTTTTAAATTCACATATATAATAATTAAATTCGTAATAATTTAATAAAGGATAATAATTAATAAATTAGAAATGGGAATTTAATAATTAACATGTAAATTATAAATATTTTAATTATTCTTATATTTAAATTTCATGATGAATTGTTCTAAGTGGTTTTCAAAAATATCGTCAAGATGGCTAAAAGGTGTGGGTCTATCAAGTTAAATAATCTTCCATTAATTAACCTTTGGGATTAATAGTAAATCAAGTTGATGATATTTATGTCTTTTTTTTTTTCTTCACATTAGAACCCATACCATGGACGTCTTTCAAGGACATTAACTTCCATGCAAGAGTGGGTATCAACTTTTGGTTGGTAGTTAAGAGCCTCGTATACCCTATGTTTGGAGTCAACCCAAAATTGTTTCATTTTCGTACCCCACTCTCGAGCAGTGTGTCAGTGACAATATTGTATGGGAAACAACACCCATTGTGTATTACATGTACCATACACATGTGTAGTTTTTAAATGTTAGTATGTTTTATTAGTGTTAAAAAAAAATGTTAGTTGTGTTTTTTCCCTAGTGTAAATTATGGGCATTACACTTTTATTCCAATTCTCCATTCAAGAATGTAGACTTAACATCCATATGGTATACCTTGATATCTTTTTGAGATAAAATGACAAGAACATCTGAATAGCCTCCATTCTTGCCACCGGGGAAAATTTCTCCTAAAAGTCTATTCCTTCAACCTATGAATAACCTTTGCATACAAGTCTTGTTGTGTTTCTTACTACTTCACCATTCTCATTCAACTTATTCTTGAACACCCACTTTGTAACAATTATGTTCTTGTTTATAGGTCTAGGAACCAATTCCCACATTTGATTTTTGTCTATCTACAACAACTTCTCTTTCATTTCTCTAACCCAATTCTCATATTTGCATGCTTCACACACTATTTTAGGTTCTATCTTGGAAAGTAAACATAGATTTACCTTAGCTGCCACCACTTTGCTCCTTGTCTTAACACCTTCACTTTTATCTCCAATTATCTATTCTTCAAGATGATTTTTTTGTAAATATTTTGGGGTCTTAGGAGCAGGTTTCAGAGCTTCTTCTTCTTCTTCTTCAATTTTTTCTTCTTCCTTATTCTCTTATTGTACTTTTCTACATATAGGTTCATCTAGTTCAACTTCACTTATTTCAACTAGTTTGTTCATATCTTCATCAACTTTTATATTTTCACTTTCAACTATCTTTCTCAATATTTTATTTAAGCATCTATAAGCTTTGCTATTAGTTGAATATTCAAAGAAAATACCTTCATCACATCTTGCATCAAACTTTCCAAGGTTCTCATAATCTATTTTAATATAACATCTGCTTCCAAACACCTTAGAGTATTTAACAGTAGGAATATTTCTAGTCCATATTTCATAAGGAGTCTTTGTGTTGTTACCTCTGATTTGAACTCTGTTAAGAATATAAATAGCAGTGTGGATTGCTTCTCTCCAATATACATTAGGTATATTTTCCTCTTTCATCATAGTTATTGTAACCTCTTGAATATTTTGGTTCTTCCTCTCTACAACTCCATTCTGCTAAGGAGTTCTAGGATCATAAAAATGTCTCTTTATACCATGCTCTTCACAAAATGCATTAAACTCACTAGGTGATCCCACAATACTAGTTTACAATTTTTGGCCAAATTGGATACTGAACTGATTTTTTCTAACTAAATCTTCAACTTTAGGCACGTGTAGTAACTAAACTATGAGGAATTTGAAGATGATGTAAACTAGTAATTTGTGACATTTTGTCTACAAATTCTAAATATTATCTTTTAAAAAATTTGGAATTAAATTGCACTTCTTTTTCCATCTCCTTTGAAAACAAGTTTTTTTAGTAAACACCATTTTTAAGGAGTGACACTCACTGTATAACACACAACCTTTTTTCCATGAAGGATAAAATTCTTTTTTTGAATTTATATTTGTAACTATGATATCTAGTGCTTCCAATTGGTTTCATAGTTTTTTATTGAATATTTTTTCCTTAATCAAGTTTCAAAGTCAAACCAATTACAATTCAATAGTGGATTATAACACAATTTTTTGTATGTATCAAAATTCATTTTTTTTTTTGTTGATCAAGGACTTCAATATTTGGTGCACTCATATTTTTCAAATTTTTTTGATAATCTTCTATTTTTCCACATGTGCAAAACAGAGAGCTTGATTTTTGGTGAAAAACCTACATTCACAAGAAATAAAAAATAAATATAATAATAAAATTAAATTTATTTAAAATTATACTTTTTGGGAAGCTTATAATAAGGACTACATACAAAAAATAAATTTTAAATGAATTTGTTTGATCCCCCAAAAGGTAAATCAAAAGTGGTTTTTATCAGCATTTTGATAGGTGTAAAGGAGACTCCATTATAGGTATGGTTTAAAACTAGAAAGGTTCTATCCAAGGGGGTTTGATATAAGATATTTTGATCAAACCCTCTTCAATTGGAATGCTTTAAATGAAAATTTTTAAGGCTTAAATCATTATATTTTCTATAAATATGTGATTTCAGCAAAAAATAGAATCTCCTAGAAATTGTAAACCAGCTTTGTGGGATCACCCCACTGGAAGTGAATTCTCCACCTCTATCAAACCTTAAACATTTGATTCTTAGGTTCACTTCATTCTTTAGCCTAGCCTTGAACACTTTAAATCTATCTAGAGATTGAGCTTTATCCCTAAGAAAAGTAAACCATGTCATTCTAGAATAATCATTAAAAAGGAGCATGAAATAACTATCACCATTAAGATTGCATGTTCTTGTGGGACCATAGAGGTCTATATGAATCAATTATAGCATTATGGTAGTTGATTGCACTTTTCCTTTAAAGTTGCATCTTGTTTTTTTCCAAACTTAAAACTTCTGCAAACAGTATTGGTGGGCTTTGTGATTTTAGGAAGATCCTAAACAAGTTCTCTTGAACTAATCCTGATGAGATTGTCAAAGTTTAATGTCCCATCCTCCAATTCCATAGAAAAATTTCATTAACTTGAGATATAAGGCACTGACCATTAGCACCCTTAAGCTAATAAACATTTCCATATGTTCTTCCTGTATCAACCATAGTTCTAGATGCTTTTATGATCTCACAAGTATTATCCTAAAACACAAGCTTAAATCCTTCGCTATACATTTGTCCAACACTAAAAATATTATGCCTTATGCCCTTAACATAATAGACATCATCAATACTATTTTTTCTGTCAAAACTAATTGTTCTTTTTCCAACAATCTTTGCACTAGAATCATCTCCAAACATGACTAATCCACTATCATAATTTTCAATTTTACTAAACTTACTTTTGTCTCTAGTCATGTGATTTGAGTAGCGATTGTCAATCACCCAATAGTCTTCATGTTGTCTAGCATGAGAGGAAATAAGCAAAGTACCTTCCATCTCTTCCTTCTTGTTCTACAAACCAATTTCCCTTGCACATCTTCCATGGTTATTAGATACCAATTTATTCTCTAAGGCTAGAAACAAGCATTCATCATTATCACCCTCAAAATTAGATTCATCATCATAAATTATAGCATTTTCTCTAACATAGTACAGTTTCTTGAACTTCTTATCCTTTCTATGTTTATTGTCTTTGTTCTTCTTGTGTACAACTCTATTTGGACATCTTGAAGCATAGTGACCAATATTTCCACAACTAAAACATTCAAAATGTAACATACCTTTGTACTTCCCAGTACCTTTCTTCAATTTCCTTGTAAAGTTTGCTTCCAACTCCTCTAAACTTTCACTAGCCAAATCATCTTCTATCTTAGTGGCTTTGAAGGCTAGTTCTATTTTCTCCTTTTATTTTCCAAATTTCCTCATTTCAAATGTGGTCAAGGTTCCAAATAGTTGTTCTTTAGTGAAATTATTAGGATCATACACTTCCTTAATGGATGAGACTTTATCACTATAACTCTTTGGTAGGGTCATCAAAATCTTCTCCATTACATCTTCAACTACCAGGGAACCACCTTGATTTTTGACATCATTTACTACAATATCAACCCTCTAAAAATAGCTTCCAATGTATTCACATTCTTCCATTTTTTATTTCTTATATTTGTGCTTAGTTGTTAGCTTCTTTGACAATTTCAATCTATCATTTCCTTCATAGATATCTTCCAAAATTTTCCAAAATCTACAAGTAGTTCCCAAAGCACTATAAATTGCATACCTTGATTTTTCATTTTCTTCATAGGTAGAAATATCATCTGTATAAGAAGGACCACTTGTTGGTGCAACATATTTTTTTTCTCAACAACTTTCCAAGTCTTGTAACCAAGAGAGATCAAGTAACCTCTCATCTGCACTTTCTAGTCACTGTAGTCAGATCCATCAAACACATGGATTGAAAATTTGTGTGCCATCAGATCTAGCTCAAGTGGTTAATCTCTTCTTCAAGGAACCAAGGCTTTGATACCAATTGTTGAAATGCACAAGAAAACTAAGAGGGGGGGTGAATCCGTTGTCACCAATCCAATCAAAAAACTCAAACAATTATTAACTCCACATTCACTTTAATCTGTTATTAAGTATGAACATGAAATGCAAATAACATAAATAAATATCAACGCAAGAACACTATATTTATGTCGAAAACCCAATAAGGGAAAAACCACGGCAAGGATTAACTCACAATGTAAAGTAATAGAAAAAGTGATTACAAAGAGGCTCACTACCTATAGATAGGTCTCACTATCCAACAAGGAGGCTCACTACCTACAGATATGAAAAGATAATAGAAAAATACACCACAACAAATTATACACATCCACAACCTTAATTAGAGAATTGCAAACACCATCAACTCATTGCTTTCTAGAGTCTAACACATTAAAGTACTATTTTCTTAATTCACTTTCACACACTCTTGCTTCTCACACTTGTGGATCTTCATGCTCAATCCTTAACATCTTATCTTATATTTATACCATCTTCAACCTTAGAAACTTTCTCCAAGGTTGGATACACACACTTCATATTACTAATTCAAATTAGATTGGAAACTCAACATTCTTGTGGTGGAAGAGAATGATAGTAGACTAAACCAACACTTAACCAAGACCCAAAACATCTTGGATCAATCACATGCTTCCTTAATTGATACTTATCCTTCACATGATGTGTAGACACTAGGTTGGCCAAACCTAATGAAAGCACAAGTGAACTTTGAAGTACATGTTTCTAGAACAAGAGGATAACATATGGACCACATAACATGCTTCATCATACACTAGAACACATATCAGATGCCTTGAAATTCATTTGTAGCTAATGCAACAACCTATATACATAGAAAACTTTCCATCAATCCATCCAAACTATATAGAAAAACACATTAATTTTGAACCTAGTCTTTTGGAGCACCAAACCACGAACACCTTTGATACAACATATATGAAATAATTACAAATATTCTACCAAATCTATAGGACCTGAAACAAACTAGAGAAGGACTACAAAGCAGATACATTTCTTCTAGTCCATAGACAAACAACTTTTCTAGACCATTTCACAAAGTGGTGAACACAATTTTCACTCTTTATCAAACTAGAAGCTCTAATCTAGGATATATCACTCAAGGATGCCCATAAACAACACTTTAGATCCACCTTAGCATAGGATCAACATAGAAGAAATGTAGAATACAAACCAGAGAACATTTTGAACACACATACAATTTTGTCTTCACTATTTCTCAAAAGCACTTGGTAACTCATTATATCAACACACCTGCAACACAATAAAGATAGCTCCATGTACTCACAACATCTCTATAGTATCTCAACTATACATGTACAACCTGCAATCACTTGTTTCCTTTCTCTGTAACAACCTATACTGTATTGACATCAATGACAACATTAATGCCATCACCATACTCATTCATAATTGCAATAATAATTTAGTTGTTTTTAGGTTGTGTGGCCCAAATTTAGTGATGATGACTCATACACCACCTTAGGTGTATGAGTCTCACCTAGTATTTTGGGTTACAATCTTGATTTTACACCTTTCTAATAATTTTTGAAATTGGTCCCATAATTTATGCCTAATGGGACACATACAACACCTTGGGAATATGAGTCATGTGTGGCCCAAAATTAAAATTAATTGAAATTCTTGGTGGAATTTTATCCTCCTAGATCTGATGTTGACTTGTAGAGTTGTAATTTAAAAAAAAATTGTCATAATTAAGTATATTACAATGTTATTTCACTCATTTTATACCTATCAAGTTGAATGAGCATTCATAATGTAAGATAGACAATTGTTTCCACTTAGGGTTTTAGGACTTAGGGCAACAAGTCTCCTATGCTTCACATTCAAGGCAAAACCCTAGAGATATCAACCTCAAGTATGTAAAGGGGAAAGATATCTTGCAATAGGGTTGTCCTAGGGTCTGATTATGAAGTAATGAGGGGTTCACCACCAAGTCTAAACTTGGAAAAGACAATGAAATACAAGATGAAATGTAAAACCCTAGTTTGATGCAATGACCTACAAAATGACCTAGAAAAGTATGTAAAACAAAACAAAAAGTTGCAAAACAAAATGTGTGCACTTGGAAACTTGTAGAGACTTGATTGGAGATTAGAAATTCTACAAATCTTGAAATTTTTTCCTACTAGGACTCATTCGCCATTCTGGACGAATCAGTCCCAATTCTGTATTTTTGCATAGGAGTAGGTTTCAGGAAAATGGGTATCCAAAGCTACATAAATCTCTAAGAAAAACCTACAATGGGACTCATTCACCACTTGTGGTGAATAATTCTAGTTTGGATTTTTTGGTACTTCAAAGTTCTAATATGCACCTCTCAGTCTGCTCTTTCTATTCCTACAAGTTCCCAGATCCAAAACTTATAATTTGGGGTTGTAGATTGTTGGAAAATATGCCTCAATGTGCTGGATTGAACCTCTATTAAAGACTTGGCATTTTTTTCCTTTGTTTGCCTTCTTTGTTGGACTATCACCAAAATCAAAAACCTTGAAACTAAAGTCTGGAGGATCTGAAAGTTCATAACTTGGAATCAATGAGTTTTTGTTTGTTATCACCATGTCGCAAGTTTTGGAAATTTCCTAACCTCCATTGGAGGTTGTGAATTTTGGGTTTCTCCTAACTTGGAGACATCATTATAGGAATGTCACATGTTTTAGGAATTTCCTAACCTCTAATGGAGGCTGTGAAGTTTGGGTTTGTGGTAGGACCAATCTACGTGGAAGGCAACGTCTGTAATACGACAGTGACATGGATGTCGTGTGGATGCTAGGGACCACATGGGTTGAGCCAATAAGTTATATAGAGGATATTAGTGGGGCTTTCTTTTATCAGTGGGAGACAAATTGGTGTCCCTTCGATATGGCGATGATTGAATTGGTGAATCCGAATGGTATGATAGTCAAAAGTAGTGGATGAGTGATGTGTCAACACATGGCACAAATTCATTCATTGATTCTATATTGCTATTGTGAGTCAATAGTAATTGGACTAATAGCGATATAATTGGATTAAATGCATGATCTCACTTGGGGGTTGACAAAGAGAAAATATGGTAATATTCTCTGTAGCTGAATTAATTGTTGGGTGACTTGATGCATGCTAGATCGTGGTGTGTGTGGCCCAAGACAAAGGAAATTTGTTAGTGAATATAATGAAATTAATGAAAACCTAATGGTGGTTGAGTGGATATAAATTGTATGATTTATGAGCATTGTAACAATGAGAAGGAAAAGGAGGAATTGGTGAAGTGAGGTTGACCAAGGGATTGCTTTGTTGATGTGAGTTAACATCTGAGAGTGAAGTCTATAACTCTACAAGTAATCTATTTACTATAATACACAATGGCTTTACTTGGCGTGTGGATTTTTCTCCCGTAAGGGTTTTCCCAAGTAAATCTGGTGTTATCTTTGTTTTTGATGATTTTTTCTATTCCTTTTTTTTCTAAATGTGGATATGAAACAAATGTAACTTTTTAAATGAATGGTTTTTTTGCACTTCTCTCCTAAGGATCTTGCATTAGGAAGGTGTTTCCACACTAATTCTTTCCTTACAAGTGGTATCATAGCCTGACTAGTTGTGTTATTCTTGTGAGTAGGGCTAGTTTTCAATGATAATCTTGTTTAGTGGGAGTCTTGCAAAAGAAGAATTGATTGTCTTGTTTACAGTTTGAGATGACAAATTGTACATCAGGTAGAGTAGAAATTGAAAAGTTCAATGGTGGAAATTTTGAGTTATAGAAACTCAAAATGGAATATATGTTGGTGGATAGAGACTTGTGGATTGTTGTGTTTGGAACTATGCCACAAGGTATGAAGCAAGAAGATTGGGACATCGTAGATAGAAAAGCTAGAGGGTTGATAAGAAATTGTCTGGCCAATTCTATACTCCTAAACATCCATAAAGAGAAGATGGCATCTTTGATATGGAAGAAACTTGATGACATTTATTAGGGATAGTCTTTGGTGAATAATTTATTCCTAAGGAAGAAGTTATACTTCTTGAAGATGGAAGAATGAGCATTTGTAGCAAACCATTTGAATTCATTTAATATGATTGTTGCACAATTGGAATCTATGGGTGTGAAGATAGAGGAGGAGGATCATTGCATGATTTTGTTATGTTCCTTACCTAACACTTGGGATCATCTAGTAATGGCTATTGGAAGTACAACTACTTTCAATATGGAAGATGTGGTTGCTTGAATATTGTCAGAAGAGATGCAGAGGAAATATTTTGAGATGACCAAGGAGGCCCTTGTTGTTTGGGGTAGATCAAAGGAGAGAAGTAAGAAGAAAGACAAGAAGTATAAATCAAAATCTAAAGGGAGATCAAAGTTTCCTAGTAAGAAGTTCAAGGTAAAATGTTGGAATTGTGGGACAATTGGTCATATTTGAAAGGATTCTGAGGAAAAAAATAAGAAGAACAAAACTCTTTGGATAATGACTCTTCTCAAAGTGATACATATGCCTTCATTGCTTCCTTGGTGACTCAGGCAGCAAATGATGTCTGGCTAATTGAATCAAGTGCATATTTTCACATGACATCTCATAGAGATTGGTTTACTAAGTATGAAAAGTATGCTAGTGGAAAGGTGTACTCGGCAAGTGATTCAACTCTAGAAATTCTTGGCTATGGAAGAGTCAGAATCCAATTCTTTGATAGAAGAATCAAAGGAACTGGTGGTGTACTACACATACCAGGTTTGGCTCGTAACTTGCATTCTATTAGTAAGTTGAATGATGTTGGTGTGAAAGTTTCATTCTCAAGTGGAGGATGTAAGATGACTAGAGGATCAATAATGTTGGCTAAGGGTGCATGCATAGGTACTCTGTACAAGCTAGATTCATGTCCTATTCAATGTAACAATGTCTATAAATTCTAGAAAAGTTGCTCGTGTAGAGAAGGAGAATGAAGTTACTCTATGTACAAAATCTTTGGAGGAGAAACTCCCAGTAGAGGAAACCATGCTATTGCATCATAGACTTGGCAACATAGGAGAAAAAGGCTTAAAACCCATGAAAAATTAAAAATCTAATTGAAGGGCTTGTTGATTGTAACCTTGAGTTTGATTTTTGTGAGCATTGCATTTGTGGAAAGCAACATTGTGTTTCATATTATTCAAGTCCTCATAAATATTTTGGCATATTGGATTATGTTCATTCTAATGTATTTGGTCTAGTGAATGTTACTTGTTATCAAAGTATAGATATTATGTTTCTTTTATTGATAACTATTCAAGAAGGGAATTTGTGTATTTTCTAAAGAGTAAATTAGAAGTGTTCAGTTGGTTTAAAGATTTTAAAATTTTTGTAGAAAATCAATCTGGAATGAAAGTTAAATGCTTGAGGTTGGATAATGGAGTTGAGTTTTTTTCTACATATTTTGAAAGGTACTGTAAAGACCATGGGATTAAAAGGCATAAAAATATGCCTTATGCTCCATAGAAAAATGAAGTTGTTGAAAGGTTAAACAAGACACTAATGGAAAGAGCAAGAAGTATGTTGACAAGTGCTAGTTTGGAGCATAAGTTTTGGGCTAAGGCTATGGCTACAACATGTTACTTGATAAATCATTCACCTTGTTTAGCTCTTGTTGACAAAACCCCTTTGGAAGCCTAGTGTGGTAAAAATCCCTCCTTGAGATATATTTGTGTCTTTGTTTGTGAGGTATATTCATATGTGTTGAATGAGAAAAAATCAAAGTTGGAGAACAAGGCTATCAAATGTATCTTCATTAGCTATGGCATTGGTGTGAAAGGATGCAAGCTTTGGGATCCTATTACTAAGAAGGTTTTGTACAAAAAAAGTGTAATCTATTGTGATTTGAAGCCTTCTGTAGATGGTATGTAGTTAGAGATAGATAAAAAGGAAAAGAAGAATGATGTAGTTGAAATTCCTTGAAATTTAGATAAAGAGGAAGTATAAAGTGTACTTAAAATTGAGGAGATTTCTACTAGCTCTAAGAGTTTTGAAGAAGAACCACAACCTTAGCCTCGGCTTGTGAGGAGGTCTACACATAGATAGTATAAACCTTATAGGTATGTATTTTCTATGTTGGATTTGAACTATTCCTATGCTTTGATTAATAGCACTGATGAGCCTAGGATTGTGAAAAAGGCTATTAGTATGTTTGATTCAAATTCTTGGTTGGAAGCCATCAATGAGGAAATGGCATCTTTGAAAAAGAATGAAATCTAAGATTTGGTACCCCTTCCTAAAGGGCATTTTAGAAGAAGACTGGTCTAGATGGTAGTGTTCAGAAGTATAAAGCTCAATTCATCACAAAAGGTTATTCCTATATGGAGGGAATTGATTATGGAGTTTTTTTTTGTCCTATAGCTAAGTTGACATCTATCATATTTATTTTGTCACTTGCAGCACTATATGACTTATAGATTGAGTAGATAGATGTGAAGAAATTGTTTCTTCATGGAGAGCTAGAAGAAGAAATTTATATGTCCCATCCTGAGCACTTCATTAAAAAAGGTAAAGAAAGCCTAGTTTTCAAGTTAAAGAAATATCTATATGGTTTAAAGCAATCACCTCGAATGTGGTACCAAAAGTTTGACACTTTTGTGTTGTCATTGGGATTTGTGAGATCAAAATTAGATCATTGTGTTTATTACAAAACTAAAAAATGATCAATTTATTATTATTTTGTTGTATGTTGATGACATGTTGTTCATAGGAAATAGTAAGACTCATTTTTTATCTAAAATCTCAATTTTTAGCAAAGTTTGAAATGAAAAATCTAGGTGCAGTAAGGTATATTCTAGGGATGGAAATAAAAAGGGATAGAGGAAGTAGAGAGCTTTGGCTTAGCCAAAGTAAGTAATTTAACACTATGCTAGAGAGATTTGGTATGACTGATTGCAAGTAGCTAGTTGTTCCCATGTTATAGGGAACAAACCTATTTGTTGAAGATTGCCTGAAGTCTCCCACCAAGATGGAGGACATGACCAGGGTGCCTTATATAAGTGCAGTTGGTAGTTTGATGTATGCAATGGTTTATACTAGGCTAGACATTTCATAAGCAGTGGGAGTACTTAGTCAGTTTATGGCTAATACAAGAAGACTACATTGGGATGTTGTGAAGAGAGTTTTTAGATATTTGAAGGGCACTTCAGAGTATATTTTGTGTTATCATGGCATGACTCAGTTGGATCATAAAGATCTCTTAACATTTGTGGGTATGTGGATTTTGATTGGGTAGGGGACATTAATAGAAGAAGATCGACCAATGTATACATCTTCATGTTATTTGGTGGTGTAGTGAGTTGGATGAGCAATGGATAGGCTATGGTCACTTTATCTACTACTAATGTAGAGTATATGGCAGCAACACACACCTACAAATAATTTGTTTGGTTTAGAAGTTTTTGTTTTGATGTTAAGTTTAATGCAAGGAAAATTACCATTTGTTGTGACAACCAGAGTGCTATTTTTTTGGCAAAAATCCCACTTTCCATGCTAGGATGAAGCATATCATTGTTTAGTATCATTTCATTCATGGTATGGTGGAGGATGGAAAGGTTAATCTTGAAAAATTGGATACTCTGGAGAATTTCACTGATGCATTGACAAAGCCTATGAGCACATACAAGTCTAGGTGGTGTGCCAATTCAATGGGCCTTGGGGCTTATGACTTTTAATAACTTCGAGTTTAGAGGAAGCCAATAAGTATTTGTCAAGTGGGATTTTGTTGGAAAATATGGCTCAACTTTCTGGCTTGAACCTCTATTAAAGATTTGTAATTTTTTCCCTTTGTTGGACTATCATTGAATCTAGAACCTTGAAACCTAAGTCGCAGGGTGTTGAAAGTTCATAACGTGGCATTAATGAGTTTCTGTTTGTTATTGTTATGTCACAGTTTTTGGAAATTTTCTAACCTCTAATTGAGGTTGTGTTATTCAAGTTTCCTAACCTTAGGAGAAGATTATTTACTTGTACTTGCACTTGCATTGGAAAAACTTGTATCAGAAGAGATATACATTTCCCTTTACCTTGGATCCTAGTAGCAGCAATCTTTGTCTCATCCACAATGTTAGATCTAAGATCTTGTTGAATCATTGCAACATCCTTTTGTTTCCCTTTATTGCCTCCATATCTTTTTGGCCTTAGTTTTGAATGTAGCTTCGAACACTTAGAATCATCATGCCCCTCTTTCCTGCAATGGGAGCATGTGGGCTTATCACACTCTTTCTTAACTATAGTTGTGTTCTTCCCTTTTCCCTTGTCTTTGTCTTTACCCTTAGGATTACCCCTATACTTAGATGGTTAGGTATGCGCAAGATCATCATTGACACAATAGGCCCTTAAGTGGCAAAAAAATCAAAAAAATTAGAGTTAGGCAACTTGACGTAAAATTTTGAATAAGTTATCTATATCATTTCAAAAATATGTAAGAATAGAATATATAGCAAATTGAATGTAGTTTCTAAACTACTAGGTTTTAAAAAGAAAAAAAATCTATTTGATGAAAATTTCAAATTTCAATGCAGTAGTACTTAAATTTCAAGGAAAAAATAAAAAGTGTCTGTCGACCACCCTAACCACAATAAAATGATAACATTTTTTTATAATATTTTAGATATAAGTAGAATCATGTCCCAATGTGATGCATATTCTTTTATAAAAAAATTCCAAGTAAATAATTAATTATGAATTTTTTATTACAAATTTTTAAAAATATAAAAACTCGTATGTCTAACCACCTTAACTTAGTCAAAACTTCATGAAATTCAAATTTTATTTTTTTAATCCTATAGCATGCGAAGTATAGAATGTGACGAATGTTTTGGATTCAAAAAATTTGATACCATTTGAACGCTATAGATGTTTTTCAATCAGTCTATCAATTAGGAATTTAGTCATAATTTGAATAGAAAATGAATAATAATTACTTATTAAATTCAAAGTAAAGCATAATTTATATTGGTGGAAAGCTAAGAATCTCCTTTAAAAATGCTTTTCATTTCATCAATTTTGGGTAAAAAAAAGTCATCAACCACATAACCATCATATTGCCACTTTTTGGCCCATCATGATCCTGCACATACCCAGTTTCTTTGAGAAATTATCATTAAAAGTGTTCTTACCCCTTGACTCTAAATGAGTGGCTTGGACAAAGAATTTTTCTAGATTATTAGGACTCAACATTAAAATAATATGGCTTAGGTAAGAATGCAACCCACCTATGTACTTAAGCAGTGTATCATGAGAATACAAGGGAACATTTAAAGTAATTCATGGTTATTTGTTGAATATAACCTAAAGGGTGAAACTTCTTTTTAAGGGTAGCAAAAAATTCCATCCAAGTCATACTGAAATTACCATGGCGAGCAATTTATTCCTGAGTCTTACTCTCCCACCAGGTGAGAGTTGTATCTCCCAATCAGAGAGTGGCCAACTAGATCCTATAAGCATCTTCTACTAGGCTTTCAATCCTACAATACACTTCTAAATGTTGGACCCAATCATCTAAATTTTTGGCATTTAACTCCCCACAGTACTTAGGTAATTCAAATTTTACATCTAGTTTAATAATAGGATTAGATTTGGTTTTAAAAGGATTTATAGTAGTAGGAGGAAAAGGGGAAGATGAAGAAGAAGGAGAAATGGAGGAGATGGAGTTTCTAGAGTTTTCCCCTCTTTGTACTTTCGATCTTCTTGCTTTCCTTGCTTCAAAGAATTTCCATTTTTGTTCTTCTTCTTGTTGAATAAAGCTCTTCCACCATAGCCTTCATGTCAAGAAAGGCTCATTGAAAAGAATTTTCATCAAGCTTTGAACTTTGTCCACCTCCTATTTTCTCCATCTGTGATGGTGGATCAGCTCTTCGTCTTTCGTTCTCAAGATTATATTCTTCAATATTTTCTTTGCCTTGTAGAATCCTAGACCACATTAGCATTCACTTCTACAATACTAGTCACACAAACCTATGATACCAAACTTGATTTAATTTAGGATCTATGATAATTTCTTATAGAATGCTTAACTTACAATGATTAATTCAAAGCTTATAAAAAAAATTAATATAATAGACATGCTGAAATGAACATAGCATGATAAATATGATGAACTGGATGAACGAGAGAAAAGAGATAGAAGAAAAAATGGAATTGATAATGGAGTTTTCCAAGTGGCTCCGTCTCCAGGCCCCTCTCCAATAGAGTTACCAATCCGATTATGGTCCAAAAATCAGGATTAAAATTGCATTACAAGACCATTCCCCTTTAGCACAATGTCGTAACATTCCTCCCTTACACAAAAATAGCTCCAAAGTCTTCTGAACATACTCTCCTTGTCATCACGTGGAATTTCCTTTTCAAAAAGCCCATATCCCCTTTTATACATAAAATTGCCATATGGAGTTAAACCACCATAATTAAAAAAAAATCCTCGTTTAATAAAATAACCCCTCATACCTCGTTCAACCCCTTTTTTGTTTTTTTTGTTTGGATTTATTTGTTTGTTATTTTCTGTGGGGGTTCGTTTTAACCATAGAAGGTTATTTTGTTAAGTTTTAGGTTTAATAAGTGTTTAAATACGACACCGCCCATACATATCTCTAAGACACTAAGCAGTGTGACTATGACCTTGTCTTTTAGTAGTTAGGAGTTCAATCCTTGCCACTCACATTCATTTCAATTGATTTTAAATTTACAAATAACAAAACACATTGATGGCTATAATGAGTTAATGCCAACTGATGAGTGCAGTGGTGGCGATGTTGGCTATTATGAAGGAGGTTAAGGGGTTGAACCTCCCTACCAAAATTTTGTTAATTTGTTCAACCTAGCTAGCGGTGGAGGAGGGTGCCACATGTCAAAATGCAATTCACTGACAAAACATAGTCACTTGACATGTCACCTGTATGAACCACCAACTCGACTACCATATCATTGTACAAATTCCATGTGTCATGCTTTGATTGGTACAACTCACTGTCTATACCATACAGCTTACCATGTCAACATGATGACACCAACATCTATATGGCCTAGTCAACCTTGATGATTGCCATCTTTGATTTGTGATATCTCCTACGTACAAACTAGGATTTTAGTGAAATTAGAATCGTTGGGTTTGTGTTAGCGAGCTCTTTGATTTGATGTCAATTTTGATTGATTTTTGATCAATCATTTTTTTCACCTTTCTATTGGGCCTTAGGTACTTGTTTGACAAAACTTTGACTAGTCATAACTTGAGCGTATGAGCTCCTTTTGACCCCGTTCAAGTTGTATTGGATTCAATTTTTTGAGCTCTTCATGATGACGCTAAATTCTAATGCATATGAGACACTTCATTTTTTAGTGAAAAGTATCCCCTGGATCAGTCCTCCTCACTAGAGAGCTTTTGGACATCTAAAAGCTTGATTACTCAGAAAATAAGTGAGGGTAAAGTTCCCTCACTTTACCAATCTCCATCCATTTTACCTTGCTTAGATTCATCTCGTTCACTCCCACTCTAAGGTATTCAACTAGTCCTCTTCGTGAAGTCCTAACATTCCTATCTAGGATGACATCCTCTAGCAACTCTGACATGTATTTTGGTGAAAGATCAACTGATGGAACTTGAATGTTTGTGTCTTCATCCAATATCATTGGGGGCTCATACAACTTCAGATTCTCAACATTGACAATTGAATATATATGCATGTATGGAGGAAGATTAAGGCAAAAGGCATTGTTACTGATGTTTTCTAAAATCTCAAAAGGACCATACCTGATTGTCTTGAGCTTCCTTCCTTCACTTTGCATTCTTTCCTTGCTGATATGTAACCAAACTCTATCTCCAACTTTGAAATAGTGATCGTTGTGATTCTTATCATGTAAGCCTTTTATTTTTCTTGGCTCTTGTCCAATTGTACTTCCACTACCTGATGAATTGCTTGGAATTTCTAGATGAACTTCAAAGCCTTCTCTGAGTCATGGCATCCATCTTCAACATCATCTTTCCCAAAATAAAATCCATTAGTGTTTTTGGTAGATAATCGAAACAAGTCTCAAAAGGAGATCTTTTTATAGAAGAGTGTGTTGCATGGTTGGAAGCATGTTGCACATAATGAAGACTCTCATCCCACAACTTAGGATTCTTACTACACTAACCTCTAAGTAGATGCACAATTGTCTTGTTTACTACCTTTGTTTTTCTATTGGTCTATGGATGGAAGGCTATACTTTTCTTCAGTCTAGTGTCCATGAGTCCCCACAATGTTGACCAAAATTTCCCTAAGAATCAAGAATATCAATCTAATACAATAGAAGTAGGTAACCCAAAATGAATCCATACAAATTGAAATTACATATGAGCTTCCATTTCAATAGTGACCTATTTCTTACAAGGAATTAGAATACACAATTTGTTGAACTGATTAGCTACTACACACAGATGATCATGTCTCTTCCTAGACATAGGTAGACCCCCCAAAAAATCCATAGACACACTTTCCCATGGATGAGATGGTATAGGTAGAGGTGTGTACAACCCCAATTTCATGTTACTAGGTTTACTTGTTGCACACATTACACATCCTCTAATATATTTAGATACAATTTATTGCATACGAGGCCAACAACAATACTTCTACAATTGAGTTATTGTTTTTCTCACCCCATAGTGTCCAAAAATCAATGAATTGTGTGCTTCTTTGATTACCTGTGCTTTCTCATCTTTTGGAATGCATAACTTTCCCAGGTGATACAACAATTTATCCTGCACATAGTAATCTATCTCTTCTACATGTTTTCCTTGAATTAAAGCTACATAGATATCCTTAAATCTTTCATCATTAACATATTTTTCTTAAAAAAATTCATGAACCATAGAACTATTATGAAGGATTATCAAAGCATTCATAATAGGAGGCCTAGAAAAAATATCTTCTACTTTTTTATGGTAACCTTTTTTATACTTAATAACCAAATGAACCTATTGCAGAAAACCCATCCACTGAAAGTGCCTACTTCATTGCAATTTAGATTGTGAGTGCAAATATTGAAGTGGAAAGTGATTAGTGTGGATTACAGTTTATTTCCCCATTAAGTAGTGTTTCCACTTTTTAACACTCTGAACTAATGTACAAATTTCCTTATCATAAGTGGGATAGTTACTACTCTTGAAAAGGTTTCATAGTTGTAGTAGACTAGTTTAGCTTCTTGCATGAGTACTGATCCCATGGAAAACCCACTCACATCTGTCTCAATCTCAAACAATTGATGTAGATATGGTAAAGTTAGAACTAGTACGATGCTCAATTTTCCTTCAAAGTGTCAAAATTCTTCTGTTATGGACCTCCCCACTGAAATTTTTCCTTCATACTGGTTGTTGGAATTTACTTATTCAATCCAAAGCTCCCATGAAACACCTGCAAGTGATTACCTATCACAATATGGAAAATATCAACAAGCAAGACTATGCTCAATAACCTTAGAATTATTATTGATGTATCTATTGGGCTGAATATGCTATAGTACAAAATTGATAAATGATTACAATGAATCAATCCTTATGAAAATGATGAAAACTAACCCTAGATTAGGGTTGGATTAGAACATGACAAGTGTCCTCATAGGAATGAATGAGACAATATTCTCTAATATTAGAGGCTCTAATCATGCAAAAAGCAACTAATTAATTAAATCAAATAATGAAATAAAAGAACTCCTAAGATTAGCTTAAGTGTAATAAAGCATAAAGTTACCCAATTTATTAATGATTAATTTATTAAATAATTAGGTGATGAATTTATTACTCCAACACCCCCCCTTAAGATGAACTATGGAGAAACTAAACTATGATAAAGAAATACTTGAAAGGAAGCATGAATGGGTCCTACCCTAATGGTTGATGAGGTACCCATGTACATTACTGAAACTCTCATAACTAGAGAAAGGGAGAAAACCAAATGGGAATAAAAATCCCCTCCAAAAGAGAGAAAAGTAAAGAATGTAATTCACTAATAGAAGAAGGATAGAAGGTGTATTACATGATACCCCCCAAAGACAACTTCTATCACATAAATACTTATACAATGGTCTCCATAGGAGAGATAGAAAGAGAATAGAATGCCCCCCACAATGAAGAAACTCCTGTTGCAATGGTGGATTCCTGATGTAAAATCTAAACAGAGATCCTGAAGCTACATATAACATTCCTCCCCTTGGGAAGAAATGGATCCAAAGGATAGTGTCAAAGAAACCATATGAAGAGTGATGAACCAATATGTCTAAAGATGTGTTCCTTTGAAAAGTGCTCACATATCCACATGTCAAAAAGAGATGATGGCAATCCAAGATCCTATGAATACTAATGTAGAACAAGCTACAAAGAAGATGAATATGGTGGGCCAATTATGGTGATGTGGTGACCAACAAAGAGGAGATGAATGTACTCAAAGTAATCCTCTAGATTTGTAATATAGGACTCTACAAACAAGGATCATATGTCTATGAGATTCAAATCCCAAGTAGTTGTGTCAAGAATATGGATGATGTCCTACTGCACTAAATCAATAGGGGCAAAGGATGCGGTGATGTCAAACTAATTAGGAACAACAAGATACATTAATGTAGTCTCAATCTAAAGATTGGTAACATGAATTCAAATATCTAAACCATTGGAACATGCAAGACCTATGATATAGTCAAGCTGCTCTAAAGTATCATCATCAAAGGGTATGCAATCTATATCTACAAGAGGGATGAGAAAATCTGTAGTAGGATCCTCTGGGTATGGAGAGATATGAGGGTCTCCATGGATCTCCCAAAGTCATGTCCAAAGTTTGTGGGGACATTCAATGTTTGATATAGCATACATAGTTTCAAGATCAACACTATAACATATAACCCCTACAATATGATCTACAATGTTTTCCCATGCTAAAAAACTCCCTAGTGTGTCTGGTGTAGGTATGAGTCCATACAAATAAGGAAAAATATCAAGCCACTTAAGATGTGTCAGGATTCCATTTTTCCAAGACTCATAATTTTCCTTTTCCAAGTTGATCATAGAAGGATGAATAGTAAAACCCATGATACTCACTCAAAACAAAAAATTAGAGACTAAAACCCTTAGTACTAATAAAGCAAATCAAATGATGTCATCTCATGCAAATAGATCCTTTCCAAGTGCCAAGACATCCAAGTAATTAAGCAAAGTGTGTAAACACAAAATATAGAATAAAATGTACTTGGGGTAGATACTGGAAAAAGTACATGTATAGATTTGAAGATCTCTAAAATACCTTTCCAATGCCACTTGGATCATGAAAATCAAAGATGTAGGCAAAAAGTTATGAGCTCAGAAGTGCAAAATGAAGATTTGACTTTAACTGAGAATAACAAGAACCACTAGAAAAATCTAATGATGATACCTGAATCACTAGAAATTTTGTGGAACCACCTTTCCAATGATATCTCATTTGCTTGATTTTGACATTGTATGCCCAAGTTACACTAAAAAGAAAAATACTTCTCCTTTAAGACAAACTAGGGTTTGGACGGGGCTAGGAGGTTGTACGGTTGTGACATCCCACTGACATCATCACGTCATGAGGTTAAATTTGATGACCATTTGGTCGTCAAAATAATGTGCCTTGAATATTCCTTGTGCATACAAAAAAAATCCCAGGTCCCTAGAAAAAATTGACGGTCATGTAAAAAGGGGTGACTTGCTAGATTTTTTTGCTAGAATATTATCTTTGAGGGGAATATTCCTATTGCTATGCCCACCAATTTCTTTTGGAGACACTGTATTTTTCATGCAACCATTGGTTAGTATTTTGAGGTTGACAGTGATTATGGGTGTCACCGATTGGAAGAGACTCTAGCCAATGGACCCCACGACGTGCACGGTGGCAGTACAACTTGAAAATGTAGGCGTAAGGTACTTTCGTACCTTGCAAATTTTTTTTTTTCCTTTTTTTGTATTTTTGTTTATTATAAAAAAATTTAAAAACCCAAAAAAATTTCTTTGATAAATGGAGAAAATATCAAAAACCAAAATATTAAACTTGATTGCCTATGCACACAAATCGATGCACCTAGATCTATACAAATCTGTGTGCTTCTAAATTTTTTTTTCCTTTTGTTGCAACTACTCAAATTTGAGAAAAATGACAAGCAATCTTAAGGATTTTGGTTGCTTTAGATGTGATGGCGACATTTTTTTTCTCCAAGATGCACCACAAAATTGCTCAAGGTCAGATCCCTCTAGAAATTGAATAGGGGGTTGCAGATCTAGGCTTTGATACCATGTTGAAATTGACTAATTCAATCCATAGCTCCCATGAAACACCTACAAGTGATTACCTATCACAATATAGAAAAGATCAACAAGCAAGATTGTTCTCAATATCTTGAGAATTATTATTGATGCAAGTGTCTAGCTAAATATGCTACCATACATAATTGCTAAATAATTACAATGAATCAATCCTTATGAAAAGATGAAAACTAACCCTAGTAGATTAGGGTTAGATTAAAACATGGCAAGTGTCATCAAAGGAATGAATGAGACAACATGTTCTAATATTAGAGGCTCTAGTCATGCAAAACACAACTAATTAATTAAAGAAAATAATGAAATAAAAAGCACTCCTAAGTTTAGCTTAAGTGTAATAAAGCATAAAGTGACCCAATTAGTGAATGATTAAATAATTAATTAGGTGATGACTTTATTACTCCAACACTGGTTAATGCATGCAATGGAGATGCGATATAAGAGAAGTTTGCAATGATATTTCTCCAATATTGAACTGCACCTAAGAAACTTCTAACTTTTGTGACTATACTTGGCTTAGGCTAGTTTACAATAGCTTTGATCTTCACAAGGCCTACTTTCAATTGACCACCCCTACAACATAGCCTAAGTACACTAAGGATGTCTTAGTGAATTTACAATTAAACATCTTTACATAGAGTTTTTCTTTTCTCAATACATCAAATATTTTCTTTAAATGACCTACATGATCTTCCCAAGTTTGACTAAATATAAGAATATCATCTAGATAGAATATGAAAAAATCATCAATGAAAGGATGGAAGACATCATTCATGACTCTCATAAAGGTATCTGGTGCATTACAAACCCTAGAGGGCATGACCATCCACTCAAACAGTCCCTATTTTGTCTTAAATGCATTTTTCCATATGCCATCTTTTGCAATTCTTATCTAATGATAGACACTACACAAGTCTAACTTAGTGAAATAAACTATATGTTTCAATTGATCAAGTAAATCATCTATTTGAGGAAGAAGATACATGTTCTTTACCATTATCTCGGTCAAGGCTCTATAGTCGATGCACATTCTCCAAGACCCATCCTTCTTGGGAACCAACACAATTGGAGAACCAAAAGGAGATGTAGTAGGATGAATGACTCCTTTCTCAACCAACTCCTGAACCTGCTTTTTGATTTCCTCATTCTAGATGACTAATAAATGGTACATGTCAATGTTATGAAGTGGAAAATCCTCCTACAACTAGATTTCATGTTGTATCTCTCTCTTGGGTGGCAACCCCTTCGGTTCCTAAAATAATTCATCATAAGAAGAAACAACTTTGACCATTTTAGCTTTATGTTTTACATCACACCCCTTGAATGCCTCAAATTTATCAACTTCTTTGGATTTTACAAGCATTAATACAAAGTTATTACTAGAATTGACCAATCTTTTCATTTGACTAACATTGAATAGTGAAAGATTAGTCTTAACCTTATGTGGACATACAATGTATTCTATCCCATCCTTAGGGTATGTGCAAGATCATGATGGTCCAAAAAGTGGCAATATGATGGGTATGTGGCTGATGACCTTTTTTTAACCAAAAATTGATGAAATGAAAAAGGTTTTTAAAGGAGATTCTCAACTTTCTATCAAAATAAATTATTCTTTACTTTGAATTTAATAAATAATTATTATTCATTTTCTATTTGAATTATGATTAAAGTCCTGATTGATAGGCTGATTGAAAATCATCTATAAATTTCAAATGGTATCACATTTTTTGAATTTGAAACATGTGTCACATTCTATGCTTCACATAATATATGATTAAAAAAAAAATCATGAAGTTTTGACCAAGTTAAGGTGGTCATACATACGAGCTTTTATATTTTTTAAAAGTTGTAATAAAAAATTCATAATTAATTATTTACCTGGAAAAAATTTACAAAAAATATGCATCATATCTAGACATGGGTCCTCTACTTATATCAAAAATATTTTTAAAAAATATTATCATTTTATTGTGGTTAGGGTGGATAGACAGACACTTCCTTATTTTTTCTCTGAAATTTAAGTATTATTGCACTAAAATTTCAAATTTTCACCAAATAGATTTTTTTGTTAAACAAACCTAGTAGTTTAGAAACTACATTAAATTCACGGTAGATTCTATTCTTACATATTTTTAAAATAATATAGATAACTTATTTAAATTTTTAAATCAAGTTGCCTAACTCTGATTCTTCTAAATTTTTCGCCACTTAAGGGCCTATTTTTTCCATGATGATCCTACACATATCCCTTAAAAAGATGATACTTATTCTCCCCCCTATAAATTTTCTTTTTTTTTTACCATATAGATAAGGACTTCCTAATACAAGCCTAGAAATATCCAAAGGAACTACATCTACCTCTACCTCAACACCAAATTTTGTAGTGATAACAAATCTCAATTTGCATTGTTTTGTTACTTGTAGTTGAGCATCATTGTAAACCCATCCAAGTGGATATGTATTTGGATGAGGTGTTAAAGCTATATTGAGTTTCTTTACCACCTCTTGAAATATTAATTTGACATTAGAACCCATATCAAATAGTGTATCAACCTTAGTATGCTTTGTTACAACTCGAATGTTAAAAAATTCATTTATTTACTTATCAACCTTAGGAGAAGATTCTTTACTTGTACATGCACTTGCATTGGAAAAAATTATATAAGAAGAAATAGATATACCATTCCCTTTACCTTGGATCCCGGTAGCAAAAATCTTTGTCTCATCCTTGGAGTCAGATCCAAGATGTTAATAACTGTAGTAGTCTTTTGCTTGCCTTTATTTCCTCCATATCTTTTCGGCTTTAGTTCTGAATGCAACTTCTAGCACTTGGAATCATCATGCCCCTCTTTCTTGCAATGTGAGCATGTGGGATTATCACCCTCTTTCTTAACTATAGCTATCTTCTTCCCTTTGCCCTTGGCTTTGTCTTTACCCTTAGGCTTACCTTTAGAATTAGATGGTTTCTTTGAGAAATTATCATTAAAAGTGTTCTTACCCCTTGACACCAAATGAGTGGCTTGGATAGATACTTCATCCAAATTATTAGGACTCAACATTAGAATAGTATGTCTTAGGTAAGAATCCAACCCACCTATGTACTTAAGCAGTGTATCCTAAGTATACAAGGGAACATTTAAAGCAATATACCATTTTCTGAACTTATGGGTGTAATCTTAAAAAAATTGGCCCTTACCTTGCTTAAAAGTCTGCCAATTCATGGTTAATTTCTACATATAACCTAAAGGGTAAAATTTCCTTTTAAGGGTAGCAAAAAATTCCATCCAAGTCATACTAACATTACCATAGTGAGCAATTTCTTCCAGAGTCTTACTCTCCCACTAGGTAAGAGTTGTACCTCCCAACCAGAGAGTGGCCAACTAGATCCTAGAAGCATCTTCTACTAGACCTTGAATCCTACAGTACACTTCTACCTACTAGACCTAATCATCTAACTTTTCAACATTTAACTCCCCAAAGTACTTAGGTAATTCAAATTTTACATCCAGTTTAATAACAAGCTTAGATTTTCTCTTAAAAGGATTTAAAATAGTAGAAGAAGGAGGAGAAGGGGAAGATGGAGAAGAAGGAGAAGATAGAGGAGATGGAATTTATAGAATTTTCCCCTCTTTTTCCTTCTAATCTTCCTACTTTCCTTGCTTCAAAGAATCTCTTTTTTCACACTTCTTGTCTGCATAAAGATCTTCCACCATAGCCTTCATGTCAAGAAAGGATTGTTGAAAAGCCTTTTCATCAAGCTTCTAACTTTGTCCACCTCCTGTTTGATCCATCTGTGATGGTGGATTAGCTCTTCGTCTTTTCATCTTAGGATTATGTTCTTGAACCTTGCCTTCACCTCGCCGAATCTTGGACTATGTTAGCATTGAATTATGCAATACTAGTCACACAAATCTCTGATACAAAACTTGATCTGATTTAGGATCTATGAAAATTGCTTACAGAATTCTTACTTGCAATGATTAATTCAAAGCTTATCAAAACAAATTAATATAATAGAAATGCTTAAATGAACATAGCATGATAAATATGATGAACTGAATGAAGGAGGGAAAAGAGATAGAAGACAAAACATAATTGATAATGGAGTTTGACAAATGGCTACATATTCGGACCCCTCTCTAATGGGTATGTGCAGGATCATCATGGAAAAAAAAGGCCCTTAAGTGGCGAAAAATTCAGAAAAATCAGAGTTAGGCAACTTGACATAGAAATTTGAATAAGTTATCTATATTATTTCAAAAATATGTAAGAATAGAATATGTAGCAAATTGAATGTAGTTTCTAAACTGCTACATTTATTTTTATTTTTAAAATCTATTTGGTGAAAAAATTAAATTTGAATGCATTGGTACTTAAATTTCAGGGGAAAAATAAAGTAGGTGTCTGTCTGACAACCCTAACCATAATAAAATGATAATATTTGTTTATAAGATTTTATATATAAGTATATGACTCATATCTCGATGCGGTACATATTTTTTTGTAATTTTTTCCATCTAAATAATTAATTATGAATTTTTTATTACAACTTTTTAAAAATATAAAAATTTGTATTTCTAACCACCTTAACTTGGTTAGAACTTCACGAAATTCATTTTTTTTTTAATCTTATATTATGTGAAGCATAGAATGTGACACATGTTTTAGATTAAAAAAATGTGATACCATTTGAAAGCTATAGATGTTTTTCAACCATCCTATCAATTAGGATTGTACTCGTAATTCAAATAGAAAATGAATAATAATTATTTATTAAATTCAAAGTAAAGCATAATTTATATTGGTGGAAAGTTGAGAATATCCTATAAAAACCCTTTTTGTTTCATCAATTTTGGGTCAAAAGAAGGTTGTTATCCACATGCTCCAAAGTTTTCTAAGCGTACTCTTCTTGTCATCACCTAGAATTTCCTTTTCAAAAAGTCCATACCCCCTTTTATACATAAAATTGCCATATGGGGTTAAACCACCATAATTACAAAAATAATCCTCCTTTAACAAAATAACCCCCTCATACCTCATTCAACCCCTTTTGGTAATTTTTTTGTTTGTTAGTTTTTTTGGGGGTTTGTTTTAACCATAGAAGGTTATTTTGTTAAGTTTCAAGCTTAAGAAGTGTTTAAATATGACACCTCTTGTATATATCTCTAAGCCACTAAGTGGCGTGATAGTGGCATTTTTTCCTAGCAGTCGAGAGGTTGGGAGCTCAAACCCATCCGCTCATTCATTTCAACTAATTTTAAATTTACAAATAACAAAACACATCAGTGACTATAATGAGTTAAAGACAACCAATGGGTGCAATGGTGGCAGCGTCAACTATTATGAAGGAGGTTAGGTGGTCAAACCCCCAACTAACATTTTGTGAATTGATTCAACCCAACCGATAAACTAAGGAAGGTGCCACGTGTCACAATGTAATTCGATGACAAAACATAGTCACCTGACACATCACCTATACGAACTGCCAACTCGACTACCATGTCATCATACATATGCCACGTGTCATGTTCTAATTGTTCAAACTCACTATTCATACCATATAGTCTATCACATTAGCATGTTGACATCATGCCAACATCAACATCCATATTTTCCAATCAACCTTGATTACCACCAACTTTGACTTGTGATATCTCCTATGTATGGACTTAGATTTTGACAAAATGAGTGTTGTTAGGTTTGTGTTGACGAGCTCTTCGATTTGACATTGATTCCAACCAATTCTGAGTCAATATTTTTTTTGACCTTTTTGTTGGGCCTTAGGTACATGTTTGACCAAACTTTGATTGGTGGTGTTGAATGATGAAGCATATGAGACACTTCAATTTTCAATTAAAAGTATCCCCCTAGATCATTGAATGCTCTTGTGAACTCAATTTGCTATTATGAATGCTCTCACAAGTCTTAGGTGAAAATGAGTGAAAGAACATTATATTTATACTCAATTATGGAATAATTCCCAAAATTACAACACTACAAGCCGACATCAGATCTAGCAGAAGAAAATCTTGCCAACAATTTGAATTAATTTCAATTTTGGGCCACAAGGGACTCATTCACCTAAGATGGAAAATGAGTCCCATTTGGCATAATTTATGGAACCAAAAATCAAAAGTGCTTAGAAAGGTGTAAAAAGAGGTTCAAGACCCAAAAATCTAGGTGGGACTCATTCGCCCAAGGTGGTAAATGAGTCCTAAAACACCAAATCTAGGCCACACAAGATAGAAACACCTAAATTATGATTGGGTATTGATTGGTGTCAAGATTATTCTCAAAAATATGCAATAAATGAGGCTTGTGGATGCAAAATAGGGCCAATTAGAGCATAAGAGAGCCCAATTATTAATGACAAGCCTAGAAAAGTGTGAAAATTTGTTACAACACTCTACATAATTTTAAATAAGGAAAGATTAATGTTAAAAAGAGTTTTATTAGATGTAATTATTTAATAATACCTTAGAAAAGTATGAAAGTGTGTTTCAACACTTCACAACACTTTAGCAAGGTATAATCTAAATTTATTAGTTCACAAGGGCCTAAGACCTAATGTGAATGTGTCAATCACATTACAACACTAAATTAAGGCAACATTAAGCCAAAATCCAAAAGGAGGAGCCAAACAAGTGTGAAAATGTTAAGGGGTCCATTTTTCTACACTATATTTAGCCACCACTTTTGTGAGAGGAGGAACTTGCTTCCAACCCACACTAAAGTATACAATCAAGAGGGGTCCAAGTGTACCCATGTGGATGGTCTAGGATAACAAATATCAAGGAGATGGTCAAGCCCCTAAGATCCATGATCCTAAGTCAAACTGACATAAGTATGAATGAACTTACAAAAGGTGTATAATATGCAACATCAAGATATGCAAACATGCAATGCAAATTACTAAAAGAAAGAAAGAAAGTAAAGGGCATGTGCAGGATCATCATGGAAAAAATAGGCCCTTAAGTGGCAAAAAAATCAAAAAAATTAGAGTTAGGCAACTTGACATAAAAAATTGAATAAGTTATCTATATTATTTCAAAAATGTGTAAGAATAGAATCTGTAGCAAATAGAATGTAGTTTCTAAACTACTAGGTATGTATAAAAAAAAAAATCTATTTGGTGAAAATTTGAAATTTCAATGCAATGGTACTTAAATTTCAAGGAAAAAATAAGAAGTAGGTGTCTGTTTGACCACCCTAATCACAATAAAATGATAATATTTTTTTATAAGATTTTAGATATAAGTAGAGGACTCATACCCTGATGTGATGCATATTTTTTTATAATTTTTTTCCAATTAAATAATTAATTATGAATTTTTTATTACAACGTTTTAAAAAATATAAAAACTCGTATGTCTGACCACCTTAACTTGGTCAAAAATTCATGAAATTTAATTTTATTTATTTTTAATCTTATAGTATGTGAAGCATAGAATGTGATGCATGTTTTGGATTCAAAAAATGTGATACCATTGAAAGATATAGATTTTTTTCAATCAGCCTATCAATCAAGACTTTAGTCATAATTTGAATAGAAAATGAATAATAATTACTTATTAAATTCAAAGTAAAGCATAATTTATATTGGTGGAAAGCTGAGAATCCCCTTTAAAAACCCTTTTCATTTTATCAATTTTGGGTAAAAAAATAGTTGTCAGCCACAAACCCATCATATTGCCACTTTTTGGCCCATCATGATCCCGCACATACCCTAAAAATAAAAATGAGGTGGATCAAACTTTGACTATTTGTCCAACACAAAGTGGATCAGATCGAATTTGTTTTTCTAAAAAATTCATACTCACTCTATGGAAATGAAACTTTTGGTTGTCCACTGGGTGAGAAGTCCAAAAAGGTGAACGGGTATGTGGGGATCATCATGGAAAAAATAGGCCCTTAAGTGGCAAAAAAATAGAAAAATTAGAGTTAGGAAACTTGACTTTAAAATTTGAATAAGTTATCTATATTATTTCAAAAATATGTAAGAATAGAATCTGTAGTAAATTGAAAGTAGTTTCTAAACTACTAGGTTTGTTTAAAAAAAAAAGAAATCTATTTGGTGAAAATTTGAAATTTCAATGCAGTAGTACATAAATTTTAGGGAAAAAATAAGAAGTAGGTGTCTATCTGACCACCCTAACCACAATAAAATGATAATATTTTTTTATAATATTTTAGATATAAGTAGAGGACTCATGTACTGATGTGATGCATATTTTTTTGTAATTTGTTTCCAAGTAAATAATTAGTTATGAATTTTTTGTCACAATTTTTAAAAAATATAAAAAAACTCGTATGTCTGACCACCTTAACTTGGTCAAAACTTCATGAAATTCAATTTTTATTTTTTTTAATCCTATAGTATGTGAAGCAAATAATGTGACACATGTTTTGGATTCAAAAAATGTGATACCATTTGAAAGCTATAGATGTTTTTCAATCAGTCTATCAATTAAGATTTTAATCATAATTTGAATAGAAAATGAATAATAATTACTTATTAAATTCAAAGTAAAGCATAATTTATATTGGTGGGAAGTTGATAGTCTCCTTTAAAAACCCTTTTCGTTTCATCAATTTTGGTTAAAAAAAATCGTCAGACACATACCCATCATATTGCCACTTTTTGGCCCATCATGATCCTGCACATACCCGAAAAACATACACTCATGGTTGGTATGCACTCACACACACAAATGCAAGTGGCTATGTGGAAAGTCATGCCTCAGTTAGGATTCTTGCTCAAACCATACAAAAATTTATACCTCTTGATAAATTTGGTAAGGCACCACACAATAATGAACTTTGAGCTTCATGAGGCAAGAAAAACTTCATATGCTTGAAACTCATGAACAAATACGATGGCTCTACAGGCACGGAATTTGTGTTATGCAAGGTGGCTATATAACAATTGTTGTAAAAGTGTAAGGTATTTTTAAAGGGATTTGTTTAATTCATGAAAGGTTTCTTCATAGGGAACATCGTGCCTAATATATCCAAGAGAGAACAAGTTAAGAAATAGCATGCTCTTGAAGGAAATCAAACCCAATGACACCACCAAGAAAATGATACATCACAAGAAGAAAGAAAATCACACAATGAAACATGAGTGTGGATGTATGCCCCCACTTTAAATCAATTGATAGTACCATTAATATGAGAAATTTCTTTAAGAGAAGAAGACATGGGGGTTTATTTGAAAAGCCCTATTCCAAGTCATATGTTTCCAAATCAAACTACATCATGAATAAGTATGTCACATGCGAGTCAACTTAAGGCATGTCATCCACATCCCAAGCTTGCTCTTATATGTACATTAAAGTTGATCAACTAGCCAAAAGAGACAGTGACAAGTAACATACAAGGACAAGGATACCTAATCCTTTTCCCCCACTTAGTGTAGGAAAAGGATGAGTTGAATTGGATGAAAATAAGTTTCAATTAGAGGAACTTCCACATAAGGGAGAGTGCCACAGTCCCTAAGATGCTAAATTTTGTTGTTTAAAGCCTTGCATTCATTAGTAGAATGACCATGAACTCTATGATATGCACAAAATTAATTCTTGTAGTAAAATTTATTTCATTTTCTCAGAGGGAGGGCGAACCATTGATTTTTGGTTCCTAGGGCTTCTCTAACTCTAGGGTTTTTTACCTAAAAGGAGAGAAGTAGGCCAAAGATGCTAATGGTTCATTCAATTTAATGTTATATGTGATGTTGAATAACATAAATGAAGCTAAATAAATGCAATTGATGAATATGAATGAATGAAAATGAATGCAAAAGTCCAATTAAAGCTATGTTTGAAAACACACTGTGATACACAAACAACTAAGTAAATGAAGAAATTATGTAGAACATAAAGGAAAGGGATGAATCTGATTGCACTTGGATGAAATTTGATGATTCTAGAGTATTTTGGATGCTGATGGAAATTATTGATTTTTCACAGTGGGACTCATTCACCCAGGGTGGTGAATTAGTCCTCCTCTTGGTGAAAAACTATCAAAAGCAAGTTTTTTGTCTATTGGGATCCAAAATATGACAAAATCTAAATTTTTCAGTCCTAAGGTGGGACTCATTTGCCATAGGTGGTGAATCATTCCTCTCCTAATTTTTTGAAAAATTAGGAAATAACTCTACAACACCAGATCTGGAAAAGTCTAATTGTTGGGATGTCGAAGTCAAATCTATAGAAAATAGACAAAAAACCTTCTCCAAGCTTGAAATAGACTTAAGTTGACTTGAAGCACCTAGTTGACTTATAAATCAATTTTCAACATCAAAAAGCTTGTGAAGTCTATATACCTAGGTCTGCAAACAAAAATGCAATAGGCAAAAATGGTTTAAGGTTAGTGAATAGGGGTTTGCCTTGGGCAAACCCTGTTTCGGTAATCAAACCTTCAATAAAATAATGAAATGAAAGGAATGATAAACTAACAACATGAAATTGCTATTAATTTACCAAACCCTTGATGATGCAATTATGCAGTAATGTCAATGGTTGCTTCAAAGTACTTGAATAGTGTTTGAAAGGATGTAAAATTCTTAAATGCTTGAAATATGACATGAAATGCTTGAATGAGTGAGATGTAAAATGAGGTTGAAATCACATATTTATACACACTTGTGCCTTATTTACCCAGTCATACCTCATCATAGGCCAACATCAAGTGATTTTGAATAAAATCTCGAAAGGAAATTTAAAATATTTTTAATTTGGGGCCAAGGGGGGACTCATTCGCCACCCATGGCGAATGGGTTCCACCTAGGACCTAAAAACAAGTGTTGGGTAATATGTTGTATATAATGTTGTTTGTTGGGATAATACTAAAAAATACACTTAATTAAGCATATGAGAGCATAAAGGGGTCAAATAAAGTATGAAAAAGGGATAAATAGTGAAGATGTGCCCAGAAAAGTGTGAAAGCTTGTTACAAGACTTTACAACACTTCAAAATAGGACTTGTTGATGAATAAAAAGATGATTTTTTGGTGAATTATAACTAATAGAATCTAGAACAATGTAGAAATTTCTTACAACACTTCACAACGCCTTCACAAGAAATTTTTCTTTGAGTTTTAGTACCTAAATAAGCATGTTCAATCCGTGTCGCAACATAAAATCAAAGAAAAATAGTTCCAACACCATGAAACAAGACCTAAAAGGCCATGAAAATGACAAGGGGCCATTTTTCTATGACACATTTAGCCCCCACTTTAGTGATAGGATGAACTTGCTTCAAACTCACACTAAAATATTCATGAACATCGAGAGGAGGGTTCAAATGTACTTACATTAGCAAGATGGAATGCAATAGTCAAGAGGGATGATCAAGCAACAAGATAAAGATCCCGTGGAAAACTAAGCATAAGAGCAAAGGAACACACAAGTGTTGAGATGAATCGAATGAAGATGAGAACGTGTACTCACTTTGGGGTGACAAAACACATGATGGTCCACCAAGTAAGAAGGCCCAAATGTACTCACTCTAGGGCCACATAACTAGTTTGTGGGGTGAGAAAGGCCAAAAGGTAAGATACATATAGTAGTTGGTATGCACTCACAAGCACAAAAGTGTCTATGGGGAAAATTCAAGCTGCTAGGTGGGCTTCTCACTTAACCATGCCAAAGTTATACCCGTTGATAAATTTAACAAGGCACCATAAGGAAATAGATGCTAAAAATGAAAAGAAAAAGTACCATAGTCATGCAAGCTGTGTTATGCAAGGTGGAAAAAATGTAAAAATGTAAAGTGCAAAAATGTAAAGGAATTTCAAAGGAGTCTTGTTCAGTTCATGCAAGGTCAGTCACTTAGGGAACATTGTGTGTAATGTCTCCAAGAGAGGAAAAATCAAATAATAGTATATTCACAACTTAGGGGATATAGTGTGTTGCATCAAGACACCAAGAGGAATGTAGTAAGCTTAGAAAGATCACACTTATGAAGGACATCATACCCAATGTCATCCACAAAGTGACAAACACATCATGTAAATGACAAAGCTGCACTATGAATTAAGAATGCAAATGAAATAATGGTAATGTATGCCCCCTCTTCAAAGGAATTGCTACACATCATTCTGTGATAAATTACTTTAAAGTAGAGAAGAAAAGAGAATGCAAAAAGAAAACAAGACATGAGAGCTAACTTGGAAAGCCCTATGCCAAGTCATATATTTGAAAGTGAGGCTATCATGTCAAGGAAAAAGGAAAAAAAAGAAAGAAAGGGAGTTGCCCCTAGAAAAGAGCACACCAAAGACATAAGGGATCTATGGATTTGGGGTTAGTATGTTCATTGGTGTAATGTGTTAATGAAAGAGCATGAAATTGTCATCATTCCCCAAAGCACATAGAACTAGAAGAATGACACAAAGAGAGCGAAAAAAAAGGAAAAATAAAGTGTATTTTGGGTCAACATGGAAGAGACATTGTGGTCTCGATGCTTTGCATCATCCCCAAAAGGAAAACACAAGTGAAACGAATGAAAATGAAAGGGCGAAATAAAATGAAAAAGCTTTTAGGTCAACATGAAGGAGACATTTCAGTCTCAATTCCTTGCATCATCCCCAAAAGGAGAACACAAAACAAAAAGAGAAAAAGGAAAAACCCTTATGGGTCAACATGGAAGATACATAGGGCATCTCTACACTTTGCGTCATCACCAAAAGGAAAACACAAAAAAAAGGTGAAAAATAAAATGTACAACATATAGGAGAAGAGAGATAGAAATAGAAGTGTACAAAGATAAGGAAAAATCAAACACATGATACGGGGGAACACAATACACAGATGAAAAGGAAAAAAAGAACAAAACAAGTAATGGAAATGAAGGTCAACCAATAACTAAGTTATTGGTTTCTCAATCTTAAATGGATAAGCAGGAAAGGAATAAAAAAGTTAAGAGACAAAGACAAATGCATTACAAGGACAAGGGCAATAGCTTCTTGCCCTCCACAAAGTGTAAAGAAAAGAATGAGCCAAGGTGAGTGATGGGAATGGATCATGCAATAGTGAGAATATGGAATTCTACAACTATGGCATGATGAGGGGATTATAGTGTTTTAAGGTATGATGGAGAATCAATAGGTATCAGTGAAGTGATACTTATCCAGTATGTCCGTCAATGTCCAATATTCTTTAGTATGATGTCCAAGGATGCAATGATATTTACAAAATGGTAGGTTAGAGTCTTTCAAATTAATAACCAACCTATTCATAGGTGGTAAAAGTATGAGACCTTTGTTTAAGAGTAGTTGAAGTCTCCTTTCACATTCAGGTGGAGGATGTGTGGGAAACTTAATCCTTTTGAGTTTGTAAGGCCATTTTCACTTGCTATATTCATCTTGTTCATGAATAGAAGGAGGAAGAGGATCCATGGGGATCTTAACATCCTTGTCATTAGAAGGAGATAATGGTTTCTCACATGGAAGGAGAATGTTAAAGTTAGGAGGATAATTCAAGATCACTTTCCAGCATCCTGAAGTTTCCTAGGTTGAAGATGATGTCTATCAGGATCTGAGAAGGATCTTGATATCCTAGCCCTGTTGTGTGTGTTTCAGTTGATTGTTTTTCAAGAAGTTGATGGATGTCATGTTCATGTTTTGTGTCACAACCTTGTTTACTTGAGATGGTGAATCCTTTACCATATGTCACTTCAAGGTTGATAGGAGTGTTGGTGACATTGTGATCACAAAAGGGTTGTGAATTTTAGTGGTTATAGGGACTAGGTCCACTTGAGGAAGGAACCATAGGTCCTATAGTGACTTCAGGATGTAAGTATGCAAAGTGATTAGGAGGTACAATAGTGGGAAGGTTTTGTGACCACATGGAGGGATAAAAGGCTACATTTTATTCTAGGTTATCAAGGAAATCATTGTAGAACTTGTTCATGCTATCATCTTCTCCAATGATGTCTACTTCATGTGGAGGACAATCATGAGGAGTTAAAGGAGCATGAGGTTGTTCAAGGTCATTAGGGTCACAACCAAAGGCACAATTGGACATGTCTACCAAATGACTTTAATGAATTCCAAAAATTATTGAAAGAGAATACCATGATGAAAATAGACTGAAATGCAAAATGATGAAAAATAGAGAATCTGTAAATGAAAAAAGAATGCAAGAACAAGAAACTATAATGTAGAAAAATGCCAAAAAGATTACAAAAATGTTTAAAAAGTGCAGAGGGACTGATTCACCCTGGGTGCAAATGAGTCCCAATATGCAATTTTTTAATATTTTTGAGAAGTTTTAAGATGATTTTAATGTTCTACAAAATGCAAACAATGATGCAGAATGTAAATTTTTTGTTTTTTTCAATGAGATGTAATGCAAAAATGAAATCTAAATGAAGCTTTCACTAATGCAAGATAAAATGTCCTAAAATGAAAAAACAAAAAAATGTACTAATTGAATGTTAATGCACATGAAAACTAGGATGTAATATGTAAATGAAATCAGAAATTCAAAGTGCTTAAACATTGGGTTCACCAAAATGAATCGTTTATTTTTGGTTCCTAGGGCTTCTCTAACTCTTCTAGGGTTTTTCACCTAAAAGGAGAGAAGTAGGCCAAAAATGCTAATGGTTCATTCAATTTAATGTTATGTGTGATGTTTTCTAACCTAAATGAAGCTAAATAAATGTAATTGACTGATTAAAATGAATGAAAATGAATGCAAAAGTGAAATTAAAGCTATGCTTGAAAACACATTATGATACACAAACAACTAAGTAAATGAAGAAATTATGCAGAATAAAAAGGAAAGGGATGAATCTAAGTACACATGGATGAAATGTGGTGATTTTGGAGTGTTCTAGATGTTGATGGAAATTACTTATTTTTCATAGTGGGACTCATTCACCCAGGGTGGTGAATTAGTCCCCCTCCTGGTAAAAAACTGTCAAAAGCAAGCTTCTGTCTGTCGGGATCTAAAATTTGAGAAAATTCATATTTTCATTCCTAAGGTGGGACTCATTTTCCATAGGTGGTGAATCATTCCTCTCCAAAATTTCTAAAAAAATAGGAGACAACTCTACAACACCAGATCTAGAAAAGTCTGCTTGTCTGGTTGTTGAAGTCAATTCTGCAGAAAACAGATAGAAAACCTTCTCCAAGCTTGAAATAGACTTAAGTTGACATAAAGCACCTAGTTGACTTATAAACCAATCTTTAGCATTAAAAAGCATGTCAAGGCTATATACCTAGGTTTGGAAACAAACATGCAATAGGGGAAAATGGTTTAAGGTTAGTGAATAGGGGATTTCCTTGGGAAAAACCCATTTTGGTAATAAAACCTTCAATAAAATTGTGAAATGCAAAGGAATTATAAACTAAAAATATGCAATTGCTATTAACTTACCCAACCCTTGATGATGCAATTCTGAAGTAATGCAAATGGCTACGTCAAAGTGCTTGAATAGTGCTTGAAAGGATGTTGTAAAATGTTTGAATGGGTGAGGAGATGTAAAATGAGGTGAAAATCACATATTTATACACAATTGTGCCTTAGTTACCAATTCATACCTCATCACAGGCCAACATCAAGTGATTTTGAATAAAATACCTAAAGGAAATTTAAAATATTTTTAATTTGGGGCCAAGGGGGACTCATTCGCCACCCATGGCAAATGGGTCTCACCTAAGACCTAAAAACAAGTGTCAGAAAATATGTTGTATTTAATTTTTTTGTTGGCATAATACTCAAAAATACACTTAATTAAGCATATCAGAGCATAAAGGGGTCAAATAAAGTATGAAAAAGGGATAAATAGTGAAAATGTGCCCAGAAAAGCATGAAAGCTTGTTATAAGACTTTACAACACTTCAAAACTAGACTTGTCGATGACTAAAAAGGTGATTTCTAGGTGAATTGTAATTAATAGAGTCTAGAAAAATGGAGAATTGTCTTACGACACTTCACAACACCTTCAGAAGATGTCATTCTTTGAGTTTATTTACCTAAATAAGCATGTTCAAGCCATGTTGCAACATAAAATCAAAGAAACATAGTTCCAATACCATGAAACAAGACCTAAAAGGCCATGAAAATGACAAGGGTCCATTTTTCTATGACACAGAAGGATATCAAATGATCTTAGAGGAGTCTCAACAAGATACCTTCTTGATCAATAGTAGAAGATGCTCCTTTATTTGGGAAAGATGTCATGCATACACTCAATTATAAGAATTTAGATGAAAATGGAGATAAAGGAGGTAAACCTTGATCTTTCTTGAAAGAGTATGGTACTTCAGTTTGCTTTGTGTTTTCATTGTATCCATTTGTAGGAGGGAGAATATATCCGATGCCATAACAATCTTTCAATTTAGATGAAGGGGGTTTATTTTTATGCGAAGGATTGGTTTCTTCATGAGAACACAAATCATTTTTATAACTATGTATTATTCCCTCATAAGGGATGGGGTTAGATAGCCCCCACCACTATCATGGGTTAATGTTGCTGATGTAGAACCAATTTGAGCATATGAAACACAAGAATTTTTTGGTTTAGGTTGTGAGTTTTTGCACTCTCCCATAAAGGAAGGTTTGAAACCCTAATCATTACTAGAACTTATACCTAAAAATGAATCATTTTTATATGAAAATTTGGGCCATGACGGTGAGATTTTTGATTCCTTATTGAAAGGAGGCATAAAATCTAATGACCCCCAATCATCACTATAGATTTTAGGGTTGACATCAACATGTATAGGTTCAAATTTTGATCTTGGAATGAAATTATTAGGGGAGTTGGAAGTGTTGTGATCATATGATTCATAGATTCGTTCATCTATGTCAACTATGTATATCTTGTTATTGTATTCAAATTTCATTTTATAGTGGAGAGTAGAAGGGACTCCTTTCATAGCATGAATCCATGGTCTCCCTAGGAGAATATTGTATGAAAGGGGTCCTTGCATGATATGGATAGGGGTAGGAAACACTAGAGGTTCAAATTCAATAAGTAATGTGATCATCCCTAGTGGTCACCTATTAACATTGTCAAAGCCATGAATATGAACACCATTAAGTTGAATGAGATTTTTGTCCATGAAAATTTTGTCTAGGAGGTCTGCTACAAACATAATTTTTGTTGCATTATCTATGAGAGAGTGCCTAACTATAGTTTCATTAATGGTCACCTTTATCATCAAAGCTTTATTTTTTCTTGGAATCTCAAGTGAGGGTAATTCATGTTTAGGGAATGTGATTTTTGACTGTGTGACTTGCATGGGACAAGAGGAGGATGCTACATTATTCAATTTCATATAACATTGGACCTCCACTTGCTTTATTTATAAAATTTCTTGAAATATACACTTGCATGTAGGTGATAGTTGAATGGGTTTCCATATATATATATAAATATATTAGTGGGAGTATTTTTAAGGTCTTCAACACTAGGAAAAATATGTTGAGGCAATGGTGATGTTGTGGGAGTGATTTGTGGTCCCCTAAATGTTTGAGAAACTATGTTATATCTTGGCTGCTGCAAAAAATTGTTAGATTACATCTTAGATTTCAAGAAATTTCTTATTTTCTTATGTGATTCACTAATTAGAGGTGATGTAGGAAGCTCACAAATTAAAGGAGATCCAATTTTTTTCATCATAACCTCAACAATATTATGCTTATTTGCATGATCTCTTAGTGAAGAGGAGTCTAATGTCACTTCACCTAAGGAAGCCTAATTATAGTTGTCAATGTTTAGATATTCTTGCACCATGATATCCTCCCAAGAGGAAAGTTTTTAGGAGAAATACAAACTAAATGTTCATGACATTCAAAGGTTGGTTTTCTAAAATGACTTCATTGCAAGTAGGGGAATGATCAATGGTTGAATTCTCTTGTTCCATAATGTTTTACCACATAATATTGTCATGAATTTCATTGGTTTTGTTTTCTAACCTCAAAGTGTCTTCTTCACAACTAGGAGAGACTCTAGGAGAAGAACAAGTGATCTTGTCAAAATTGTCCAAATTTTCACTCCTTTTTCCTATAATGTCTTCCAAAATAGGATAGGTGGGGGAAGGAACATAAAAAGGGTTGTCATAGATCTTGAAGGTTTTCTTATCTAACACCAACATATCCTCATCATCACAAGAGGATAAGATGTTGGGAGATTCATGTGGGTAGGTATCAATGGTCTCTTTTTATCTTATGTTATCATCATGATTACTTATTGCTATGTTCTCTTGTTTAGTAATGTATTTCCTAATAGGAGAGGTAAGAGGAGAGAAACAACTTAGGTTCTCAAAAATCTTATCAACTAGTTCTTCTAACGCTACAATATCTTCTTCCCAAGTAGGAGAGATATTAGGAGAAGAACAAATGTGATTGTTATGATTACCCAAGGTTTCTTTCATGAGAATAACCTCACTCTTAGAAGGGATACTAGGAATGGGATCAATGATGAACAAAAAGAGAGGGGAAATGACCTCATATCCATTTATGCTTAATAAGAATTTCTTCCAACATTCAACAAGATTGGAAAATAGAAAAGGAAGTATGATAACTATATCCTTTTCCAATGAAAACATGATGTGATTATTGTTCTACAAACTTGAAATGCAACAGTTCTAAAGCAAATATGCAAATTGATAATGCAATTTTTCAAATTTTGAAGATGACAATTGACTAATTATGCTATGTAACAATGTGAAAATGAAAAATTTGAAATTAAGTAATGCATGAAATGAGCCAAGTTAAGCTCGATCGAGTGAAATGCATGTAACAAAAACTCTGCCAATTAAAATAGATAGTTAATGATAATAAAAAAAAGTGTAAAAACAAGGTTTTTGATGCTATAAAAGGTTGTTTTAGATCTATTTTGTGATTTATTCCTCCAAGGTGGCAAATGAGTCCCATTAGGGATATTTTCAAAATTTTCAAAAAATTCAAATGGACTTTTTATGTTTTTTTATGCTATATGATCTATACACTAAATGCAAATGTACTTTTTAGATTTTTTCAATGATTTCAGATGCAAAAATGCAAACTATATGCAATTTCACTAATGCAAAAAATTGAAACCCTAGAATGCCAATTAACTAATGAAAACCCTAATGTAAAGTCAATGCAAGCTATGTTTAGGATGATGATGGAATCTAAATAAAAAAAGAAGGTATTCAAAATGTAGGATCACCAAAATGTAAGATAGAAAATTGTCACCACTTAGGGTTTAAGAACCTAGGGAAACAAGTCTCCTATGCTTCACATTCAAGGACAAACCATAGAGATCTCAATGTCAAGTATGCAAAGGAGAAAGAGATCTTGCAATAGGGCTATCCTAGGGTCTAATTATGAATAAAATAGGGGTTTACCACCAAGTCTAAACTTGGAAAAGACAATGAAATACAAGATGAAATGTAAAACCCTAGTTTGATGAAATGACCTATAAAATAACCTAGAAAAGTATGTAAGACAAAAAATAAAGTTGCAAAACAAAATGTGTGGACTTGGAAACTTTTAGAGAATTGAATGGAGATTGGAAAATTTGCAAATCCTAAAATTTTGGCCTACTGAGACTCATTCACCATTCTAGGTGAATCAATACTAGTTCCAGATTTCTAAACAAGAGCAGGTTTCAAGAAAATGAGTATCCAAGTTTGCAAAAATATTTGAAAAACACCTACAGTGGGAATCATTCATCACTTGTTGTGAATGTGTCTAGTTTGGATTTTTTGGAACTTCAAAGTTCTGATCTACACCTATCAGTCTACTCTTTCTATTCCTCCAAGTTCCTAGATCTAAAAATCTAATTTTGGGGATGTAGATGACCTTTTAGTGAATATTATGACTTTGGAAGTGGGGAGAAAAATCAAACAATCTTGTAACCTAATCTTCAATTATCTTCAAGTATTCAAAACATCTATATCTCCAATCACATAAAAAGAGATAAAAACATGTTGATCATTAGGGAATAGGGGTTTTCCTTGGTCAAACCCCTTTTAGGTAATTAAACCCAATGATGAAACAATAGAATGAGGGAATGAAGCATGGAACAAAAGAAATGCATCATGTAAAATGATACCTTGAATGATTCCTTGTCAATGATGTCTTGTAAATCTACAACTCAACATGAAATGGCCATGAAGGATGTAGATCTTGATCTTTGATAATAGGTGTGGAATAATGCTTGATCTTGGATCTTCAATGCTACATCACAACACTAGCTCAATAACATGCTTGATGCATGATATACTTGACATGATGATGAATCTTGAATTGTTGCAACAATTGATGAAGAATATTCCCTTGAAGACACTTGAATACCCTTGTGAATGCTTGAATGCTCTTGTGAACTCAATTTGCTATTATGAATGCTCTCACAAAAGTATTGGGAAAAAATGAGTGAAAGAACCTTTTATTTATACTCAATTATGCAAGAATTCCTAAAATTAAAACACTACAAGCCAACATCAGATCTAGGAGGAAAAAATCTCGCTAAGAATTTGAATTAATTTTAATTTTAGGCCACATGGGACTCATTTTCCCAAGATGGAGAATGAGTCCCATCTAGCATAATGTATGGGACCAAAAATAAAAAGTTCCTAGAAAGGTGTAAAAACAAGTTCGAGACCCAAAAATCTAGGTGGGACTCATTTTCCCAAGGTGGCGAATGAGTCCCAGATCACTAAATCTAGGCCACACAAGCCAGGAACACCTGAATTATGATTGGGTATTGATTGGTGTTAGGATTATCCTTGAAAATATGAAAAAAATGAGGCTTGTGGATGGAAAATAGGTCCAATTAATTTATAAGGGTAAGTGAAAGAAGTTGGGTCCACATTTAGGGGAAGTGTCACTTTTTAGCTTTAAAACAAATACCCATTCATTTTTTAAAATAGGTACCCATTTTGAAGTGGGTACTTGTTCCAAAAGGTTTCAAGCTCAAAAGAAAAAAAAATCATTTGGATTTAGGCCAAAAAAGGCATGGTAACCCAACAATAAAGGCTTAGACATGTAAGTACAAGGTCATGAAAATTTCAATGAAAAAACTAACTTTGGAAATATAGCTAATGAGGATTTTTTGTAAATTATTTAATGAAATTAAAACCCATTATATATGAAAATTTCTTGTTTTCAAATATGTAAATTTTTAAATAATTTTATTAATTTTTCTATTTTTAAATTAGTTTATGCGTAAACAAGTCCATAAACTTGAAATGTTAGGTTTTTCTATTTTTTTAATAACTTTTAATTTGTTAATTTTCTTGTTAAAAAAATTATATGGCATCGATCTATAAACAATTCTTTACACAATGAAAAAAAAAAATTGAAAAAATGATAAGTTTAGGTTAAGTTATTGTGTCCGTACATAAGGGTTTTAAAAACTAGAAATTAGGGCCAATAAAAAATTATTATAAAAATATCCTCATAAAACTTCATTATAATAAACATATTTCCCTAAAGGTAATTATAAAAATACTTTTATTTATGTCAAATTATTGTGTTTGTTCACATGCATGGTATGGTCATAAAAAGTGACTTTTAAAAGTGGTTTTTATACATGCATATTAAAATTATTTTTTATCATCTAGGTATTAGAATAAATTACATATTTGAAAAATAAACTCAAAATTCTAAAATTCATATTACTAAACTTTTTAAAGATTCAATGTGTAAGTGCTTCAAATTTTAAGTCCAATTGTGATTTTTTTTGAAAAATTAGGAAAAACACTTCCACTTTTTGAACATTTTGTGGACCCAACTTCTTGCACCTACCCATAAGAGAGCCCAATTACTAATGAAAAGCCTAGAAAAGTGTGAAAGTGTGTTACAACACTTTACAAAATTTTAAATAAGGAAAGATTAATGTTAAAAATATATTTATTAGGTGTAATTAATTAATACGACCTTAGAAAAGTGTGAAAGTGTGTTACAACACTTCACAACACTTTAGCAAGGTAAAATCTAAATTCATTAGTTCACAAGGGACCAAGACCTAATGTGAATGTGTCAACCACATTACAACACCAAATCAAGGCAACATTAAGCCAAAATCCACAAGGAGGGCCCAAGCAAGTGTGGAAATGTTAAGGGATCCATTTTTCTACACTACACATAATAGAAAATTATAGTTCACAATAAAATTAAAGTGTTTACAAGAGAATTCAACAACATTCAAGAGCTAATTATCAAGCATTTTAGAGCATTATTCAAGCATCAAGCATCATGTTAAATTCTCCATGCATCATGTTATTTTTTTAGCTAACAATTGTGATGTAGGGTTTCATGATTCAAGCTAGCATTCAACTCAAGATCCATCCTATTCAAGCAAGAGTCAAGATTGACATCCATTGGAGCCATTTCATACATGTTTGCAGAACTTTATTGCTTGATTTTGGTGAGTTGCAACATCATATTTAGTTCATTCATCATTCTCCATTCCTATTTTATTTCATTTCAAGGTTTGATTACCAAAACGGGGTTTGACCTAGGAAAAGTCCTTTCAACTAACAAAACAACAATTTTCCCTGTCTTTAGTGTGTGATTTACAAGTTTAGGTTGAAGAAACATTGAAGAGAAAGTTTGGAGAAATTTATCAAAGTGTTCAACATTATCAAAGTTTTCACCTTGCATTAAAGGTCATTGGAAGACTTCTACAGGTTGCAAATCAGGGTTTCAGACCCAAAAATCAATTAGGAAGCATACAACAGATATTCAAGACCAGATTCAAACTTGGAATTTCTAGAAAACCCTAACTAGACTGATACACTAGTTCTAGTGTATGAGTCCCAATTTAGGTCATTTTTTAGGTTTTTATAGTTTTAGATAGCCTTTTTCCAAATTTTAGTTTCTAAACAGAAACCCATATCTAGGACTAAATTGCTAAAATTGGAATATGAGTCCTAGTAGGCTTTAAAATTAGTATTTTCATCATTTTAATCCTTCACCTAGTCTTCTTCATATTTCCAGGTGCACACATTTCATCTTGCATATGTTTGTTATGATTTTCATGCATTTTTAGGTCATTTAGAGAAAGACTGCATCATATTAGGGTTAAGCATTAGATCCTTCATTTCATTTATCTTTCAAATCCCTAGCTTGGTGATGAACCCCTTATTAGTTTACAATAATACCTAGGATAGCTGTATTACAAGATCTCTTTCTCTTTTGCATATCTTAGGTTGAGATCTTTAGGGTTACCCTTCAATAAGATAATTGCGAAAGTGGGTTTTGCTCTATGTTCTAAACCATACAAAAGAAATCTCCCATTTTCCTTTTTTTCATTTTGGTGAAGCTATATTTAGAAGATAATAATTCTGATTTTGAGAGCATCATTATCCTATATCTTGCTTGCATTACCATTGCATAAAGGTTTGCATTAGTTAATTTGCATTCTATGGTTTCTAAATCTTGCATTAGTGAATGTACATATAGGTTGATTTTTTGCATCTCACATCATTAAAAATTATATAAAATCTGCATTTTCACTTAGGTTACACATCATCCAACATAAAGAGCATAAAAATCAACTAATTTTTTATGAAAATTTTGAAGAAAACCTCCACTATGCCTCATACACCCCTTTGGGTGATTTAGTCAAGATTCTACACTGCATTTTCTAGAATTTAAAACTACCTTTTCATGCTCCTATTTGTTGCTAACAACTTTTTGTTTCAGTTTACATACTTTTAGTTTTATCTACTTCATTACATATAATTCAAATTGGTCCATCTTATGCATTGCTTTATTGCATCTAGAACATTTCATTTTACATTATTGCATAGTTTAGAATATGAAAATTGTATTACATTTCATCATGGATATGTGCTTTGGTAAACTATGGATGTCCTTGAAGTCCTTAGTGGATGTGTCAAGTTTTGATTTTGGAAATGACCCTAATGAAAATGAATTTACTCATGCTCACTCAACTCCTAAAGAATTCCCTCATGATGTTGACATCATTGGAGAAGATGGTGACAATAGGAATAAGTTCCTGAACAATTTCCTTAACAAGATTGAAAATAATACATCCTTTTATCCATCCATGGAACAACCAACACCCTCTATAATACCACCTCTTGAGATTTTTGGTTACTTATATCCTGAAATTGAGACATGAGATGAACCTAAGTTCCATACAATAGGTGAAACTAGTTCCTCTAAGGAAGAAAACATTCAACCATTCCATGTTAACAAAGTGACAAACACTCCCATCAACCTAGAAGAGACATATGGAAAAGGATTCACAATATTGAGTAGACAAAGATGCGATACAACAAGTGAACATGAAATTTATCAACTTTTAAAGGAAATGTCAATTGAAAGTACTAAAGGAATAGGATATCAAGATCCTCCCCCTAATATGAGTGTCCTCCTTCCTAAATAACAATCAATTCCTCATAACAATAATAAGGATGGCATGATCGTCTTAGGTCCTCCTCCTGAACACTCAACTAGAGAAGTTGATAAATTTAGAAAAAGATAAAAGCCTCAAAAATTCAAAGACTTACTGTTACCTAATTTCACTACTTGCTCAATTAGGTTGAACTTGTTGTTTAGAAAATAAGAGAGAGGTGCATTTTTCATTAATATTTCCTATATTACATTCAATTGTATAAACAAAAAAATCTAAAAGATTACAAGATTATAGTAATAGATCATTGCATTTATACAAGTGCATATAATATAGAAAGGATTTACCCAAATCTTTTCTAAAAATTAATCTTTATTGATTCAAAATTACATTGTCTCACACAACTTGTGAGAGTGACTTGTTCAATATAATTGAAGAAAATCATATAATGAATAAGTAAACAAACTTTAAATGTGCATGTAAGGAAAGAGACTAGTCATTACCTAAGAATGACTGGTTCAGGGTGTGTTGTCTTGTACTACTGTTGTCTTGAACTTTTTGTGTCCCTCCTAGCTCCATATTGCTCCTAGTTCCTACATTTGGAAATAACAATGATGTTAGAGAAATGCTCTAAGCAATGAAAAGTATTTAACCTTACATGAACACATGCCTATGCATGTATAAACTAATCTTCAAAAGCATTAAACAAGCATACAAAACACTGATATGCAAGAAAATGAGGAGCATCATCAAACACATCCAAAATATGCATTTATATTTCTAACTTATTTGCTTCATGTGTAGATATAGAAAAGTATGTTGGAATTTTGTTTAATCGAATTGTAGCATGTGGGTTGAAATGTGGCTCCCACAAGGGTTGAGCTCAACTTGTTGCTTTATTGTGGTTTGAAGAAGCATAGAAATGTAATTCATTTCCTTATGATTCCTTCAAGAAACCATACATCATCTATGATAGTGAGTTTCAGTCACTTGGATATGTGACATATACCTATTCAAGGTAATCATGAAGAATGCAGACAATGTCATCATCAAGGTGTTGTTGATGTTGTTATCATAAAAACAAGTGATGTACTTATACAAAGAAGTCATATATGAATAAAGTGACCATCACAACAAAAGATCACAATAGAAAATAGGACCATCATATCTAAGGTCTAAGTCTTTATCGAATAGATGACTATGCAACTAATGACTCCAAAGGCCAAATAAACAATAGTCAATATCTATGATAATGGAGGAATACATATAATGCATTTATCTATTCAATGGAGACACAAAGTCATTAGAGTTGAACAATGGTGTTTTCAAGTATAGTCACATGGAGCATATTTCATAAGAATGAAGAGATCTGACTATTTTAAAGATCAATCACAAATGTAAATATTTAGCATTCATTAAAGCATATCATGCAAGTTTGGTGCCTATTATACAAATACAAAATCTTTTTACAACTATCTTGAATAAGACATTATAGTTTGATAAGGGGAAAGGAACAAAGGTCCTCATTGAAGGTAGAGTGAATATGACAAGCAAGGAGGATGCTAACAAAGTTTGTTAAAAAAATTGTGTGCTTTTTTGTGATGGCTCGGTTTGAGCATTTTTTTCTTTCAAAAAGAATGAAACTATGTGTCAAATTGAAAGGAAGTATCACTTTGTTGATTAGTAAGCAAGATACAAAGGTTTTAGGTAAAGGAAAAACAAGAAAAAATAAAAGAGATGCATGATAAAACCTAGTACCTGAGGTATATGGCTGCAACCTAGAAAGATAAAGGACAAGAAATCTACAAGAAATGCAATCATAGAGTTGAAACCTTAGATCCACAAAGGAAATATAAAGATGCTTAGAGAAAGCACATGAAATAAAAAAGAATGAAAAGAAGAATGTGAAACCAAATTCTTGTAGCATGCTTTTCCATGAACTATAAGACATTTTTTCTTCTTAATACACTAAAACCCATTTGAGGGTTTGTTTTAGTGACAAATACAGAAAGAAGATATAACTGTATTGAAGAAAATAAGGAAATGTAAATATTTTCTATAGGGTGCTTAAGCTCGAACTCTTCTTTGTTCTTCAGAATATAAGGATATATATAGGAAATGAGAGAATATAGAGATTTATTTCATTTTTTCTTACTGTTGGATTTTTGTTTTGTTCTCCAATTTTCTTGTTAGAAATGCTTGCACTAGGTTTGAAACATTGTCTCCATGGTGGCCAATTAGAGGAGAATGCATAGAAAAATGAAATGGATGAATATTCATTAGAGGAAGCAATAGATTTCATGACTTGAGAGGCCAAAAATTATTGAAACAAAGAAGCTTTACTCAATATGGCTTTCAAACAGCTTACCAACATTATATTGAAGAAATCTATAAGGTTTTGCTCAGAAATGTTTTTACTAACAGAGAAGTCTACCATGAAATTATTCTATAAAGCTTCAGAAACCCTTGTTATTGGTGGCCAAGCTTCTTTAGGAAGCTTCATAGAGAATGAAATGAAAATGCTTTCTTTTTCCTTGATTTTTCTTTTAGGGTTACTAACCCTAATGTTTTTGACAATAGCATGGAATTTTTTCCATTAATTTAACAAAAACAAGTGCCAAGTAATATATTACCCATGGGTGCAAGGGTAATTTCCATGCCTTAGGCATTTTGAATGGCCTGTAAAATTTTATAAGCCTTTGCAAAATATATTGCCTTATATGTATGCATGCACTTATGGCTTGTATGGCCTTGTGACATGTGGATGCCACCTATGTCTTTGGAGTTTTCCTTTGAAAAATTTGACCTCATTTTTTACATGTTGATCACCATAGTGGTTGAAGCATAGAGTATTTTCATAAATAGTATTATAAAACAAATGGCTTGGTGGTGTAATTATAAGCCTTTAAGTCATTTTGTTACTCTTAAATGCAAAAAGGATGACTTAGTCGATTGAGGGAAGATAAATATATGTTTGTATTTATGTTCTTACAAGCATCTATGGAGGTTTTTTGTAGTTTTCAAACATGTGTAGGGTATATGGGAATTTTAGTTGCTTCTAAGAGCTTTTTATCGGCAGTTTGAGGTGATATCATGTTGAACAAACTCAAGCTTAAATTTTCCATCTATTTGGATCCCTTTTGGATGAAATCTAATGACTAGATTTTAGGCTTTTGAGAGACATCCAACCCAAGTTGGTTTTCTGTTCCTTTTTTGGTTGAACCATTTGGGATTTGCTACTTATTCAGTTTTGTAACTCATTTTTGAGTTAGTTCAGATTATGCAGTTGGAGACTTAGTGACTTTTATAGTCCTTTAGCACAATATTTTGCATTTTTTGTAACTCTTGGAATATGGAATATAGTTTATACCTTGGAGATAGCTGGTAAGTGAATTTTTTCCTTCTTATTCTTGTAGTTCATGTGTATGTCCAAAATATTGATCAAGTTATTAGTGAAATTATCCTTTTTTTCCTTATAACTTTGTCTCTTAATTTGTACCTTTTTGTACAAAAATCTTGTTCTTGTAGGTTGCTAGGAGCATCTTTAAAATGCATATAGCTTCTAATTGTGAATTCATTTTCCATTTATGAGTTTATGTATTCTATCCTCTCAGTTAAATATTAATGAAAAAGTTATGCTACGATGAGTTGTGAAAGTGTTTTCACTATTATCAAAATCAAGTGTCATAGTTTTTTGGTTTTCATGTCTAATTTAAAGTTTGATGTATCACTTTAGTTTTCCTTTAAGTTTTAGATTTTCCATTTTTAGTCTTTTTAAATTATCCTTATCTATTTTCCTCGAAAGTCAATAGTTTTAGGTAATAACCATTAGGAAGCCAACCTTCTCCAGAGGTTGACCTTTGTTTATAAGTTACCAACAACTTTAGAGGTCTTCCCATGCTTTCTTTGAATTGAATATTAGGTTCAACAGGGTGTATTTTCAATAGATAATAGTTTTGGAACACTCGGTGGGACACAAACATCAACATATTTTACTGGTTTTGATATTCTTCTACTAAGTTCAGACCCCTGAGGGGTTGTTTTTGCATATCTGGTGACTCTAAAATATGGTGATTAGCAGAAATACAGTTTAAAAATAGCATATGAAAAAGTGCAAACTAGAAGTAGTGTTGTACCCTTTAAATATATTCAATTATCACCACCTAGGAGAAGTGGTAGGATTGTTCAAATAATCCCTATTTCCTCAAAAAGAGTTCAGTCAACTCCACCTAGTTTTAGATCAACAGTTTCATCAAGTTATGTTGCTTCAACAATTTTTGTACTTGTTATCATAGTATAGGTTAATCCACCTCAGCCACCTCCAATGGCTAGAAACCAACATTTTGTTGCATTTAATGGAAGAAGTCCATTAAATTTAGCCCAACATGATGACATTCCTACAACTACTTTAAAAATTCTACCTTTCTTTATAGGTGAATACTAAACAAATCCTATAGAGCATATTAGAGATGTAGCTAACTTATGTGGAGTTCATCATATAACCCAGGAGAATGTTGCTATGAGGTTACTTGCTTCTTCATTGAAAGGAAAATATTTACAGTTGATAAGAGGTCTACCTGTGGCTTCTATTGCAAAATGGCATGACTTTGGAGACAAGCTATACAAATATTTTTAGGACAAATCTAATCATTTGTAATCTATAGACTAGTTGACAACAATTAAGAGGGCTCCTCAAGAGCAAATGTCTGATTTTAATGTAAGGTTTTAGAGGACATGGAATAGAATACCTATCACAATAAGGACTTCCCCTAAATATGCATTTGTATACTATTTGAGGGCCTTAAATAGTGACATATCAGTTATGATTCAATCTATGGTAGGTACTTCATTACCTAATGCTTACTAGATAGCAATTAAGGTTGAAAACAACTTAATACAAGCTGCGAAAATCACACCTAGACCTCTTATGCCCATTTCCCCAGAAATTAAGCCTTTTGTGCCTTTGAAAATACCACCTTTTACTCCTTTGTCTATTGTTCTAGTATTACCAATTGATGGTAAACAAGAAATTTCAGTTTCAATTCAATCACAAAAGTTGCAAGAGATAAAGGAGAGTCAACAGAAAATTAAGAATATTTTACAAACTTTTGGAAATGAGATTGTTAGCATCAAGAAACAACAATTTTAGAATAGACAACCATTTCAACAACAAAACCAAGGGCCAAGTTATCCTTATCAAGATCAGCAAAAATAACTGGGGTAATAGAAAAAATTACCAAGGAAATTATCAAGGTCCAAGAAAAAATGTGAATCCAAGGTCTTTTCAGACATACAATCTTGCTCTAGTTAGTGCAACTAGAGACCTTGTCCTTGTTTAGAACAACCTTGTAGCAGATTATGAGTGGTACTATCCTTGAAACCAGCCTCATAATTATGCTATTTATTCAAATGGAATTATTAATCAATCTTTAATGGTTCAAAATGTTTCAAGTTCACAGTAAAATGTACCCAATAATGGAGCATTACAGCCTAAAGAGAAACCTCCAAATGATGCTACTCTATTGAAATAGCAAGGTGAAGATATTTGTGGAGTTAATAGAGATGATTCCCCTATTGCAACAAATACAAGAGCAAAGAAAAGAGATTTTGAGCTTGAGAAAACAACTGATAAAGGAAAAGAAGGAGCTATAGAACCACCTACTGCACAAGTGCCTCATATTTTGCAAAGAAACACACAAGGTGCTATGAAGGAGCAACCTCATTTGAAAATTGATCTTATTGTTGCAAAGGTCCATCAAAAGGTAAATCCAACTATACCTTTTAATATCATTGATAATATGAAAAAGATGAATATGACAATATCCATATGCGATTCATTAGCTATCTTAGGTCAAAAGGATCTTTTACAATCTACTTTATCTGATATGACTGTTTCTAGTGATGTTCCAATTAATCAAGCTAAAGTTGTTTTTACAAACACACCTGAAGATATAAAAAAAAAACCAAGTAAGGACATTAAACCTCCTCTTTTCTATGTGTCTCTAATCATAGGAGACAAGTTATTCCACAATTGCATGGTAGATAGTGGAGCTAGTAGCTCCGTTATGCCAAAGCAAATTGCTGATAGGTTAGAACTTAAATATTAGCCACTTTAGAAAGGAGTAGTACAACTTGAAGGTTCAATTATTAAAACTATATGTATTATCAAATATGCAAGTTTGACCTTACATGCCTATCCCATTTTTTCTATTTCTTAGGACATATATGTGATTGATTTACCTCCATACTTTGCATTATGCTTATCAAGAGACTTTACTACCAAGATAGGGGGATATTTATCCTTAGATTGGTCCCATATGTTGTTTAGAACTAGGCATGGAACAAAAGTGACAATTAAATCTGAGGTACTTTCCAAGGATCATATTGAACCTTATGTACCTAGTGTTGTAAATGCTAATTGTGTAATCCTAGATGATAGTGAGCTTGCTACTGCTCAAGAATTACAAGTTGAAAATGCACCTGATATACTCTTAAATGAGTGGGTAGCAGAAAACATAATTGATAATCCAAATGACAACATAAAGGAGACTAGTTTAGGGGTATATATGTTTCATGAACCTTAAAAAGTTGTTCCAAACCTTGAGAAGGGTGCAAATTAGTTGTTAAAATAGTAGGATGAACTTTGGGAAATGTATTTCAATGGCTCCAAAAGTAAAAATGGAGCTAGTGGAGGTGCAATTCTTGTGTCCTCATAAGGTGATAATTATTTTTTAGCCTTCTATTTTTCTTTTGCATGGTCCAATAATACTATTGAGTATGAGGGTTGTAGACACATAAAATGTCCTAAGCCTCGGCCATTTTTCTTCATCCCGCCCTTCGATAATTGAATAATTTTAGTTATTCAATTATGTTTGATTATATTCTCTATTAATTAAATAATTTTTAATAATTATTTAATTAATTCACTTTCTAATATTTATTCTATCCCTGATTAAATAAACCAATTGGTCACTAATTTCTCCCTCTTCTTCAATAGTTAAATAAATTATTATTTATTTAATTATTTTGTCATCTTTCATTTATAGTTAAATAATTACCATTAATTATTTATCTATTCATGGTCCTTTAATTCTTCCATAGTTAAATAATTATTAAAATCATTTAACTATCCCATGCCACCTTCCCTATTAAATAATTAATCTAAATTAATTATTTAAGGTCTAATTTCTATCCTCCATTTAATTAAATTAATAAATTTAATTAAATGCTCCTCTTTTCATTTTTTTCAAATAAATAATTTGAACAAATTATTTATTTTCCACTTGTCCATTTCCTCTATTTTCAAATAAATAATTTGAATAAATTATTTATTTTCCACTTGTCCATTTCCTCCATTTTTGGATAAATAATTTAAAATAAATTATTTATGCACCACTTGGTCAAAGATACCCTGTCATAATCCCCCATAACATTCATTTCCTGTCATAGCTTGCATGTCCCTGCATGTCCTTGCATGCCTATCCTAGCCTGCATGTCTGTCATGGCCTGCATGTCTTTGCATGTCTTCTTGTCATGATTCCTCCAAGAATAGCATATTCTTGGTGCATCAATTTTGGACCATTGATCTTGGCATCTTTTCTGAGACTTAATCTCAACCATCCATTTCGTAACATCCCTCTCATGCATTCCCATCCATTGATCTTGGAATCTTTCTAGAAGATTAATCTCAACCGTCCATTCGAATGGTTGTCTATAAAAGCAACCTTCCTTCTCCATTTTCAGGCTAACAGCTATTCTTCTCCAACTTTCTACTTATCATTTGCAGGTATTTGCACAAGTCACATTACAAATCTGAGGGCATATTTGCAAAGGGAGAAATAGGAGAGCAAGAGAAGGAATCAACTACAATATGGGGAGTACTTTATTTTATTTGCTTTCATTTTGAAATCTCCATTTGTTTGTATTCTCTTGTTTGGATGAGGTTAATAGTTTAGAGGTGTTGGCTGTCACTTTATCTATCCTATTTGATTTCTAACCCCATCTCACATTTGGTGAACCCGACACTTGCTTTCTTGCAGAGAAATTGGTTTGTTTGTTTTGGTTGTTTTGCAGATTACAGCCAAGAATGCATGCAAAATCCCGTCATCTTCATTTGAGCACAAAAAAATGGAACCATCGAATATTTTAAAACATTTTCTGGGTTTTGTAGACCTCGTTTTCAGCTTTCCGAAACATTAAACGGTTTGAAATTTTGTTAAGATTTGAGAAAGTTATGGCAATTTTACTGATTGCAGTTTTTTAAGATTTAGTTTTTCAAATCCGATTTTTCTTTTGTTTATAATATTTTTGTTTTGTAGAATTTTGTAAAATGTTTTTTGGGTTTTCAAACTCTATGTCTTAGCTTTTCATAGATATTTACAATTTAAAGTTTTGTTTAGTTGTGAGAAAGTTATCACTATTTTTAGTTTGCTATTTTCATTCAAGTTTTTTTTGGTTTACTAATCTTTTGTTTGTAGCGTGTGGCTTTGGAATGGGGCTCCCAAAAATTGCTTCTTTTGGAGCAACAAAAAAAATTGAGCTTTTATTTTTATTTTTTAGTTTGCTTTGATTTCCTTTTCTTAGTTTAGTTTAGTCTTTTCATTTTCTAGTTTAGTCATTTACTAACTTTTAGTTTGGTTTTTAATCTTTTGTTCTGACTTAGTTTTTTTTGCAGCTTTCTCGTTGGTCCAAGGCATATATTGAAACTACTAATTTGTGGTTTTGCAGCTCCGTTAGTCGAAGACTCATTTCTCAAACAAGGTGTTTGTGATTTCTAGTTTAGGAACACTTCCATTGGTGCATTAAAATGAACATGTGCTTGATTTTGTCTGACTGTGCTTGAAGGTGGTAGGTGATTATGCTCTCACCTTGTGAAAACTAGGTGATCAAAAAACCAGACCCACCTTATTTTTTGTCACCCTCACGACTTAATAATCGAAGTATCCTCTCCCCTTGCACTTTCGAGTGATCCTGGGTGTAAGAGAAACGGTTATTATTTCTAGAAATGAGCCTGCCTTAAGGGAAAAAGTACTCACCTTAAGGGACGACTCGACCGGTAACAGGCTAAAGCCAAGCCACTTCCAGCCGGGATATAAAATGGGTGCTTGAGGAAAGTTCAAGTACCACGAGTGCGGATGTGTCACACGGACGGAGTAGTACTCCCATAAACCCTGTTGAGCGTAACCTCTTCAGGCTGGAGTGCCACCTAATTGGTGATTAATCTCTCGCCCCATGTGTGGCCACTCGAACGGATGCCCTAACTAGACACCTTTTGTTTTAGAGGCCAACCATTTTCAGCCGTTGCTTGGTATAGTGCAGGGTACAGTATCATGCCCGAAGATACTCACTACTGACTCCCTTGAGTAGAGATAGCAGTTCTTGGGAAGTGATGACCCAAGAATCCGAAGTTGGTGTGCCCGAATGACGTTAATGAGCCGTGGAGGGGAGCCAGTGCCACCAAACTTCTAAGCTATCCGCTCTCGAGAAGGAAAGGTGTTTAGCACCAATCCGGGGTATATCGGTGGGCTATACCAAGTATACAAACCCTTGGCCTATTAGGATTGTGCTTGTCTCATGTGTGTTTGTGTACACCAAAACATCGTGCTTGTCAAGTGTTTTCTGGATCTTCAAACAATATACACAAACATTCACAAATCTGGACACAAACAATCAACCTCAGACAACTTAGACTTTTCAATAAAACATCAAAACAATAGTCTCAGTCTGCTATCAAACATCTTCTTCCAGAAGTCTTATGTCAAAACCAAATCATGAAATTGCTCAAATCTCTCATTCCTTGTACACTTTAGCTTGCATCTTACCATAGGGTCATCTTTGCAAAATATTTAGCTTCATCCTTAGGCTTCACCATTTGCATTTTCAGTCATAAACCAAAAACTTAGGTCCTCATTTCATTTTGCATATTTTGGATTAAGACAACCTTACCTCACTTTGCAAAATCTTGACTTTCAAAATTAGGTTATCATTGGACTTAGACATCATTATCTCCTTTAGTCATTATCTTTTTGTGAGATTCTTCCAACTCAAAAGTCTAGTTAGGAAGACTCATTTGTCATTTGTCCTTGTCATTTAGTCCTTCAAACAAGTCCTTTGATATTCCAAAATTGAGACATAGATCAAGCATAGGGTGGTTAGGAAACCTTTTTCCAAATCATTTTAAACCTTTGCATTTGCATACCTTAGATATTCAAATCATTTTAGTCCTCACCTTGCATATCTTTAAAATCCAAAATATTGTCATCATAGTCCTCATTTGGCATCTAGAATTTGCATTGGTCATTTCCTTAACCAACATTTTCACATTAGTCCTCACTATCACCTTGGCATTTGACATCCTCCAAAAATACAAAAAAAAAAAAATAGTGTCATAACTTGTCATCCTATTCTTCATTGTCCTTTGGCATTAGTCATTTTCTCTAGACAACATTGTCATATTGCATCCCTTATTGTCAAAAAAATCCAAAAAAAATAGTCTTGCATTGTCATCCTTTATTCAAAAAAATTCAAAAACATTATTTCATCCTAGTTGTTATTTTGAACCTAGGCTTTTGCATTAGTTTCCTTTTTAGTTGGCATAATCATCTTAGTCCTTATTTTGCACCTCATCATCCTAGTCCTAATCGTCACTTTCACTTTTCGACATTACACATTTCCTTAGATACACATTATCATCCCGTTGCATTGTCATTCTTTATTACACAAAAAGACAAAAACATAGACTAGTGTCATACTTGCATTGTCATCATCCTCATTTGAGCAATCCCCTTTTATGGTTGAGACTGGGCTTTAAAGATAGAGAGAACAAATGGAAAACTTTGGACAAGATTTCAATCTCAACATTGATAATTACACTTTTGACATAAACCAACATTGGACTTTTTCCGACCCATTTCACAACATGAACATGCAATCTTCCATGAACATGCCATTTTCATCACAAAGTCATTCTGAACCATTCATACAAAGAGACCAAAATGGACGAGTATATGTAAAAGACCCAAAAGCTGCAATGAAAAATCCCGATATAGCCTCCTTTGTAGAAAAATTAGTCTTACGTGACCCTCAAAGGTATCTATCCATGCTTTTGGACCAAGGGGCTAAGTTACCACGAGGCTTTGACATAAATACTTTGAGACCTCCATCTGTCTACCCTCACCATCAACAGTCACTTAACATAAATCCTGCCATTAATTCACAACAAACATCCACTTATCACCCTTATCCTAACCTTGACAAGGGAAACCAACTGTCCACTAGTCCATTACAAGTCTCCACGTCATATTCTAGTCCTTCACCTACCAATCCCGTCCAACTCTACATGCCTTATCAACCATCTACCAACTCATGTCAAGTTTCTACATCATACCTTATTAATCCAGTCCAAGTCTCCATGTCCTATCCTAGTCCTTCATCCATTAATCCTTTTCAAGTCACTCCCTCACAAGCTACATTTCATCATGAAAATTCTATCATTGTCCAAAGTCAAATCCCATTGCCTAAACTTGAGGATACATGTCAAAATGAAAGCCCAAAGCATGACATTATAACGTCACCTTCATGTCAGGATCAAGGTAGTCCATCCCATGAACCTATCTTAAAGTCTATTCAAGAAGTCATTCAAGACAATCATGACATCCAAAATATACCTACCATTGACCAAGAAGTCCAAATCCATGACAACCCCATTTTTGACCAAGACCCTATCATTGACCAAGAAATCCAAAACGATCCACTCCTTGACCTTTACGCCATTTATGATCAAACACTTGATGATCCTATTCAAGCCCCCACTATTGACACTTTCCAAGATGAGACACTTGCCTCCATGACACACATAGATGATATTCCTCAAGAACAAGAGTCTTCCATTATGGACATATTTGCAAATGATCGAGCTATAGTTGACTTCATTGGACTCCATGACATTGACCATAATGATGGCTTCGACATTGACTTGCAAGCACCAATAGAATCATCTGAACCTAACATGTCACAAGATCATACCAAAGATATCAGTCAGAAATATGGCCAACATGACAATGAAGCTAAGACACTTTATCAGCTAGGGTCATCTATCTTTGTCAGAGCAGGTTTTCTTGTAGATGAAAATATTCCAAGTGACAGTGTCTACATACATCATGATGGGTTAGCATCTTGCTTTCAAAACAATAAATACCCCATCGCAAACAGAATCTGTCAGAGCATGCATTATCAAGGCAGAGGACTAGGCATACACGAGCAAGGCATTCAAGATCCAATACAGCTTCAGACAAATCACAGACATCAAGGTCTTGGCTATTCTTTAGTTAGTGAATCAAATGATGTCAGTGGAACCTCCTCGATACTGGGGGCAACCTTTTCAGATACAAACTTCAAAATGGAGTCCATGAGAAATCCTTGTCATAAGATTGTTGCCAACACCTCATCCACCCACACCATAGACCATCATTCTCGACATATTAAACCTTCCCTTTGGAACCAACAAAAAGAAAAGTCTTACAAAGTCAAAAATCAAATGTCAAAGGCCATCGAATTAGACAAAAAGACAAGTGGACAAATGAAATTAAAATGGATCCTAAAGAAAAGTGGATCAAGCAAAGAACATATGTCAAAAGAAAAAGTTAATCAAAATGTGGAGCCGCAAGACAAGAGGACTCCCATATATAACACATGTCCACCTCCTTCAAAATGGTCATCAAGCAAGGCATCTAAAGGTGTTGGTTCCAAATTCCATCCCTCCAAAATCCATCATCCATCATACCGAGTTTGGAAAATAAAAAGTGATTCATCCAAACATCCAAAAAATCCATCCATGTCTACCATCATCCACCATAATCCTACATCTTGCCTAAAGTCCAAAAATCCCATGTCACAAATCCATCGCATCTTGGCAACAACTCTTTATCATAAGGACTCTCATGGCACTCTATCAAGATGTGTGCATTCTGATAAGGCCAATTCTAGTATCGGAAAGGACCATGATGACATCAATCAGTTGTATGTAAGCGCTAGGATCCTGACAAGGCAGCTACTTCAGAAAGGATATTATTGGCACATCATGGCATTAGTCTCTACATCGACACCGTCAGTGGATTCAGAGCAGTCAGTGGTCATCTAAAGCATCTAGGCTATCCAAAAACACAAAAAAAATAAAAAAAAAATCAAAAAAGTCAAGAAAATAGTAAAGAGAAAAATTTCATCCAATGGTGAAAACCTGGCAAACAGGCGCCCTGGATAAGTACCATGATGAAAACCTGGAAAACAGGTGTCATGTGTAAAATAAATCATCTATGTGGACTTTTACACTTGGGGGCAAGTCATCTCATCTCCTATGCCTTCCTCTTAACATTGGCATCCATCCATTTCATCCATATCATTTCCCTCCATTTTCCCACCTACCTTGGTCTTGGCATAAAATTGGCACACATAAATCATGCTTTGGGGAAAACTCTTGACATGTCAATCCTTTTGTCACAAACTATTTTGTCATTTCCATCATTATCCCTATATGACATAATCCTAGAAAATCATATGACAATTCCTTGAGTCTCATGTTTCTTGTCCTTTATCAAGGCCACCTATCAGTCTTTCATGTCTATCACCTATTTTGGCTTTCCCTTGTCAAATGGTCTAAGGATACTCCATCACTCCATCGTCCCAACCAAGTCATTCCAAATGCAATGAGTTTCATCCATACAAGCACATTATCCAAAACATTACTTGAATTTGTTCATGGCCCAGCTGCAAACCTCGATACCTTCGTCACATTATCGTCATACTCATGTTGTTTTGGGATGTGTCCTTCCCACGTCAAACAACGTTGTCATCACCTGTCAATTGGTATTCAACTTGACTAGGGGAAAACTTTTATCATGAGACTGCAGTGGGTATCGCATGTGATCCTAAAAATTAGAAAATATCCTGAAAAAATACCTAAAAATCAGAAAATGTCCTAAAAAAGACCTAAAAATCAGAAAATGTCCTGAAAAAAGACCTAAAAATCAGATAATGTCCTAAAAAAAGACCAAAAAATTAAAAAATGTCCTAGAGAAAACACAAAAATTCCAAAAAACAGAGTCATGTCAGTCAGCATAGTCACGCCAATTCAACTCTTGATTAGTCTTTGTCATTGTCGAACTACGTTGTCTCTGCGCATTTGCTACGTAGGCAAGGCTCATCTTCGAGCCCCCGAGACATTAGGTTAGTCCAATTAGGTTTGTCAAAATAAATCATGACTCAATCTTTCATCAACAAGACAAAGTCTTTGGTCGTGTCGAACTACGAGGTCTCTGAGTGCATGACGTAGGCAAGACCATCTGTTGATGGGCCCCCGAGGCCGCACTAGGTCAGTCCATTAGGGTTCATTGCACAATTTTTGCACACACATGAAACAGTCCTTAAACTTGAATGAACAATCTACCCAAGTGAACTTCGACAATCTGTCAATGGAACATGACAATCATCTTGGCATATCAAAATTAGTCAATCTCAGTCAAACTTAGTCAAGCTAGTCAAATCTTGCTTACTCTTCAGATGTGTCCTTCTGAAGGGTATCCCGTCATTTAATCATTCCCTAGGATGTGTCCTTCCTAGGCATCGTCATCATCATTCGACATTTTGAGCAATCCTCTTGGCATTTAAGGATCGCTCCTCTTGACATCAATGTTCTTTTAGATGTGTCCTTCTGAAGAACAACCTCTATCATATATGCCTTAGGATGTGTCCTTCCTAAGCATCGTCACTGTCACTTGGAATTTTGTGGGATCCTCTTGAATTTTGGGGGTTTCTCCTCTTGACATCAACATTATTCAGGATGTGTCCTTCCTGAATTTGGCAATCTTCAACACTCATCATCTTGGCATCATCAAAACTTTGACACCCTGGCATCTCAAAATCAAACCAGACATCTTGACATTAAAACACTTGGAAAACACTTGGCACTTGTCTGTTGATTTTTCATCATGTTACTAGTTTTTCAGCGAGATCTCGACAACAGGATTTAGAGAAGCAGCGATGTATCATGAGGTTTGTTTTGTATTTTGACACTCATGTTACTAGTTTCTCAGGGATGTCCTGACTCTGGGATTTAGAAAAACAGCGATGTATCATGATGATGGATTTGACTTTATTTTGTCCTTTTTGGTAATCATGTTGCTAGTTTCTCGAGGATGTCCTGGAAACAGGATTTAGAGAAGCAACGACGTTTCATGATTTGTCTTTCTTGTCTTTTTCTGCTTGTGGTTGGTTATGGCAAAAAGACTGGGGCAAATGTGCCTTTTTGTATAAGTCATGATCATCCTTGTCTACGACTGCTTATCTCACGTGATGGTACAACCTTGCACACCTTGGTCTACGTCATATCATGGTGTTTGTTGGCCATTACAATAATCTGCCCAATGATGATAAATATAAAAATGTAAGTATGAAAGTTGGTTCCCCTATCTTTTTTTTTCATCTAGCTTTCCATCTTCATCCTCCCTTCTCTTCCACGCTAATATCCATCCCCTTCCAAGCTAACATTTCTTCTATCTTTCATCTTCTAGTCTTCTCATCCATTTCGAGAGCACACCCGTGTTCTTGGAACTCGTCTGTCCTCTCGAGGGGGCATACCGTAACCCTCCTCATCATTCTTCCTCATCTTACTTTGTACTGGGGCATGACTTTGACTTGTTTTTCTTTGTCACAATGTGACAAGCTACATTATGACAAAGAGGGGCAAAATGTAGACACATAAAAATTTCCTAAGCCTTCGAGCGTCATTTTTCTTCATCCTCGTCCTTCGATAATTGAATAATTTTAGTTATTCAATTATGTTTGATTATATTCCTTTATTAATTAAATAATTTTTAATAATTATTTAATTAATTCACTTTCTAATATTTATTCTATCCCGACCGATTAAATAAACTAATTGCGTCACTAATTTCTTCCTCTTCTTCAATAGTTAAATAAATTATTATTTATTTAATTATTTTGTCATTTCATCTATAGTTAAATAATTACCATTAATTATTTATCTATTCATGGTCCTTTAATTCTTCCATAGTTAAATAATTATTAAAATCATTTAACTATCCCATGCCATCTCTCCTAATTAAATAGTTAATCTAAATTAATTATTTAAGGTCTAATTTCTATCTCTCCATTTAATTAAATTAATAAATTTAATTAAATGCTCCTCTTTTCATTTTTTCAAATAAATAATTTGAATAAATTATTTATTTTCCACTTGTCCATTTCTTCTATTTTCAAATAAATAATTTGAATAAATTATTTATTTTCCACTTCTGTCCATTTCCTCCATTTTTGGATAAATAATTTAAAATAAATTATTTATGCACCACTTGGTCAAAGATACCCTGTCATAACATTCATTTCCTGTCATAGCTTGCATGTCCCTGCATGTCCTTGCATGCCTATCCTAGCCTGCATGTCTGTCATGGCCTACATGTCTTTGCATGTCTTCTTGTCATGATTCCTCCAAGAATAGCATATTCTTGGTGCATCAATTCTGGACCATTGATCTTGGCATCTTTTCTGAGACTTAATCTCAACCATCCATTTCATAACATCCCTCTCATGCATTCCCATCCATTGATCTTAGAATCTTTCTAGAAGATTAATCTCAACCGTCCATTAGAATGGTTGTCTATAAAAGAAAGCTTCCTTCTCCATTTTCAACTTAATAGCTATTCTTCTCCAACTTTCTACTTATCATTTGCAGGTATTTGCACAAGTCACATTACAAATCTGAGGGCATATTTGCAAAGGGAGAAATAGGAGAGCAAGAGAAGGAATCAACTACAATATGGGGAGGACTTTATTTTATTTGCTTTCATTTTGAAATCTCCATTTGTTTGTATTCTCTTTGTTCGATGAGGTTGTATTAGCTTGAGAGGTGTTGGTCGCCACTTTTATCTATCCTATTTGATTTCTAACCCCATCTTACAAGGGTCTTATTCAAGGTCTTGAATGGAAAAGAAAATAGGAATACCCAATTCGGCGTCTATGTAGATAGTGATCTAATCACCCACGTAATAGTCCCAAATGTTAAGCAAAAAATGATGCTTCTTTAAAGTCATATAAATAGGGCCAAGGATCCGATAGAAGAGTTTAGTTCTTTAATCTTGTTTCTATTCCAAGAAATCAAAACAAACATGCATAGGGCTTGCTAGAATTGGTGCATAGTCGATATCCCCAATGATGTCAAGAAGGAGAAGGTACACCAATATGTTAAAGTAGTAATCAGACCTTCAATTTCTGATAACAATGTTCACTGGCATGTATTTGAAAGTCATGAGCAAATTTTATCTTTTCTACTTGAAGAGGATCCATTTTCTATGGTGAATCAAGAGAAGCTTAAAAACAATATGATGATCAGATCATATAGCTAAAGACAAACAAGTTACCCAAGGGTTTAGTTACCTTGGAGTCTATTTTCAACATTGATGATCAACTTAAGAGGAGTAAAATCAGCATTCAAGTTAAAGAGGAGCACTATGATGAACTTGAAATCTTTAAAGGTAAGCTCCTTAGGATTGGAAAAAATTTATCACAAGAGGATAGGAAGGATTTTATTGCTTTGTGCCAAGATTTTCATGATGCTTTTCCATGGAAATATTCAAACTTGAAAGGTTTTGATCCTAAAATTGCTCAACACACTATAGAGTTAGAGCCTAATGCTAAGGTTGTTAGGTAGAAGCAGAGGCCTTTGAACCCCAAGCTTGAACCTTTAATGATTAAAGAACTAACTAAATTAGATGAGTGGGGTATTATATTTCCAATAAAACACACCTCATGGGTTTCTAACCTTGTTCTAATTAGAAAGAAAAATGGAGAAATAAGACTATGTGTAGATTTTAGAGATCTTAATAGGCATCATTGAAAGATAATTATCCACTTCCCTCCATGGAAAAAATCCTTCAAGTAGGTGTTGGTTTAGAGAGATTTTCTCTTCTTGATGGTTATTCTGGTTATAACTAGATTTTAGTTAAGGAAGAGGGCCAATATAAGACAACATTTACAACAAAGTGGGGCACTATGAGCTATAAGATAATTCCTTTTGGTTTATCTAATGCTAGTGCAACATTTTAGAGGGCCATGTATATGGAATTTTAGAGTTTAATTTAGAAGTTTTTTCTTGTTTATTTGGATGATATAACAGTATATTCTAAAAATGTAAATGAACATCTGTCACATTTAAAACAAGGTTTTGAAAAGTGCAGGGAGTATGGTATATCCCTCAATCCAAAAAAGAGTGTCTTTTCTATTCATTAGGGTAAGCTATTAGGACACAGAGTGTCGAAACATGGATTCACTATTGATCCAGAGAGAGTTAAAGCCATATTAGAGTTGTCTTTACCCAATCATAAGAAAGGGCTATAGATTTTCTTAGGAAGAATAAATGTTTTGAGAAGGTTTATACCTAATGTTGCAAATCTCTTACAACCTTTGATTGCTATGTTAAAGAAGAATGCAGTTTTCATATAGACTAGAGAAGCTAAATGTAGCTTTGAAGATATTAAGGAGGCTTTAGCATCAACTCCCACACTGGTAAACCCAGATTTTTAAAAAGACTTTATTCTATATGCTTTTGGTAGCATAGTTTTTATTTCTACTATGTTGGTTTAGAAAAATAATGATGGTTTAGAGCATCTAATATCCTTTTTCAGTCAAGGTTTAGATGATTATGAGTTAAGATACAACTTTGTTGAAAATCATGTTCTTGTTGTCATAAGAAGTTTGAAAAAGTTTAATCCATTAATTTCCAATAATAAGATTCATTTAATGGTTGCACATCCAAGTGTGAAGGAGTTATTGCTAAGTAAAGATCTCAATAAGAAGAGAGTTGGATGGATCACTAAAGTCATGGAGTATGATGTTGATATCAAGATCACAAAGCTTGTAAGAGGTAAACAACTCTGTGAACAACTTGCTTGAACATCAAAAAGTGAAGAGACAACATAAATAGATGATATTCTAGTTAATACTGATGATTCTCATAATGTTGCACTTGCATTAGCAACAGGTTGGGTGCATGATATGACTCACTTTTTGTAGAATGGTGAATGTCCACTAGATTTTAATACAGCTAAATGAAGGTATCTCATACTTTAGTCTATTCCATGTGTGCTAATTAATAATGTTCATTTTAGAAAGGAACTAAATGATGTTTTGTTAAGATGTATTGATAATGATCAAATAGAGAAAGTGATTTATGAGTTCCTTGATGGAACTATAGGGGGTCATTTTTCCCCAAGAACAATTACCTGGAAGATTATGAGAGTTGGCCATTATTGGCCAAGCTTGTTTAAAGATGCCCATGCTTGGGCAAGGAAATGTGTAAAATAAGCTTTATTTGCAAGAAAAGAGAGGATACCAACTTTTCCTTTACATCCTATTCAAGTGGAGCATCCCTTCATGAGGTGGGGTATTGATTTCATTGGGCCAATAAATCCACCTTCAAGTGCAAGTCATAACTGGGTACTTACAATAGCTGATTATTTTATATGATGGACTAAAGCAGTGGCTTTGAAAGAAGCCAATGAATCTTCTATTTTGAACTTTTATGATGATCTAGTAATAGGGTTTGGTGTTCTAGAATGAATAATTTTAGATAATACTCTTGCATTTGTTGGATTAAGAGTTAATTATTGGGTTGTTAAAAATGGCATCCATTTGAATACATCTTCTAATTATTACCCTCAAGGTAATGGTTTGGCTAAAAGCACATACAAGAATCTAATCAAAATTATCAAAAGGACTATGGAGGATAATCAAAGAGTTTGGAACAATAAGCTAAAATCTTCCTTGTGGGAAAATAGAGTAACTCACAAGAGGTCAATTGGGAATTCACCATATGTACTTGTTTATGGGAAGGAGGCAAGATTGCCTCTATCTGTGGAGCTGCCAACTCTTGATATTGTATACTAGCTAGAAATGTTTGAAGAACAAGATCCAATGGCAGTTAGGTATGCTCAGCTTATGGAGCTTGAAGAAACAAGAGATAAAGAAATGAAAACATTGGAGTATCATCAACTTCAAACAAAGAAGGTCTTTGATAAAAAATCTACACCTAGAGCTTTCAGAGAGGGTGATGTTGTGCTCTAGTGGGATGTGTTGAAAAGTGGGCCTGGAAAACACATGAAGTTTGAAAACTTTTGGATTGGCTCGTTTATCATTACTAAATGCAAGGAGCATAACACATTCCAATTATCAACAATGGATGGTGATAGTCTACCTATCCTAGTTAATGGGATACACCTCAAATGTTATTTTGAGGTATGATTTACCTTGTATATGTTAGGTTAGGTTTATTCTTTCAATAAGTGTTGTTGTACTATTGTGTAGATGCAAATTTTAATTCCCTAAGTGTTGTTCCAACACAATTAAGTAGTTTTCTTTACTTTTAATAAATTTTTGAGTGTCTTTCACACTGTTCTACTGACTTACAAAAGTCATAAGCCCAGTTTCTGAGTGACTTTGTGCCCAATAGACAAGCCTAGGTAACTGGTCTTTATGTTTAGCAGGAAAAAACATAGCAA
>VDFB02026320.1:42969029-43011050 GCA_007258455.2 Sequoia sempervirens | reverse complement strand
TGATGGTGAGTCCTTTTACACATTGAGTGTGCAACAACCCATTCCTTTGACTGCTGAACATAAATGATATTGTTGCACATGAATGATAATTTGGGAGCTTATTTATGTTTAACCCCATAGCCTGCTATGCACACACAGTTAAGCATATGTTTGTTCATTTGCACTAGCCTTTGATGAGTAGAGGTAAGTAATCAAGCAACAACATGGATGTGGACAACAGAGAGAAATGGCAATAAGCTAGATCTGCATGGCTACATACTTAGAGAACTGCTAACAGTTTATGATATTATTTTGGTGTTCTAGTCATACATGTTATCATGTTTTTTGTTTCATGTCTCAGAGTGCCCAACCAACAACAATTGTGGAACCTATGGTGTTACCTTGTACAGACAGAGGTATTGGCACAGCTAGAGGGCATTAGATTCAACATATCTACATTTCCATGTATTCATGATTTTCCACCATGGCCGAGATTGAAAGGAGAGGGCATGTAGCTATAGAGATTGACGTGAAGATGCAGTGGTGAGGGAAGAAGATGGTAGAGAAGGAAGCAACAATGTAGCAAGGAAATATTAAATACAATTCTCCTATAGAACCTTCTATCTGTGGTGCTTATTCTCCCTTCTCCACTCTTTGTTTGTGGTTATCCTATTTCCCTCTTTTTATTTATTTTTGTTTCTACATCACGCAGATCAGAGCTTGATTGTATAAAGGTATTTATCTATAGGTTCTCTCTATTGTTACAGATATGCAGATGTATTATTTTTAGTTTATTATATATATATATTTCTTTTGCTACTCTAAGAGAGATATGCCAGCACAAGCCATTCTCATCAAGGTAATTGATTTTTATTTATGATCTCATGCTTCTTTTTTTTTTTCTATGTACTATTTCCTCATGCAGAAACATTAATGAAATGAAGCCACTGGCAAGATGCACAAAATATGCATTCAAAGAATCATTTCCATACTATTCTGCTTAAACTAAGGTAAATAAATTATATTGTTTTAGAGCAGAGTTATACTTTTCCCTGTGCTTATTCCCTACAACTGTAAGGTTTAAACTAGTAGTGTAACTATGCACACCATAGTTGCATTATAATTTACTAGATTATCTACACATCTCACTAAAATAAGGAAATACAGACGATTTAATGTCTCAGATATATAAATATTCTTTTGCTATCTTTTACTTATTTATTTATTTATTTTCTTTTTTTCTTAGACATATATTTGGGTATTTTGTTCCAAACATTATATTTATTTATTTTTATTGAGCAGTAAACTACATTAATAACTAGTTTTCTTTCCTTGTTTTCTCTGAAATGAAATGAAGATAAAAGAACTTATTATCAAAATAATAAAATCATTCTTTATGCATTAATTTACTAGTTTAATTTCTTTTGACAGAATATTAAGTGGTAGTATTTAAATTCAGACTAATGCTCTTTATCTTTATTGAAAAGTAAATGCATTGTTCCTAGAAAACAAAATATATGCATTTGCAATAGCAACATGAAACCTACCAAGCTAAACATATATGTTTCACAACATAATACTTCATACTTCTTTAAGCCAACAAATGAAACATAGTAACCTTATTTTCAAATTAAAATTTATTCTTTCAAAATGAATTACACATTATTTTCAATGAAAAGATAATAAAATTAATGTAACAAGTGTTCCTTTTCAACTCTAGTTACAAAGTCACAACATCATGTAAATATACACCACTTTCACACATATACACTTCTCTCCCACACCTATCAATAAAGGTGGTTACTTATTGTGATGTCATCTTCACCTCATAGACATAATGATATGACACAATAGGTGACCCTTCCCAAGCTTGAAGTATCCTCATAGCTTTCTCCAACCTACACAAAACACAAACATATTCTCTATTTCCAAGGGAGTGCTCACCTCCCAACCTTTGGTTGGAAAACCAACCACCCTGAAGCTAGGAGGCAACTGAGGGAACCGGTTACAAACAAAACCAAGCAAAACAATATTTACACACACCAGATTATTTTCACACCCACCCAAGGGAATTTCACATAACTTTAGGATTCCATTAAGAATCCAAAGTGGGGGATGGAGGGTGGACTATGCAATTAATATGGGGACTTATAATAATAGCAACAAGAACAAGTCATTATCATACTCCCATCATTCACATGCAACCCTTCTTTAATACCTTCTCTTTCTCTGAAACCTACACCACCAAAACCATTTCTACCATTTCACAATTACACATGGGTACTCATACCCTTTTTGAGCCTCTCCTCTTAAGGAGAGATTAAACTTCCCCATGGAGGTTCCTACTCCATACCATCCCCAACAAGAGATGCTCTTCCCAACTTGGGTGAGCCTATCCCTATGCAACCCTTTTTCCCATAACACATAATACATAAAAAAAAAGAATACATGCTCCAAGAGCAATTTGAAATAAACATACAAATCAAACACAATAGATAAAATTTCAAGCACATCTTTTCACCTACACATATAAGCTTTCAAATACAAACATGAAGAAGTAGAAAAAAAAAGTGGTGAATCTACCTTAGAACCAAGGTCAAGGAAAGATGGGTCGAGGATCCACACAACTCCTCTTCTTCCAAGATTTTTCTTTAAACTCCTCACTCTCCCAAAATTCAACCAAAATCAAGAATGGAAAAAGAATCCCATAACCCTTGTTTTGAGTTTGTTTTATAGGAACTCAAGTATGAATTCCTTTGAATAGGGAGCTGACATTTTTCAACCTCCCATTCACTCTCCCAAGCACACTCACCCATGTGTTCTCACACATGTGTGAGGACTTCGGAGACTTCCAAGACAACATGGAGAAGTGGGATTGGAAAGGGACTAGTCCCCATCCCACTTGCCAAACCTTTATTTTCGTCAAACCTCTTTAAGGCCTCAAAAAGAGTGCCCTATCTTGAGACTGACCCATGATTTTGAGCTAAAAAGGTACCTAACCCATAGGTACCTACCCTAGGAACCTTAACCCATAAAAACACTTAAAAAATATCACTTTTCAATCCCCAAAAGTGCCTAAAAGTTCAAAACTGAGTTTTTCCACTTGGATAGACAACTCACCTCCTCGATGGACTCACGTGGCAATAAAAACCAAATTAAAAACATTCACAAATAACATCAATAATTACATGATGGAGCTATAGTCCCTTCATATGGAATTTAGCTCGTTTCACTGGTTAATTTACATAGGGTTCCCAAGAGTCACCTCCAATTTCCATTGGCCATGGAAAGTGTACCTCCAAACTCAATGCACACATTAATACATCCAAGTAAACCATATTAATATAAAAATCAAACCATTGCATTTACACAAGATTCATAATTCACATAGCATAAAGATCCAATAACACAATTGAAAAATCATTAGCCACCTATCTTATCCATTTTTCATTAACCATAACTTTCATACTTATCTAATTGGAACATGATTGGTTCCCACCATTGGTTTCATTCATTCATTTTCATTCATTCATCATTAAGTTTCTAGATTCAAAATAAAAAAACTCAATAACTAGCATAAAATTTGATCAATCATCATATGAACTTAAACATTTAAATATCTCGTCATCAATCTTATCAATAGGCATAGATAATAACCAAACTCAAAATACTCCAAGTTTTAGATGTGGCATGGGGGTGGGCCTCACAAAAAGTTCTACATGGAACAACCAGAGGATTTCAACTATTAGATAAACCGAACATGGTCTGTAAGTTGAAAAAGGCACTATATGGACTTAAACAGGCTCCCAGTCATGGTGTGCAAGATTGGAAAAATATTTGACACAAAAAGGGTTTAGCAAAGGCTCTACAAATAGTAATCTCTATTTCAAGGTTGAAGGAAATAGAATGTTGATAGTGTTTGTGTATGTTGATGATATTATCTTTGGAGGAAATCAGGGTATGTGCAAGAGATTTGCAGAGGAGATGCAAAAATGAGATTGAAATTTATATTAATGGTGATTTGAACTTCTTTCTTGGACTTCAAGTGAATCGAAGTGATAAGGGCATATTCATTTCACAATCAAAGTATGTTAAATAATTGTTGAAGAAGTTTGGAATGGATGATTCCAAACCAATCTATACCGCTACGGTGACTGAATGCAAACTGAGTAAGGATGGTGATTCTCTTAAAGTTGATCAGAGCATGCATAGATATATGATTGGTGGATGGTTATATCTTACTGCTACTAGATCAGATATCATGCATATATTATGTTTGGTTGTTAGATTTCAAGCAAAACCTAAAGAAGCATATGTCACGACTGTGAAAAGGATATTTAGATATGTAAAAGGCACTATGGATTATGTCTTCTAGTATCTCAATGATACTAATTTAGCTTTGAGTGCTTACACTAATGCAAATTAGGTTGGTTGCATGGATGATTGGATGAACACAAGTGGTGGTGCATTCTTTCTTGGAGGAAGATTTGTTTCATGGCTAAGCAAAAAACAAGATGCAGTCTCTTTATCCACTGTAGAAGTTGAGAACATTGTAGTAGCATCTTGCTACACATAGGTATTATGGATGAAGCAAAAATTGAATGATATAAGAGTGATATGTGATGAGCCTATCCCTATCTTCTATGATAATACAAGTACAATAAATATTTCAAAAAATTTGGTAATGCATTCAAGAAAAAAGAACATATCTATCAGATATCATTTCTTGAGAGAAATGGTATTAGAGAATGAAGTTAGGTTGGAATAGGTACCTACAAAGGATCAAATTGCTGATATATTTACTAAGGGTCTTCAAAGGATACTTTTGAGTATCTTCAAGAGAAGTTGGGGATTAAATTGTCCCTCCTTTGAACTAGGTACACATGGAGGCAAATCAGTCCAGTGGATCTACAAATTATTCATTTGTATGGGTTGATGACTAACGTCTACTCTTTAGTGGGAGTAGGAAGTATCATTTTTTTTAGTATGATATGTGGGTGCACTCCTAAGGGGGGGTGATCAAACTCTTTGTTCTTTTCCATTGATGTCAAAGGAGGAGAGAGAGTCGTTAAAAAGGAAAAGTTGAAAGGAGAGATAAAGAGAGAATATTTTAAGGAAAGGAGTGTAGGAATCTTGCATATGTTGTCTAATCTAGAAAATAAAGGAGAGTGTGGGTATGTGCAGGATCATCATGAAAAAGAAACCCTTAAGTCGTGAAAAATTAAGAAAAATCAAATTTAGGCAACTTGACATAAAAATTTGAATAAGTTATCTATATTATTTCAAAAATATGCAAGAATAGAATCTATAGAAAATTGAATATAATTTCTAAACTACTAGGTTTATTTAAAAAAAGAAAACTTATGCAGGAGCATCCAGTGGTGTAAGGGCAATCTTGTATCACCCAAAAATAGTTAAATTTCAAGTTTCTTAGTTTCTAGATGTTTTTACATTTTTGGATACCCTTTTCATCATAATGAAATTTCTAATTTATAGTTTTTATTTTATATTCCTGGGTTGAAAGATATTGCAGTTTTAGTTTCCTAGATTTGCACCTAAAAATCTTCTGAGTTAGATTTGAGGCACTTAGAGTTCCCGGAAAGGCCCCAAAACTTTTCAAAATTGGCATAGAAAATTTCAAGTGTGTTATTGACTTCAAGACCTTTCCAACGGCTCAAACGGTTTGTGAATCAGAGTCCCAGATCAAAATTTATGGCCCTGGGAAGTTGGTGCACTTTCTAGAAGATACAATTGCAAATGTTCTTTTGAAATTTGAACTTCAAGTTGTAATTTTTTGGCGCCAAAATGCTTAAACTCAAATTTGAATATTTTTTTGGCTCCAAACTAAAGAGGATCTCTATTTATGGGTGGGTTTCTAATTTTTGGGTAACTTTTTGGGGACAAACTCGCATATTGCAAAAGGGTGATTTTGTAGCTTTCTGTAACTTGCATGTGTTGTAGAACTTGGGGATTTGAGATCATTTGCATGTAAGAAGCTCCATTTTCTAAATAATAAAATTATTATCTTGTTTGTGGTTTATTTTCTAAGTCTCAGGCTACGCCCTCATCAAGTGGTATCAGAGCAGGTTTTCTTGAGTGTGTGGACAGATCACCGATCATGAGGCAGTTCGTACCAGGACCGTGGTTCTGGGTCAAGGTCAAGAAAGATGCCTCCAAGAGTGATTCTTGGTAGGTGTGGTGGTGTCAGAGGTGGTTGAGGCGGCATAAATGCTAGTGGAAGAGATGCAGTGGTAGCCCTCCAAAGACAGATTGGTGCGTTACAAGAGTAGTTGAGAAGATTGTTAAACCTTGGGGAGGAAAGTGAGGATGAAGGAGAGGAAGAAGGTTCAAATGTAGAAGAGGAAGAAGAAGCAATTGATCAAGACCAAATGCAGCTAATAAGGGCCATTTTGAAGATTGGGAAAAGACCCAAAGTAGAAGTCCCCAGTTATTCTGGAAGTTTGAACCCGGAAGAATTGAGTGACTGCATCAACGAGCTGGAAGAATATTTTGAGTATGAGGAAATAGAGGACCCAAATCAGGTTAAGTTTGTGAAAATGAAGCTGAAGGGCCATGCCAGTATTTGGTGGAAAGAGGTCCAATTGGAAAGAAATTGAAGAGGAAAAGGAAATATCACCAAATGGGATCACTTGGTAGAGAAACTAAAGAAATAGTTCATACCAGTGCACTATGAGTTAGATCTATTGAAGAAATTGCAAGGGTTGAAGCAAGGAAGCAGATTTGTGAAAGAATATACTGAAGATTTTCACAAGAAAATTATCAGAACGGGCCATACAGAGGCCAATAAGGAGAAGGTAGCCCGATATCTTAATGGGTTATGACCAAGCATTCAGGAGGAGTTAAGCCTAGTCAAAATGACCACCATTGAGGATATGTAAATAATTTGTCATCGCAAAGGTGGAAGAGAAGCCGAACAAAAGATTTGATGGCAAGAAAAAAGGACGAGGAGGTCAAAGCGGAAGGGGCAATGGAAGACCTTCAGGAAGTCAAAATGATGATGAAAAGAAAAGTGAAGATGTGGGTACCAGCCCAAGCCAAAGGAATGACAACTTACCACCTCGTGATCAAAATAAAGGGGAAGAGAGCAAAGAGGTGAGGATGAGGGGAGATATGGACAAGGATTCAGAAGAGGTGGTTTCTAAAGGAACATGCTCTGGGCAGGAAGAAGGGCATCGAGCTTCCACAAATGTCCACAACACCAAGGAAGGGTAGCCAAAAGGCCAGAAGGTCATGGAAGGGTTGTGCACGCAGATGAGGAGGCCCAATCTAAACATTCAGGTGATACTAAAGGGGGAGAAGCCCTAGTGATTAGGAGAGCCCTGGTGACTAAGGAAAAGAAACCAGAATAGAGGAAGAATCTATTTTGCACAAGGTACAAGTGTGAAGGAAAATGTTGTGATGTCATTATTGACGGTGGGAGCACCGATAATCTGGTGTTAGAAGAGATGGTCACAAAGTTGAAGCTGAAGAGGGAAAGGTTCCTGCATCCATATCGGATTGCCTGGTTGTAGAAAGACCACAAAGTTTTGGTCAATGAGCAGTGCCTAGTAAATTTCAAGATCAGGAGCTACCATGATGAGGTACTTTGTTATATCATCCCCATGGATGCATGCCACATGTTGTTGGGAAGGCTGTGGTAGTTTGATAGGCGAGCTATACATGATGTCCATGCAAACATTTATTCTTTGACAAAGGATGGGGTTCATCACAAGTTGAAACCCCTGAAAGAGACTAAAGAAAAGGTATGCAGTAGTGCTAGAATTTGTTATGTAGATGGAAGAAAATTTTTAGAAGCTATGAAGCATGAGCATGTGTGTTATGCGTTGAATACTAGAGCGAGTAAGGAGGATAGTGAGAAGGTTCCAAAAGAAGTTTTTGGGATGTTGGATGAGTTTTAGGATATTTTTTCTGATAATGTACCTGAGGGTTTACCACCAATAAGGAAGATCAGTCATCAGATTGACTTGATTCCTGGAGCTAGTTTTCCAAATAAGGAAGCTTATAGAATGACTCCAGTAAAAAATGAGGAGTTGAAAAGACAAGTTCAAGAGTTGTTGAGAAAGGGTTTGATACGGGAGAGTTTGAGTCCATGTGTAGTACCTGTAGTACTAGCACCAAAGAAGGATGGGGAGTGGAGGATGTGTACAGATTCTCAAGCCATAAACAAGATAACAATCAAGTATAGATTTCCCCTGCCAAGGATGGATGACCTGATGGACTATTTGAGTGGAGCTTAGTATTTCACAAAGATTGATCTAAAGAGTGGATATCACTAGATCCAGATTCCAGAGGGAGATGAATGGAAGACTGCCTTCAAGACCAAAGAGGGCCTGTACGAGTGGTTAGTCATGCCTTTTGGGCTAACTAATGCACCGAGCACATTCACGCAGCTCATGAACAAGGTACTAAAAGAATTTCTAGGAAGATTTGTTATTGTGTATTTAGATGATATTTTGATTTTTAGTAAGATGTTGGATGAGTATCTGATGCATATTCGGAGAGCCTTTGAGAAGTTAAGAAAAGAAAAACTGTTGATTAATCTAAAGAAGTGCAGTTTTGTGAAGAGGGAGTTAGTGTATTTGGGGTTTGTTGTCTCAGCAGAAGGTCTCAAGATGGACCCAAAGAAGATGAAGGCTATTCTAGAATGGCCTACCCCAAGAACTGCTACCAAGGTGAGATCTTTCCATAGTTTGGCTAGTTTTTATAGAAAGTTCATTAGAAACTTTAGTAGTATTTGTGGACCTCTAACTGAAACAATGAGAGGCGATAGAAAATAATTCAAGTGGAGCACAAGAGTGGCAAAGAGTTTTGAACTATTGAAGCAGAAGGTAATAGAGCAACCTATTCTATCCCTCCCAGATTTCAACAAGGTGTTTCAGGTGGATTGTGATGCCAGTGGTTGTGCCATTGGAGCATTGTTGAGCCAAGGAGGTAAGCCCATTGCCTATTTTAGTGAAAAGTTAAATGATGCCAAGAGAAAGTATTATATATATGATCAAGAATTTTATGCAATAGTTCAAGCATTAAATAAATGGAGACATTATTTGTTGTTGAAGGAATTTGTTCTATATACTGATCATCAGGCCTTGCAGTACCTAAATAGTCAGGGAAAATTAAATCAGAGGCATATAAAATGGGTAGAGTTTTTGCAGAGTTATACCTTTGTTTTGAAACATAGGAGTGGGAAGTCAAATAGGGTTGCAGATACCTTAAGTAGGAGGCATACATTGATAACAAAGATGCAGATTGAAGTGGTTGGGTTCAATGAACTTAAGACACTATACACAGAAGATCCTGATTTTGCAGAGACTTGAAAAACTTGCAAGGAACCTATTATAGTGGACAGGACAAGGTGGCTAGATTTCATAATCTAGGATGGCATGTTATTTAAGGGAAGTCAATTGTGTATCCTAAGGAGTTCCATGAGGGAGAACTTGATAAAGGAGAAGCATAATGGAGGAATGGCAGGAAATTTTGGTCAGGATAAGACCATTACGATTATCAGTGAGCATTATTATTGGCCTCAATTGTCACAGGATGTGAAGAAGTTTGTACAAAGTTGTAGGGTATGTTAGATGGCTAAAGGAGTGAGCCATAATACAGGCTTATATCAGCCCTTACCTATACCAGAGAGGCCATGGGAGGATATAAGTATGGACTTTGTTCTTGGTTTTCCAAGGAAACAACGAGGGAATGATTTAGTCTTTGTGGTGGTTGATAGGTTTTCAAAAATGGCACATTTCATTCCATGTCAGAAGAACCATGATGCAGTCCACATTACTGACTTGTTCTTCAAAGAGGTGGTGAGGCTACATGGTCTGCCAAAGAGTATTGTTTCAGATCGTGACACTAAATTTATGGGGTACTTTTGGAGGACCTTGTGGAAGAAGCTGGAGACAGAGTTGAAGTTCAGTTCTGCACACCATCCACAAACAGATGGGCAGACAGAGGTTGTTAACAGGAGTCTGGGTAACCTAATGAGATGTTTGGTAGGAGATAAACCTAAGGGATGGGACTTGATCTTACCCAGACATAATTTTCTTACAAGAATTCTATTAACAGAAGCACTGGTAGATCACCGTTCTAGATTGTGTATGGAGGTAGCCCTAAAACAACTCCAGAATTGAGGAAGATGGACCAAGAGAAGAAAATAAGTGCTGAAGCCAAAGATTTTGCAGAGCACATCAAGAATATACATGAGAAGGTACGAGAACACATTAATAAGATGAATATGCAATATAAGGCTAAGGCATCAGAAAAGGAGGAATCAGGAGTTTCATTAGCAATGAAGTAATGGTCCACTTGAGGAAAGAAAGGTTTCCGTGGGAACCTATAACAAATTGAAGATGAAGAAATTTGGTCCCTGTAAGATTTTAAAGAAACATGATTCGGAATGCATATGAGGTAAAGTTTCCTGATGGAATCAACATTTCCCGTGTTCAACATTTCAGATTTGATAGTATCATGAAGGTGGAATGGAGGAAGCACCAAGAATAGGGCAGATGGCATTCCAGACCTACTTTAGAAAGGGAGGAGATTAGCAATCTTGGATAGTCATGTGAAAGGAGTACCGAAATAGGCAGTATGAAGAATATCTGGTGAAATGGAGAGGAAGGCCTGTGGAAGATTCATCCTAGCTATCTAAGGCAGAGTTGACGGCTGTTTTCTCAACCATCCGAGACGCGACGGTCACTTCTCAAATTACCCTGGGTGTTTGATGCAGGAGCATCCAGTGGTGTAAGGGCAATCTTGCATCACCCAAAAATAGTTAAATTTCAAGTTTCTTAGTTTTTAGATTTTTTTACATTTTTGGATACCTTTTTCATCATAATAAAATTCTCAATTTATGGTTTTTATTTTCTATTCATGGGTTGAAAGATATTGCAGTTTTAGTTTCCCATATTTGCACCTAAAAATCTTTTGAGTTAGATTTGAGGCACTTAGAGTTCCTGGAACGGCCCCAAAACTTGTCAAAATTGGTGTAGCAAATTTGAAGCACATTATTAACTTTGAGACCTTTCCAACGGTTCAAACGGTTCACAAATCGGAGTCCTAGATCAAAAGTTATGGCCCCGAGAAGTTGGCGCACTTTCTAGAAGATACAATTGCAAATGTTCTTTTGAAATGTGAATTTCAAGTTGTAATTTTTTGGTGCCAAACCACCTAAACTCAAATTTGAATGTTGTTTTTGCTCCAAACTAAAGAGGAGCTCTATTTATGGGCAGGTTTCTAATTTTTGGGTAACTTTTTGGGGACAAGCTCGCTTATTGCGAAAGGGTGATTCTGTAGCTTTCTATAACTTGCATGTGTTGTAGAACTTGGGGATTTGAGATCCTCTGCATGTAAGAAGCTCCATTTTCTAAATAATAAAATTATTATCTTGTTTGTGGGTTATTTTCTAAGTCTCGGGCTGTGCCCTCATCAAAAACTATTTGGTGAAAATTTGAAATTTCAATGCAATAGTAGTTAAATTTCAAGGAAAAAATAAGAAGTAGGTGTCTGTCTAACCACCCTAACCACAATAAAATGATAATATTTTTTTATAAGATTTTAGATATAAGTGGAGAGCTCATGTCCTAATGTGATACATATTTTTTAATAATTTTTTCTAAGTAAATAGTTAATTATGATTTTTTTATTACAACTTTTAAAAAATATAAAAAATTGTATGTCTAACCACTTTAACTTGGTCAAAACTTCATGAAATTATTTTTTCTATATTATAGTATGCAAAGCATAGAATGTGACACATGTTTTAGATTCAAAAAATATGATACCATTTGAAATCTATAGATGTTTTTCAATCAGCCTATCAATCAGGACTTTAGTCATAATTCAAATAAAAAATAAATAATTAATTATTTATTAAATTCAAAGTAAAGAATAATTTATATTGGTGGAAAGATGAGAATCTCTTTTTAAAACCCTTTTCATTTCATCAATTTTGGATTAAAAAAAGGTTGTCAGCCACATACACTACACATACCTAGATCACCACTTTTTGGCCCATCATGATCCTACACATACCCATGTGTATTATGTCTTTGATGGTTTTTCACATTATGTGTTGTAATCAATGATGAAGGGGGAGATTTTTGCAAGTATAAATGAGTATGGTGGTGTTGTTATTAATGTTTTCACGGATGTCAACACAATATAGGTTGTTGCAAAGAAAGGACAAAAGTGATTGTAGACCTTGTGCATGTATAGTTGAGATATTGTAGAGATGTTGTGAGTACAGGGAGCTATCTTTATGGTGTTGTAGGTGTGTTGATATGATGAGTGACCAAGTTCTTTTGATAAACAGTGAAGACAAAATTGTGTGTGTTTTCAGAATGTGCTCCAGTTCATGCACTGCATTTCTTTTGTGGGTATGTGCAGGATCATCATGGAAAAAATAGGCCCTTAAGTGGCAAAAAATTAAAAAAAATCTGAATTAGGAAACTTGACATAAAAATTTGAATAATTTATCTATATTATTTTAAAAATATGTAAGAATAGAATCTGTAGTAATTTGAATATAGTTTCTAAACTACTAGGTTTGTTTTTTTTTTTTTTAAATCTATTTGTGAAATTTTGAAATTTCAATGGCTTAAATTTCAAGGAAAAAATAAGAAGTAGATGTCTGTCTGACCACCCTAATCACAATAAAATTATAATAATATTTTATAATATTTTAGATATAAGTAGAGGACCCATGCCTCGATGTGATGCATATTTTTTTATAATTTTTTTCATGTAAATAATTAATTATGATTTTTTGCTACAAATTTTTAAAAAATATAAAAATTTGTATGTATGACCACCTTAACTTGGTCAAAACTTTATGAAATTCAATTTTTCTTTTTTTAATCCTATAGTATGTGAAGCATAAAATGTGAACATGTTTTGGATTCAAAAAATGTGATACCGTTTGAAATCTATAGATATTTTTCAATCAACCTATCAATTAGGACTTTAGTCATAATTTGAATAGAAAATAAATAATAATCACTTATTAAATTCAAAGTAAAACATAATTTATATTGATAGAAAGCTAAGAATATCCTTTAAAAATCCTTTTTATTTCATCAATTTTGGGTAAAAAAATACTCATTGGCCACATACCCATCATATTGCCACTTTTTGGCCCATCATGATCCTGCACATACCCTTGTGTTGATCCTATGCTTGTGAGGATATGAAGTTTTTTTTATGAGAATCCTTGAGTGATACATCTAGGATTAGAGCTTCTGGTTTGATGAAGAGTGAAAGTTGTGTTCACCGGTTTGTGAACTAGTCTAGTAGAGTTATTTTTCTATGGACGAGGAGAAATGTATCTACTTTGTAGTCCTCCATTGGAATTTTTTAGCTCTTGCAGATCTAATAGAAGATTTGTAATGATTTAATATATGTTGTATCAAAGGTGTTCATGGTTTGGTGCTTCTAAAAACTAGGTTCATAATTACTGTGTGTCTGTATAGTCTGGATGGACTGATGGAAAGTGTTATGTGTGTGAAGGTTGTTGCATTAGCTATAGATGAATCTTAAGGAATTTGAGATGTTTTCCAGTGTCTGATGAAGCATGTGATGTGTTTTTCATGTTATCCTCTTGTTGCAAAAACATGCACTTCAAAGCTCATTTGTGTTTTCATTAGGTTTGGCTGACCTAGTGTCTACATGTCATACAAAGGATAAGTATCAATTAAGGAAGCATGTGATTGATTTGATATGTTGTTTTTTTTCTTGTTTAAGTGTTGGTTTGGTCTTCTTTTTTTATTTTCCACCACAAGAATGTTGAGTTTCTGACCTAATTTGAATTTGTAATATGAAGTGTGTGTAGCTAACCTTGGAGAAAGTTTTTGAGGTTGACGATGGTATAAATATAAGACAAGATGTTATGGATTGAGCATGATGAGCCACAAGTGTGAGAAGTAAGAGTGTGCAAAAGTTAATTAAGGAAACAATACTTAATGTGTTAGACTTTAGAAAGTAGTGAACTAATGGTGTCTACAATTCTATAATTAAGGTTGTGGATGTGTGTAATTTTCTATGGTGGATTTTTCTATTATCTTTGTGTATCTGTAGGGAGTGAGCCTCCTTGTTGGAAAATGAATCATATATGTAGGTAGTGAGCCTATTTATAATAAGTTATTCTATTACTTTATATTGTGAGTTAATCCTCACCATGGTTTTTCCCTTATTGGTTTTTTCATGTAAATCTAGTGTTTCTTGTATTGATATTATTTTCTGTTATTTCACTTCATGCTCATACTTAATAACATATTAAAGTGGATGTGGAGTTAATAATTGTTTGAGTTTTGTTATTGGATTGGTGACAACTGATTCACTCCCCCTCTTATTTTTCTTGTGCATTTCAACAATTATGATTGGATGTTGATTTATGTCGAGATTGTCCTCAAAAATATGTATTAAATGAGGCTTATGGATAAAAAATAAGACCAATTAAAGCATAAAAAAGCTCAATTATTTAAGGAAAGCATAGAAAAATGTGAAAGTGTGTTACAATACTTTACAACACTCCAAATTAGGCATCAATAAGCTCATTTTATTCACAAGGGCCCAAGAACTAATGTGAATATGTTAGAAATATTACAACACTCAATCAAGGCCATGTTAGGGAGTACTTTTTCCATCATTACACTAAATAAAAGAAATAATAGTGAATATTCTTTCCATCTTAGATTTTGATTCTTTTGGAACAAAATTATTTTGAAATATGATTGTCTTTCTATTTATATATATACAAAAGGTTAGGAATTTTCATATGAATTATGAGGATTTGATTTTTTTCATGTCAAGTTAAAGTATAGTAGTTAAAGCGTCTCTATTTTGAGAAAATTTATGAAGCAAATCTTGATCATTTTACTCTTTAGTCTGAGTGAGTGTCTTCATTTTTATCATTAACAAAAGTAGGAATCTTTATTTTCAACATTAAATAGGCTCTATATTCTACTTCCATATGGATTTAGCATGTGGGTCTAAAAAAAAGTGATGGAAGACATAAAACTCCCTCTATGATATCTCCACAACTCACAATTATAACAAGATACCCTTGGCCCAAAGATTGCAACAATTTTCTCATTCCTAAAATAAGATTATAAATACCACAATTTCACTACCAAAAAAGTACTTAAAATTGACACTCACATTTGTCAATCAAGTTCAATGACCATTTAAAACTAAACTTAATTCAAACTCACATTTGTATTTTCACTCTAAAAAAATTTGAAAATAAATGGAATTCATTAGTTATTCAAATGCAATAAAACATTTACACTTTCTACACATACTCCATTAACCATTCTTCCATTCTAAAATATTTCAATTTGTTTCATTTATCTCCTATCATACACTATCTTCTTAACTACCCTTATGTCATTCCCCTTCTATAATGTATATGTCCTAGTGTTGTGCCTTCCTCCATTCAATAGTCTATTTTTTCTATGCAAATCCTTCTATCTAGTGCCTTCCTCTTTGGTCTTTATACACAACCCTTCACATCTTAATTTTTCATATATATTCTATTTATTGTGTGGTGCTACCTCTTTCAACTATTCACTTTTCCCCCAATTCCTTCACAACCTACCTTTCCATTCTGCCGTGCGCTCCAAATGTTTTCAATTAAGAATAATAATTCCCCCAAAACTAGGCATAGTCTCCTATCCTTTGAATAGGTTGACAAAGCTTCCTCTCCTCTTTTCAAATTGCAACTCCTTTCTTTTGCTACACACCTACCCTATGCAACCTCTCTTTTTTTATATTCATGTTGGAAAGCCTGTTAATTTTATTCTATTTTGATTTCTTGATTAGCTTCCTATGTGACCTTTCAATGCCCCTCTAATCCACCTCTTTGCATTTTAATTTCTAAAATAATCTTATGGATGGCGTGACCTTTTCACTTCACAATGCATTGGAAAATATTACTGTTTAATTTTTGTCCCTCCCTCCTCAGGCTTCCTAAGTTTTTAATTAATTTCTTTCATAATCAGTGCACATATTATTTCTTATCTCCCCATTCCAACTTGGCATTGCATTCTTGGTCTATTTTGGATATGGCTACATGGGATTTGTATTTCCATCTACAATTTTTATTTTTCATTTGATCCCTATTTGACACTTCGGGTTGTGAGGAGGATAAAGATATTTATTTGATATGCAGATTTTTCACTTGCACAGAGATTTCTAGGATGCTCCTACATCAAACAAACTGAGTAGAAAGATTGTGATCATAAGATCACAATGGTGGAGTTGAGTAGTTGAACTACTCTTCCAAATTGGAACCAACCTATAGTGAATTCCTTCATTTTAAAGTGTGCATCAAAACTATTTTTTCTCTTCTTCCAACACCTCTTTGGAACACTTGACATCTCCCTCTGACAACTTTGCATTTTCTTCCTCGTCTCCCTCATGGAATCATGTCCACCAAAGCTTTAACTCGTCCACCAACTATGTTTGACACTCCTCTTCTCCTCTATGGGTTCAAACCCACCTTTAACAATCCACCTCCACTAAAATCGTACAATATCCTTTACAATTTCTATGCACAAACTTGCAACATCTAGACACCAATCTACATCTATAACATTCTCCATTTTCTCTACATGATTTTTATCTCTAACCATCTCTTCTTCTACCATATTATCTAAAAAAAAAATTATCATAAAAAAATATTTACCTCATCTTTGTTCACAACTACAACTTGTATTTCCTCAACTTTCACTGCAATGTGCATCTTCTCATCTTCATCGACGATCTTCTCAAACCAGTCTTCTTCTATTTCCAAAATCTATGCTAATAAATCATCATATTTTCCATTCACTCCAACCTCTTCGCTGCTCACCTCATTCTTTTCTTCTTCTTTCTCCATTCCTTCCTCATGACATGTCTTTGCTACAAATTCTTCATATTTCACTGCTACATCACTTTTCTCCTCTTCAACTACCTCTTTTGTAGGATATTTGTTGCTCACTCCATCCTCATATTTTTTTCTCATTTCTTTTTCTATCTTATCCAATCGCTTTTTTATATTTTTGATCATCCTCCATGTCTTGATTTCTTGATACCATCTCCATGCTTCCCAAATCAGGGGCCTCTTCCTTATGAATATAGTCGTCTCATCTTCTACAATCTTTCACAACTCTCACACTTATTTTCATGACTCCCTGACTCTTGATTGCTCAAGGCTTCTCTTTACCTACAACAATCCTCAAACATGAGCTCTTTTTTATTGCCTTCTATCCTCTACTCTTTCTACGAATCTTGGTGGATTCTCTCCACTCTCAAGATCTCTTTCTCTGATACCAATTGACGCAAGAAAAAAAAAACTCCCTCTATGATATCTCCACAACTCACAATTATAACGGGCTACCTTGGCCCAAAGATTACAACAATTTTCTAATTCCTAAAATTAGATTATAAATACCACAATTTCACTACCAAAGAATTACTTGAAATTGACACTCACATTTGTCAATCAAGTTCAATGGCCATTTAACCAAACTCAATTCAAACTCACATCTAGATTTTCACTCTGGAAAAAAAAATTAAAAGAAGTTGAATTTATTATTTATTCAAATGCAATAAAATATTTACACTTTCTACACATATTCCCTTAACCATTCTTCCATTCTAAAATATTTTAATTTTTTTTCTTTTATCTCCTATCATACACTATCTTCTCAGCTACCCTTATGTTGTGCCCTTTCTACAATGCATATGTCCTTCCAATGATGTGCCTTCCTCCATTCAATATTTTTTTTTTAATGCAGCTCCCTCTATCTGGCGCCCTCCTCTTTGGTCTTTTTACACAACCCTGCACATCTTAATTCTGCACCTATATTCTATTTCTTGTGTGGTGCTACCTCTTTTAATTATTCATTTTGCCCCCAATTCTTACGTAGGCTGCCTTTCCATTCTACCGTGTGCTCCAACTATTTTCAATTAAGAATAATAATAATTCCCACCAAAGTAGGCATAGCCTCCTCTCCTTTGACTGGCCTCATGCAGCTTCCTCTCCTCTTTTTAAACTACTACTCCTTTCTTTTGTTGTGCACCTATCCTATTTCCTTATGCAACCTCTCCTTTTTTATATTCATTGGAAGGCATTTGAATTTTTTATTTTTTTTCCTAATTAGCTTCCTGTGTGACCTTTCAATGCCCCTCCAATTTGCCTCTTTGCATTTTTTTTTCTAAAATAATCTTAATTATTATTTGATTATGAAATATTTGCATACATATTTAAAACATAAAGAAATGCAAATAAAAAAAAGAAAGTTTTCATCAAATAGACAAAAAACTACAAATGAAAATAGAATGTTGTCATCCAATTGTCAAATCAATATTTATCTGAATTTTATGTGATAAATAAGATTTTGTAGGCTTTTACCTAATATTTTGGAGGCTTTTACCATTAAACAACATATTTTGGAGGCTTTTACCATTAAACAACATATTTTAGAGGCTTTTACCATTAAAATGATTGGGATCATTTGTGACTAAGGATAAACAATACCTATATTTGATATTTTTGATTCACACAAATTGGCATCATAAAGGAACTTAACATAAAATTTATTATCAACATGTGATGAGGAATACCAACTTGATGAGAAATTTAAGTGTTTGAAGTTCATATTGATCCAAAATTTAAATATTTGAAGTTCAAATTCCCACCTTTTCCTACTAATCGTTATGGGAGGACTTCACACATGTTTTTGTGCAACATTTTAGTATGTGCTTGTATTTAAAAGCATTCAACGTACAATTAATTTTCATATTAGAATATCATATCTTTTTTAAGGAGTTAAATCATTATCAAACACTTGAATTTATAAAAAAGGAAAAAAAAGAAAAAATAGTTAGAATATGCATTAGAATCATCTAAACCATCTACATGCTATAAAATATTGCATTTGATTGTTTACAACCACAAAGTTAATAAAAAAGGTTGTTAGCAAAGGAGAACATGTCCCTTGTGTTGTGGAAACTTTCTTAGAGATATTTTTAAGTACCATTTGTCCTTTCATGCACTTAGATACTAGAGATCAATATATAGTGGTTTCAAAATCCTACATTGTATTAGGTTGATTCCATGAGTTACAAATTAATGTCATACTAGAGATTAATTTTGTGGACATCGAGAATTTTGAAAATGATGCACAAAAGTTTGAGTCATTTCTTACACAATCATATCGATCAATCAAATAACATTGATTAGATTATGCATCATTAACATTATGCTTGCATATTGTATGCTTTACAGTAGTGTAATATGTCTTTGAAAATGATATACTAAATAACAGGGCTAGGATGGATTAATTTGAAGCTTTCCACGTCACTGTAACCAGACTACGAACAACTTGTGTTCCCCCCTCATTACAAATCTAACTTATCTCTCCAAATCCATTTTGGTCACCCTCAGATGCAGATGGGATTCTTCGATTGTTTTTTAATTTCACACTATAACTGGCTTTATCATAGAGATTTTTAAACACTAACGTCTGGGGCTCTATACTGATGTTCACACCAGGAGGGTTCTTCACACTCACTCTATACAACACATTACCCTCTACACCCACATTCGTCACTGTTCTTCTCTTCACCTAAGACGAATTGTTGCCTGGTTGAAACACAATGTAAAAATAGGGGTAATTGAGATCTCTAACTTCCAAGCTGGATTTGGGACAGGAGGTTAATTTCTTCGTGAGAAGAGCAATTTGTATCTTGGTGTAGTTGAGAATGCAGAGAAAATCTATATAATCTTGTGGTGCCATGTCATAGACAAGCCCAGGATCCATCACAGCTGTGGGGTCTACATGGCTTGTGCCCATATCAAATGGGTTGGTTGCCTCCATGCTAACTGAATCTCTAATCACCTAGTTTCTATTATCCACGATGTAGGAAGACATCATGAGAGTAGATTTGATGGCGGCATGGCTCTAGGTGGGATGGATGGATTTAATTAGTGCTACAATGTAGCTGACATGAGGACATGCCACATGTTAGTTTGTTACCTTGGATAGTTGTTTGTCCATTTGCTAGATATAAGTAACTAATTATTTCTCTCATCAATTTGTTGAGATGCAAACAATTATTTATTTATTTAGATGACTCTTTTAGGGACACCTATAAAACTAATTAGTTAAGGTTTTTTTAGGTGTTATTAATCTTAGCCGTTGATTGAGAATAAATCTCGACCGTTGGTTTTCCAATGAGAGTAGTATAAAAGGAGGTCATTGGGAATTTGGAGAAAACAAGTTTGAGAAGCATTTACAATGTTAGCAAATAAGTCTTGTAGTGATAGCATTGGAGATAGTAGTTGTAGGATCTCGAAAAGAGAAATTGGGAGATTGTTGAAAGTAGTTTTTGTATCTCTTAATTTGCTGAAGTTTAATAAAATTCCTCATCTACAATAGTGGTTTTCCCTTTGGGGTTTTTTCCACAGACAATTTGTCCAAAAATATTGTATTCATTATTTTGCATGTTTTCTTCTCTATTCTTGTGAGTTTATTGGTGAAGTTGTAGTTGTGTTATTTTTCAATATTTGTTGTGAATTAATTTTCTAGATTCAAATAATCTATATTAGATAGGAGATTAATAATCAGTAACTACAATAGAATTTTCACATGGTATCAGAGCTGATTTGACGGTAGATAAGGCTCAACATAGGAAGGAAAGATTGAGGGTTTATAAAACCTAGTGCTACCTCTTCAAAATTATTTTTATTATTATTATTATTTTCTTTTGAGATGGCCTTAGTAGGTTTAAGAGATTAGGATAGATTGGATGGAGCCTCAAATTTTGGTGTCTGGAAAGCCAAAATTTCTTTGTTGGTAGAAGAAAATGGGATCAAGGAATATGTGACTAGTGTTGTATCTGTATCTACAGATCCAACACAGCTCTTAGCACATAAGAAAGAAGATGCCAAGGAGAGGAGGTTGATTCTTGATGGTGTCAAGGACCATATTGTTCCACATGTCATAGAGTTGGATACAATGAAGAAGATGTGAGATGCCATTATGAATTTGTACCAGAATGCTACCAGTAATTAGAAGCTAATTCTAAAAGAAAAGCCAAGGAATACTCAGATGAGCAAGGGAGAAGACATGATAAGTTACCTCACCAGACTCATACTTGTCAAGGATGAGTTGGCAGCTATTGGAGATAAACCAAATGAGGACAAGCTAGTACGAGTAGCCCTAAATGGGTTTACTAAGCAATGGGATGTCTTTGTTCAAGTTATTAATGGACGAGACACCTTACCAAGTTGGGATCGACTTTGGAGTGACTTCACTCAAGAGGAGCTTAGACTCAGTCTTGTTAGTGGAACTAATAACAAGAGTCAGAAAAGTGTGGTAGAATAGGAAAATGTTGCCCTTGTAGGAAAAGGGAAAGTGAAGAAGGGGTCTAGCAAAGGATCAAATCCACAAGGTGAGAAGAAGAAGGACTTGTCTAAAGTCAAGTGCTATGGCTGTCATGAGTTTGGCCACTATGTCAGTGATTGCCACAAAGGAAGAAGAATGAAAAGAAGGGTAAGAAATAGACAACAGCTTCAACAAGTGCAGATGAGCTCTCTAGTAGAATGGAGGATGAGTTCACTCTCATAGCTTGTATGGCTAGCTCAACCTCACAAGGTGTTTGGTAAATAGACAGTGGGGTGTCATTTCATATGACAGGAGTTAGAGAGTTCTTCTCTAGCTATAAGAAGGACATCAAAATATAGATTTCTATAGGGAACACGTTCAAAATCAATCCAGTTGGGAAAGGGACTGTTCTATTTCAGAGGGAGAATGGCAAGCGGATTCCCATGCATGATGTGTTGCATGTGCCAAGCTTGGGTATGAATTTGATTTCTATATTTTTCCTTCAGGATAAAGGTTACAATGTACTCTTTAGAGGGGTGAATGTGTTAATCAAGCACAAGGATTGGAAATCACCCACAACTATTGGAGTTAGAAGCGACCGACTTTACAGGTTGCAGTTTGATACTCATAAGGCACTGATGAGCAGCAGTAATTCTAGAGATCAAGGAGAGCTATAGCATAGGAGGATGGACCATATACATCATGGAGCACTTAAATTGCTTCACGAGATAGTGACAGGTGTTCCAGAGGTGAGCACAGAGCATGATGATGTATGTAAGGGATGTGTGTTGGGGAAGTTTGCAAAAGAAACTTTTCCAAGGAGTGACACCAGATCTGAGGGTATTCTTGATCTAGTGCATTCAGACATATGTGGACCAATGTCAACAAAGTCTCTCAAAGGATATGAGTAATTTGTTACTTTTATTGATGATTTCTCTAGGAAGACCTAGATATACTTCTTGAAGACCAAGGATGAGGTTTTTAGTTGCTTCCAAGAGTTCAAAACTCTTGTAGAGAATTCGACAGACAGGAAAATAAAGGTTCTTCGGTTAGACAATGGAGGCGAGTACAAAGGGAAAGAGTTCCAGGAGTTATGCACCAAGGAAGGAATTAAGAGAGAGTGGATTGTTCCTTACAACCCACAACATAATGGGGTTGCTGAGAGGAAGAATCAGTCTATATTAGAGGCAGAAAGGGCTATGTTGCATGACCAGGATATTCCATGTTACTTATGGGAAGAGGCATGCAGTACAACAGTGTACATATATAACAAGGTTCCACATAAGGTATTAGGCAAGATAACACCAGAGGAGGAATTCTCAGGGAAGAAGCTAGATGTTACCCACTTCAGGATATTTGGGAGTTTGGCATATTGTCACATTCCAGGTGCGACATGTTCCAAGTTAGATAAGACTACAAAGAGAGGGTACTCTGTTGGGTACAATGAAACTTCAAAGGCATATCAGATATTTATCCTAGGGACTAGAAGGATCATAGTCAGATGTGATGTCATGTTCATGGAGGACAAGGAATTCAGGAGGTCCATAGATTTGCCAACAAATGACCAAACTGAGTAGCTAGTGGAAGCTCCAAGGATTGTTCAACCAAATCAAGGATAATGAAGCTTGAGTACAGTTACTAGTACAAGCACAAGATCAGGTGTTGAGAGTTCATAGAGTATTGAACAATAGATGTAGCAGATCCAAGAGATGCATCAGGGAGACATGGAGGTTGATACTTCATCCTCGACAGTTGGTAGCGGAAACCAACATTCACAAAGGGATACTCAGGAATTTGTGGGAGCTCCTAGGATGAGTAGTAGACAGCGGAGACAACTAGCAAGGTATGATGACTATATGGATTTAGTTAGTCAATTGGTAGATAGTGAGTCTTCTAGCTATTAGGAGGCCACATAGTAGCAGGTGTGGCAAGATGCGATGGTTGAGGAATATACCTCAATAGTGCAGAATGATGTGTGGGAGGTTGTGCCTAGACCAACAGATAGGGAAGTGGTTGGATCACACTGGATCTATAAGATCAAGCACGGTGTAGATGGTAGAATCAAGAAATACAAGGAAAGGTTCATGGCCAAGGGGTTCTCTCAGAAGGAGGAAATTGACTATGAGGAGACATTTGCTCTAGTGGCCAAGTATACTTCTATACAAGTCATGATCTCACTTACAACACAGATGGGATGGCAGATCCATCTAATGGATGTCAAGACGATGTTTCTTAATGGTGAATTGAAAGAGGAGGTATACATAGAACAACCAGAGGGCTTTGTGGCACACAATAGTACAACCCATGTGTGGAGATTGAAGAGAGCTTTGTACAGACTCGAGCAGGCTCCTAGAGCGTGGTATGAGTGCATTGATAGATACATGTAGGGGCTGGGCTTTGTGAAGAGTGAAGCGGATGCTAACCTCTACTACTTGGTGGTTGGAGGTGAGATTCTCATTCTTGTTCTATATGTGGATGACTTTTTTTAACAGGTTCATTAGGGCTTATAGAGGAGTGCAAGAGGGACCTTGCAATAGAGTTCGAGATGAAGGATTTGGGGCTTATGCACTACTTTCTAGGCATGGAGGTATGGCAGATAGATGGAGAGATTTTCCTTGGACAAGGGAAATACTACATCAAAATTTGAGGTTCAAGATGGAGGATTGCAGAGCCATGTCTACTCCTATGATCACAAATTGGAAGAAGGTAGACTCATCTAGAGAGAATGATGTAGACCCCACCTTATACAGGTAGTTGATTGGGTCTCTCATGTATTTGGTCAACACCAAGCCAGATATATCCTTTGCAGTAAACTCTCTTAGTTAGTTCATGGTGGAGCCAAAGAGAGTGCATTGGACAATGGCAAAGCATGTGTTGCATGGTATTTGCATGGTACAATTGAGTATGGGATTAGATATGCTCGTGGTGATGGTATCAAGTTGATAGGCTATACTGACGCAAGTTGGGCAAGGAGTACAGTGGATAGGAAAAAAACTTTAAGGTGTTACTTTAGCTTGGGATTAGGAGTTGTCTCTTGGTACAACAGGAAGCAGAAGTTCGTGGCTCTGAGTTCTGTAGAGGCAAAATACATAGCTGCTAGCATGGCGACGTGTGAGGTGATATGGCTTCAGAAGTTGTTGGTAGCCTTGTTAGGTCAGAGGGTTGATACTACAGTGATACACTGTGACAATGAGAGTTGTATCAGGTTGTCCAAGAATCTAGTGTTTCATGATAGGTCTAAGCATATAGACATTAGGTATCACTTCATCAAGGATTGTGTACAACGGGAGATTGCCTAGCTATAGTATATACCTACAGAGCAGCAAGTAGCAGACATTTTGACTAAAGCATTAGTGAAGGAAAAATTCATCTTCTTCAGAGATAAGTTGGGTATCATGTAGAACAGCTTCCTCGCTAAGAGGGAGTGTTAGTTTGTTAGCTTGGACAACTATTTATCCATTTGCTAGATATAAGTAACTAATTTTTGCTCTCATCAATTTGTTGAGATGAAGACAATTATTTATTTATTTAGATGAATCTTTTAGGGACACCTATAAAAATAATTAGTCAAGGTTTGTTTAGGTGTTATTAATCTCAGCTATTGATTGAGAATAAATCTTGGCCGTTGGTTTTCCAATGAGAGTAGTATAAAAGGAGGTCATTGGGAATTTGGAGAAAACAAGTTTGAGAAGAATTTGCAGTGTTAGCAAATAAGTCTTGCAGTGATAGCAAGGGCGCAGTGATAGCGTTCGAGATAGCAGTTGTAGGATCTTGGGAGGAGAAATTGGGATATTGTCGAAGCTCTGCCAGTAAGAGGCAAGCAGTTTTTGTATCTCTTAATTTGTTGAAGTTTAATAAAATTCCTCATCTGCAGTAGTGGTTTTCCCTTTGGGGTTTTTTCCATGGACAATTTGTCTAAAAATATTGTGTTCATTATTTTGCATGTTTTCTTCTCTATTCCTATGAGTTTATTGGTGAAGTTGCAGTTGTGTTATTTTTCAATATTTGCTGTGAATTAATTTTCTAGATTCAAATAATCTATATTAGATAGGAGATTAATAATCAGTAATTGCAATAGAATTTTCACACCATGGAGGTCCCTGAATTGAATTAGTAGTTGTGCACACTTGTAGGGTATGTTGCCAATATGTCCACATCGAGAGCAAGCATACCAAGGCTCAAGAAAAAAGGATATGCTTTGCTCACCCCCTTGATGAAAAAGCAACCACAATGGGAGTGGTTGTTTCTTTTCCCACAATGGTCAATCCTATCAGGCGCATGGTGGCCATAGCATTCTTCAATATGCTGTTGATGTAGGATTTTATTTTTTCCCCAGTGTTGAAACTACCAGTGATAGCGGGAAAATTAAAATTGTTGTGAAACTGTTGCTGTGCTTCACAGAGCTCTCCATTGGCCATTATCGTTGCTGCACCACTTGCTCTAGCTACTTTGTCGGCCTTCTTTGAATCGACAGAGTCACATAGTACTATCTTACCCTTTACCAAATTGGAGTCAAGGCTGCCATCTAGACAATGCTTTGAGCTTTTGCTGGTGGAGACATACACTAGAGGGAATGGCCCATGCAATTTCCCATCTCCTCCTTTGAAGGTGGAGGTGCCCTTATATATCTCCTGGTTTCCCAACACCAAAGAAGCAGGGAAATCTCTGTCAATGTTGCTCTCACCCACGTTTGTAATCCATGGTGTTGTGTTACTTAGAGAAGATAAAAGTGATCCACTGTTTCTTGCCATGGCAGAAACAAAAACACCCTTTTCTATTGCCGAAAATGCTACAATGGCTTTGTGATCCATGTGGAATGGCACATCTTCTAAGGTAATTGAGATAGAAAAGATGTCGACCCCATCAACAATGGCTTGGTCCATGGCAGTAACAACATCAGTATTTTTGTAATCTCCTTTAGGCACCCAGCAGGCTTTGTAGATGACTAGCCTAGCTTGAGGAGCCATTCCTTTGGCTGTTCCATTGGCGAAACTGAGGAAACTGGCACCTGTTACTGCAGCTCCCATAGTAGTTGAGGTTGTATGTGACTTGTGGGTGTATGCATCTCTAGGAGACATGTATTCTAATGTTTCATTAACTTTAGAAACACTATTTTGGTAGCCTTTGTAGAAGTATTGAGCTCCAATTACTTTTCTATTGCAGTGCGATGAGTTGAAGGCCCTCTGGCTTTCACATGTGCCTTTCCATCTGGATGGAATAGGTCAAAGGCCTGCATCATCGAAGCTTTTGCTTTTAGGACATATGCTTATGTCAATCACACCCACGATGATATCTCCACCATAGGTAGAGTATTGAGACCATAACCCAGGAGAAGATGAGGATGAGGAGAGACCCAGAAACTCTGGCGTGTGTGTAGTGGCAACTTTATTGAGGGAGGAAGGGACTATAGCCAAGTACCCCTCCATACCCTCCATGGCTTCAGCCTCATCCTAGCTCAGCTTCGCAACAAAGCCGTGCAGAAGAGTATTGATGTCATATGTGTATAATATCTCGTTTGCAGTCGGATCCAACTGTGAGACCTAGCTGAGCATTGAAGAATACCAGTGTTGGTGTAAATTGAAGTGATGGGGTTTCATGGATTTGATCATGTGAATGATATAGGGTTTCCTTATAACTTCTTCCGCCTTGCCCAACCATATTGCAGACATGGTAAAGACAACGAGAATGAGGAATCAAACAAGCATAGTGTTGGCCATAATTGGCTACTAACTAGGGAAAATCTAAAGAAAAGGAGTGTTTTTGATGCGTGTATGAAAAATATAACAGTTGAGTGTTATACATATGAACATATAAACTAGCAGTTGCACAATATTCAATGAGCAACGGAATAGCCGATAGGCATAGACCGTAAATTTCTCTCTGTCAGCATCAGCTTCAGACTGGAGGAGATCCAGTTGGGGTTTGCCTACATATAATAGCCTATCAGAGGAGATCCGGTTGGGGTTCCCTACATATAATATCCTATCAGATGGAAATTTTAGGTTTACTTACTTGTCTATACATAGACGACCTGCCAAGGACTTTCAAATTTATATTCGTAATTGAGAAAAACATATATAAAATGCATAAAAGGATATACTAATGTGAATTACAACATGCCTTATTTTTCCATAACATGAAAGACAAAATGAAATGAAAGATGCCCTATAGTCATTATCTCTTTAGATACATATAGAGATCAACAATTCAATAGTAAGGGTGAAGAAATATGTAAGAGACCTCTCATCAAAGGTTGGTAAAAGAAGACTAGAGAAAAAACACCAGTGTTATAGAGATACAAGAAGCAGAGCAGGGGAAGATGATGGATTAGATTGTATACAAAGTGTTTGAATTCAAAAGGATGGAAGCTTTAGAAAAGAGGGAATCCTTGATTTTGAGAAGCCCAAGTAAGAAAAAGTGGGGAATGGTAGATGTTTTCACTGGATCAAGATCATTTGAGAAAGGATATGTGGAGGATGCTGAAGTAGCCTTGAGATGGACAACTATTTAGAACCTGCCAACATTTAACTGTTTGAGAACTAGTATAATCTTTGAGGATAATGGTGAAGGAGATCATAAGGAAATTCTCAGGGAAGTTGATGCTTGGAACTTGGGAGTCAGCCAAAGACAAAAGTTCATTGAGAGAGTTTTTAAAGGGATTACAGAGATATTTTTAGTAGAGCAGTATTAATATAGGGGAAGATGAGGGATTAGATCAAGTATACAGAGTGTTTGAATTCAGAAGGATGGCAGCTTTAGAACAAAGGGAATCCTTGAGTTTGAGAAACCCGAGTAAGAAAAAGTGGGGAATGGCAGATGTTTTCATTGGATCAAGATCATTTGAGAAAGGATATGTGGAGAATGCTGAAGCAACCTTGAGATGGGTAGCTAAGAGCCTGGAAACATTTAACTGTTCGAGAACTGGTACAATCTTTGAGGAGAATGGTGAAGGGGGTCATAAGGAAATTATCAGGGAAGTTGATGTTTGGAACTTGGGAGTTAGCCAAAGACAAAAGTTCATTGAGAGGGTTTTTAAATGGATTGAACAAGATAATGATTAGTTCTTGAGAAAATTGAGATTTTGTATGGATAGGTAATCTTTTCAGACATTCTAGTCTTTTAGTTTGCTAGGAAATGATACAATGACTTAAATCCCACCATGGCCCACAGACTCATAGTGTCGAGAATAAAAAGCCGACGTTCAAATTGCTGGGTGCCAAGGACAATGCAAAGTATCCCTCTGGTAAGCTCTGCACTTTAGTACTTCTCAACTTCCAAAGTCTCTTCTGCAATTATTGAGGACTTTGCTTTTGTCGACCGAAACGCCAAGAAGAGGAAATTTGGCACCATACTATTGAGCAACACAAGCACAATGACTGCCCTCAAAACAAAGAAGAGTCAGCTGTTTAACAGAGACTATTTGGAAGCCCCTGCAAAGAACAAGACGACGCTGAAGCCTCTGCGGCCCCACAACACAAATTTGAATGCAGGTGGGGCCATCTACAATCCCGTTGTGCTCTATCCAAGCGAGTTCCAAGGTTCTTCTGGGCTTGTACCTATGCTTGTGCCTAACATGGTCATGTCTGCTCCACGAGTGCCCTCCAGCCTAACGCTTGGAATGTCTGGAGGATGGAGGGAATGGAGCACAACTGATTCAAAAAGAGCTTCAGAACAAATTGAGAAGAAGGCTTCTAGTTCTGGTTCAGCCTCAGAGACCAGATCTTCTCATTGTTTGGAGGATTCCAATCTTAACAGGCACAAATTATCATGAAAGGGCAGTGCTGCTGCTTTCTCCTTCGGTCCATTTTTTCCTTTCCGTCTACAATAGCTATGCCTAGCCACCATTTCATCATCCTCTCAGTCTTCTGACCATGGGAACGATCAGTCCGATGAGAGCAAAGATGGGGAATGCTTTTCTCAAGATTAGGCGCAAACAACACTGTTTCCTCTACACTACCAAAACAAAGGCATGGACCTGTAAAGTTCCATGCCGGCGTCAGACATATTGCAGGAGTGAACATTTTCCATGGGGACTGATATGTACAAGTTCTGAACCAGCATTCTTCTCGTGATGATGTTCTCGCCATCACCATGGGGATAGTGTGCCATCATGGAGCTCACACCCGCATCTCCGTACTCGCCCCTGTTCACACCGTAAAGTGAAGAGCTTTGTGCATTTGGTTGCTCCATAATACACACCAGAAAACCTATAGATCTATTGCAACATCATTTCATATGGTGATTCTGGTTATTTGTGGGGTTCTCGCTGACGTTAGAATAGGGGAAATGTCGGTGGGGTTCCCCCACGTAGAATAGTCTATCGGCAAATTAAATTATTTTCTTTTATTTTATTTTTTATTTAAAAATAATTAGTAGATTTAATTTTGGAAATGGTAAAAGTAATTAAATTTCAATTCAATCTAAATGTGTTGGTCATTGAAGGATTTATAATAAATGTGTATATTTTGATGTTGGACTGACATTTATTTTTAATTATTGAAAGTGCTAGGGTGTTGTCATAATAGTGGTTTACAATTCTTGAGAGGAATGAATTTTAGCTGAAATCACATATTTTTAGAAAATATAATGATTTAAGCCTTAAAAAGTTCCATTTTAAGGATTCCAATTGAAGAGGGTTTGATCAAATCACCTTAGATCAAACCCCCTTGGATAGAACCTTGCTAGTTTTAAACCATACCTATAAAGCGTCTCCTTTACACCTATCAAAATGCTGATAAAAAATCACTTTTGATTTAGATTTTGGGGATCAAATGAATTCATTTAAAATTTATTTCAAATGATTATGGTATTCCTCTATCCAATGAATATAATTTTAATATGTTTTGGTTTTGTTATGTATTTGTTTTTAAGTTTTATTAAACATAGGTTTTCATCGAAAATGAATTTATTTGTTCTTCACATGTGGAAAATAGAAGATTATCAAAAAAATTGAAAAATATGAGTGCACTAGATATTGAAGTCCTTGATCCAACAAATTTTTTTTTTTTTTTTGATATATACAAAAAAAGTTATGCGTTATACAGTTGCCCTGTGTCTGAATTGTAATTCGTTTGACTTAAAACTTGATTAAGGAAAAAATATTCAATAAAAACTATCTAACCAAGTGGAAGCACTAGATATCGAGTTACAAATCTAAATTTGAAATAATTAGAATTTTATCCTTCATGGAAAAAAATTTATGCGTTATACGGTGTGCATCACTTTTTAAAAATGTTGTTTTCTGAAAAAAATCTATTTTCGTGGGAGATGGAAAAAAAAGTGCAATTTGATTCCAAAAATTTTGAAAAAATATTTTTAGAATCTACAGAAAAAATTTGATGAGACTCTAGTTTGCACCATCTTCAAATTTCTCACAATTTAGCCGCTATAGGTGCCCAAATGTAAAGATTTAGTTAAAAATAATAATTTCAGTGTCCAGTTTGGCCAAAAATTGTAAACCACTATTATGGGATAACCCGCTGCATCAAATTTTAATTGAAATATTTTTCACATTGACTAGCATTATAAAAATAATAGTGATGATTCTTCATATATAGCATTTCCATTTTTCTTATATCAAATTTAGATTGAAATAGTTTTGACATTGACTAGCATTAAATACAAAGTAGTGAAGATTCTTCATGCATAACATTTCAATTTATTTTCTATCAAATATGGACTGAAATAACTGTCATTAACTAGTATTAAAGCAAAAGTAGTGAAGATTCTTCATGTATAATTTTTTCATTTTTCTATCAAATTTGGACTGAAATACCTTTGTCATTGACTACCATAAAAGAGATAGTAAGAAAGACTCTTTCTTATTTTGTGTTTTGGTTTTTCTTTTAAAAAGATTCCATCAAAAACAACTATTATGAAAGGATCTTTATTCAAAAAAATCAAGACATTTTATATAACTAAAAAATTATTTTAAAAATTGAAATATTTTTATTATTGACTAGATAAAAAAAATTAGTGAAGAACTGATTGAAATGTGACTGTCATTAAAAAATACATATATTTAGTAAAAAATGTCAGGAATTTTCAGATAGTATATGAAGATCTGATTTTTATTCATGTATAGTTAAAGTATTGATCCGGGGAACATTTTTTAGTGAAAATTGAAGTGTTCCCAATACTCCAGAATTTAGCGCCATCAGAAAGAGAACGACGTCCTGATTCCAACACAACTTGAACGGGGTGAAAAGGACTTCGTTTGTGCAAGTTACGGCCGATCAAACTTCTAGTCGAACTGGCTTTAGGGGCGTCCAGAAGGTGAAAAAAATGATTATCTCAGAAATCAACAAAACTAGCATCATCGCAAAGAGCTCGCCAAGACGATTCCAATGGTGTTTGTTTCATTGAAAATGGACATCGTATGCTCGAGTTACAAGCAGTCAAAATTTAGTCAACTTGAAGGTACAACTGGTGACATCATCATGCTGACATGTCAGTCTGTACAGTACAAAAGACAAGTGGAAAAATCGATGCAAGACATGTGGTAGGTGACTCAGACCATACAGACCAATCAGTGACTGACACGTGTCCTTCCATACTGGAGACGTGGCTTGATGTGGCATTACACGTGGCATACAACTCGGCAACGGTCAATGACACGTCAGTAGCTTAGTTAGCAGCTTCAGCGAATAGGAATTTGACACATGGCTTAGGGTGGTCGGCGATTTCGTTGGGTGGTTTTAACAAAAGTTGTTGGGGCTCGACCCCATGACCTCACACCAAACAGTTTGCCATTTAACCATTGAACCCGTCGGCGGCCATTAACTATTTTGAGACAGGAGTTGATTTTGTTGTTTGAAAACTGTGGGTTAAGTGATGAAAGCGAGGCCGGCGGGGTTGGAACCGTTGACCCCGCGGCCACCAAAAATATTATGAGTCGTTGAGCCACCGAACCGTCTACATTTATATTTAGAGGTCGGTTGGTTTTGAGATGTGTGTATACCCGAATCTCTAACAAATGGCTTATTAAAGCCAAAACAAACTAAACCCACCTAACCAAATGCCAAAAGGGGTTATGGGAAAAAACAAAACAACTTGTACGAAATCACTAAGGAGATATCATGTGGTTAGGCATTAATTATGATGGTTAAGCCTTTTTAGGAAAATTTTATGTATAAAAAGAGGGGTAGAGATGGGATTTTCCAAGTCCAAGTGGTGAGAACGAGAGAATGCTCAGGAGATTTTGTAGACATTTCTGCACATCAGAGGAATGTTATGTTGCTGTGCTTGAAGGAGATAGTCATTGAAGCAATTGTAACTGATTTTGGAGTATAATCAGATCGGTCACTCCATTGGAGAGGGGCCCGAAGACGTAGTCCTTAGGGACAAACTCCGTTATCAATTGCATTTGTCTCCACTTTATCTTCTCTCTTTCTTTTCAGTTCATTATCTTGCCAATTATATTATGTTAATTTGTTCATTTGAGCATTGTATTAAGTGATCATTTACGTTAATCATTCTATAAGCAATTTGTCCTAGATCCTAAATAGATCAAGTTGGTATCAGAGCTTTGTGTGTGGCTTGTATTGCAAATTGAATGCTAACGAGATCCAGGTTTCAATGAGGCGAAGGAGAACTTGAAGAATATAATCCTAAGATCGGAAGACGAAGAGCTAATCAACCATCACAAATGGAAGAAAAAGGTGGACAAAGTTCAACGCTCAGTGACAAGGATTTCCAGAAGCTATTTCTTGACATGAAGGCGATGGTGGATGAACTTTATGCAGTAAAGAAGAAGCACGAAAAGGGAGGTTCTTCAAAGCACAAGAAGTAGGAAGATCATAAAGACACAGAGGAGAAAGCTCCAGAAACTCCTTCTCCTCCATCTTCTCCCTCTTCTTCTTCTCCCCCTTCTCCTCCTTCTCCTTCTCCTTCTTCTAATGTAAATCCATTTAAGAGAAAATCTAAGCCTATTATTAAGCTAGATGTAAAATTTGAGTTACCTAAATACTGTGGGGAGTTAAATGCTAAGAAGTTAGATGATTGGGTCCAACAAGTAGAAGTGTACTGTAGGATTCAAGGCCTAGTAGAAGATGCTTCTAGGATTCAATTATCCACTCTCCGGTTGGGAGGTACAACTCTCACCTGGCGGGAGAGTAAGACTCGGGAAGAAATTGCTCGCCATGGTGAAGTTAATATGTCTTGGATGGAGTTTGTTGCTGCCCTTAGGAAACAATTCTATCCTTTAGGTTACATGCAATAGTTAACCATGAATTGGCAAACCTTTAGGCAAGGTAAGGGGCAGTCTGTCCAGGATTATACTCATGAGTTTAGAAAATGGGCTATTGCTTTAAATGTTCCCTTGTATACCCAAGACACATTACTTAAGTACATAGGTGGTTTGCATTCTTACCTTAGGCACACTATTTTGATGTTGAGTCCCAACAATCTAGACGAGTTGTCTGTTCAAGCTACTCATATAGAGTCAAGGGGTAAGAACACTTTTAGTGATAACTTTTCCAAGAAGCCATCTAAGTTCGAGGGTAATTCTAAAGGGAAAGAAAAAGACAAAGATAAAGGCAAAGGGAAGAAGATAGCTACAGCTAAGAAAGAGGGGCATGATGATTCAAGATGTTGGAACCTTCATCCTGAGTTGAGGCCGAAAAGATATGGAGGTAATAAAGGCAAGCAGAAGACTACTATAGTGATTCAACAGGATCTTGGTTCTGACTCTGGAGATGAGACAAAGATTGTTGCTACCAGAATCCAAGGTAAAGGGAAAGGTATATCTCTCTCTTCTGATGCAAGTTTTTCTAATGCCAGTGCAAGTACAAGTAAAGAATCTTCTCCTAAGGTTGATAAGCAAAGAAATGAATTGTTTCACATTCGTGTTGTAACAAAACACACTAAGGTTGATACATTGTTTGATACGAGTTCCCAAGTCAACTTAATATCTAAGGAAGTTGTAAAGAAACTTAATTTGACTACAACACCTCATTTGAAACCATATCCACTTGGATGGGTTTGCAATGATGCTCAGTTGCAAGTAACTAAACAGTGTAAATTGAGATTTGCTATCACTACAAACTTTGTAGATGAGGTAGAAGTAGATGTGGTCCCTTTGGATATTTTTGGGCTTGTGTTGGGAAGTCCTTATCTTTATGACAGAAAAACAATCTTTTATAGGGGGGAGAATAAGTATCATCTTTTTAAAGATGGGGTAGAATACATTGTACAGGCACATAAGGTGAAGACTAATCTTACACTAGTTGATGCTGGTCAAATGAAGAGGTTGGTCAACTCAAGTAATAACTTTGTATTAATGCTTGTAAAAGCCAAAGAAGATGATAAATTTGAGGCCTTCAAGGGGTGTGACCCAAAACATAAAGCTGAAATGGTCAAAATTATTTCCGCTTATGATGGCTTGTTTCAGGAACCGAAGGGGTTGCCACCCAAGAGAGAGATACATCATGAAATCCAGTTACAGTAGGATGTGCCACTTCCTAATATCGGCATCTAGCATTTATCTGTTATGCAGAATGAGGAAATTAAAAATTAGGTTCAAGAGTTGGTGGAAAAAGGAGTTATTCGTCCTAGTACTTCTCCTTGTGGTTCTCCAATTGTCTTGGTTCCAAAGAAAGATGGAACTTGGAGGATGTGCATTGACTACCATGCCTTGAACAAGATAATGGTAAAGAATAGGTATCCTCTTCCCAGAATTGGTGTTTTACTTGATTAGTTAAAACATGTAGTTTATTTCACTAAGTTAGATTTGCGAAGTGGTTATCATCAGATAAGAATCGTAGAAGATGATATTTGGAAGACGACATTTAAGACAAAACAGGCACTATTTGAGTGGTTGGTTATGCCTTTTGGGCTTTGTAATGCACCAGCTACCTTTATGAGAGTCATGAATGATGTCTTTCATCCTTTTATTGATGATTTTGTCATAGTCTATCTAGATGATATTCTTGTATTCAGTCAAACTTGGGAAGATCATGTAAGTCATGTAAAGAAAGTCTTTGATGTATTGAGAAAAGAAAAATTGTATGTAAATATGTCTAAATGTGAATTTTCTAAGACATCCTTAGTGTACTTAGGCTATGTCGTAGGGGGTGGTCAATTGAAAGTAGACCCTGTGAAGGTCGAAGCTATTGTAAACTGGCCTAAGCCAAGTATATTCATAGAGGTTAGAAGTTTCCTAGGTGCAGTTCAGTACTGGAGAAAGATTATTGCAAATTTCTCTTATATAGCATCACCATTACATGCATTAACTAGTACGAAAGGAACTTTTCAGTGGGGATGTCCACAACAGAAGGCTTTTGACACTTTGAAGGGAAAGTTGAGCACTACACTAGTTTTGGCCTTACCAAATCTACATCAACCATTTGAGATTGAGACAGATGCGAGTGGATTTGCCATGGGAGCAATACTCATGCAAGGAGGTAAACCAGTTTGCTACCACTCTGAAACTTTTTTAGGAGCAGTAAGTAACTATCCCACTTGTGATAAAGAACTTTATGCTTTAGTTTAGAGTGTTAAGAAATGGAAACATTATATAATGGGGAAAGAAATTGTAATCCACACTGATCACCAGCCACTTCAGTAGTTGCACTCACAAACTAAACTGCAACAGAGTAGGTACTTTCGGTGGATGGGTTTTTTGCAACAGTTTCATTTGGTTATTAAGTATAAGAAAGGTACCCATAACAAAGTAGCAGATATGCTCTCTAGACCTCCTATGATGAATGCTTTGATAATCCTTTAGAATAGTTCTATGGTTCATGAAATTTTTCAAGAACAATATGCTAATGATGAGAACTTTAAGGATATCTATACTACTTTAATGAAAGGTAAACATGTAGAAGAGAAAGATTATTATGTGCAGGATAAACTGTTATATCACTTGGGAAAATTATGTGTTCCAAAAGATGAACAAGCACAAGTTATTAGAGAAGCACATACCTCATTGATTGTAGGACACTTTGGGGTAAACAAAACATTGAATCAGCTGCAGAAATATTGTTATTGGCCTCGTATGCAAGAAACTATAACTAAGTATATTAGAGGTTGTGTTATGTGTGAAACTAGTAAGCCTAGTAACAGAAAGTTGGGTTTGTACACACCTCTACCTCTACCTTCTCGTCCATGGGAAAGTGTGTCAATGGACTTTGTTGGGGGGTTACCTATGTCTAGGAAGGAACATGATTATTTGTATGTAGTAGTTGATCGGTTCAGAAAAATGTGTATTTTAATGCCATGTAAAAAGAAAGTCACTACTGAACTGACAGCTCAGTTGTACTTTCAATTTGTATGGGTTCATTTTGGGTTACCTACTTCCATTGTATCGGACCGAGATTCTTGATTCTTGGGGGAATTTTGGTCAGCTTTGTGGGGACTCATGGACACCAGACTGAAGAAGAGTACAGCCTTCCATCTATAGACTGACGAGAAGATAGAGGTTGTAAATAGGACAGTTAAGCATCTACTCAAAGGGTATTGCAACAAGCATCCTAAGTTGTGGGATGAGAGTCTTCATTATGTGCAACATGCCTACAACCATGTAGCACACTCTTCTACTAAGAGGTCTCCTTTTGAGACATTCTTTGGTTATGTTCCCAAGACACCGATGGATTTTGCTTTTGGGAAAGATGATGTTGAAGATGGACGCCATGATGCAGAGAAGGCTTTAAAGTTCATCCAAAAATTCCAAACAATTCATCAGGCAGTGGAAGCACGGTTGGAACAAAGCCAAGCAAAATACAAGGTTCACCATGACAAGCATCGCACTGATCATCATTTTTAGGTTGGAGACCGGGTTTGGTTACACAACAGCAAGGAAAGGATGCAAGGTGAAAGTAAAAATCTTAAGCCAATTAGGTATGGTCCTTTTGAGATCCTTGAGAAGATTGGTACCAATGCCTTCCGCCTCAATCTTCCTCCATACATGCATATTTACTCAATTGTCAATGTTGATAATTTGAAATTGTATGAGCCTCCAATGATCCTAGATGAAGTCACAGACATTCAAGTTCCATCAGTTGATGACCTTTCACTAGAGTACATGACAGAGTTGCCAGAAGATGTTATTCTCGACAGGAATGTCAGAACTTCACGAAGAGGAGATGTTGAGTACCTCATAGTGGGCCTGAAGGGGATGCATCCAAGCAAAGAAAAATGGATGGAGATTGGTAAAGTGAGGGAACTTTACCCTCACTTACTTTCCAAGTAATCAAGCTTTCGGAGGTCCAAAAAGCTCTCCAGTGGGGAGGACTGATCCGGGGGACATTTTTTAGTGAAAATTGAAGTGTTCCCAATACTCCAAAATTTAGTACCATCAAAAAGAGAATGACGTCCTAATTCCAACACAACTTGAATGGGGCGAAAAGGACTCCATTTGTGCAAGTTACGGCCGGTCAAACTTCCAGTCAAACTAGGTTCAGGGGCATCCAGAAGGTGAAAAAAATGATTATCTAAGAAATCAATGAAACCAGCATCATCATGAAGAGCTCACTGAGACGATTCTGATGGCATTCATTTCGTTGAAAACAGACATCGTATGCTCGAGTTACAAGTAGTCAAACTTCAGTCAACTTGAAGGTACAACTGATGACATCATCATGCTGATGTGTCAGTCCGTACAGTATGGAAGCCAAGTGTACCAATCGATGCAAGACATGTGGCAGGTGACTTATACCATACAAACCAATCAGTGACTGACACGTCTCCTTTTGTACTGGTGGCGTGGCTCGATGTGGCATTACACGTGGCATACAACTCGGCAACGGTCAATGACACGTCAGTAGCTTAGTCAGCAGCTTTAGCGAACAGAAATTTGACATGTGGCTCAGGGTGGTCGGTGATTTCATTGGGTGGTTTTAACAGAAGTTGTTGGGGCTCGACCCCATGACCTTGCACCAAACAGTTTGTCATTTAACCGTTGAACCCATCGACGACCGTTAACTATTTTGAGGCAGAAGTTGATTTTGTTGTTTGAAAACTGCAGGTTAAGTGATGAAAGCGAGGCCGGCAGGGTTGGAACTGCCAACCCCGCGGCCACCAAAAATATTATGAGCCGTTGAGCCAACGAACCATCTACATTTTTATTTAGAGGTCGGTTGGTTTTGACATGTGTGTATACCCAAATCTCTAACAAATGGCTTATTAAAGCCAAAACAAACTAAACCCACCTAACCAAATGCCAAAAGGGGTTATGGGAAAAAAAAAAAACTTGTACGAAATCACTAAGGAGATATCATGTGGTTAGGCATTAATTATGATGGTTAAGCCTTTTTAGGCAAATTTTATGTATAAAAAGAGGGGTGGAGATGGGTTTTTCCCAAGTCCAAGTGGTGAGAACGAGATAATGCTCGGGAGATTTTGTAGACATTTCCGCACATCAGAGGAACATTATGCTGTTGTGCTTGAAGGAGATAGTCATTGTAGCAATTGTAACTGATTTTGGAGTATAATCAGATTGGTCACTCCGTCGGAGAGGGGCCCGAAGACATAGTCCTTAGGGACGAACTCCATTATCAATTGCGTTTGTCTCTTCTTTATTTTTCTCTCTTTCTTTTCAGTTCATTATCTTGGCAATTATATTATGTTCATTTATTCATTTGAGCATTTTATTAAGTGATCATTTATGTTAAGCATTCTATAAGCAATTGTCCTAGATCCTAAATAGATCAAGTTGGTATCAGAGCTTTGTGTGTGGCTAGTATTGCATAAATTGAATGCTAACGAGATCTAGGTTTCAATGAGGTGAAGGAGAACTTGAAGAGTATAATCCAGAGATTGGAAGATGAAGAGCTAATCCACCGTCACAGATGGAAGAAAAAGAAGGTGGACAAAGTTCAGAGCCTCGCAAAGTAGTCAGTATTTCTGTAGCGCTTACTTTGACATGAAGGCAATGGTGGATGAACTTCTGCTTAAAAAGAAGAAGTGCTAAAAGGGAGGTGCCCTTCAAAGCTAACAAGCAGCGTAGCCAAGATCGAAAAGACATAGAGGTGAAAGCCCCAAAACTCCTCTCCATCTTTCTCCCTCTTTCTCCTCCCTCCTCCTTCTCCTTCTCCTTCTTCTAATGTAACCATTTAAGCAGGCAGTGCCTGGAAGCCTCATGGTAAGCTTGATGTAAAATTTGAGTTACCTAAATACTGTGGGGAGTTAAATGCTGAGAAATTAGACGATTGGGTCCAACAAGCAGAAGTATACTGTAGGATACAAGGCCTAGTAGAAGATGCTTCTAGGATTCAATTAGCAACTCTCTGGTTGGGAGGTACAGCTCTCACCTGGTGGGAGAGTAAAACTCATGAAGAAATTGCTCGCCATGGTCAAGTTAATATGTCTTGGATGGAGTTTGTTGCTGCCCTTAGGAAACAATTCTATCCTTTAGGTTACATGCAACAGTTAACCATGAATTGGCAAACCTTTAGGCAAGGTAAGGGGCAGTCTGTCCAGGAGTATACTCATGAGTTTAGGAAACGGGCCATTGCTCTTAATGTTCCCTTGTATACCCAAGACACATTACTTAAGTATATTGGTGGTTTGCATTCTTACCTTAGGCACACTATTTTGATGTTGAGTCCCAACAATCTAGATGAGGTGTCTGTTCAAGCTACTCATTTAGAGTCAAGGGGTAAGAATACTTTTAGTGATAACTTTTCCAAGAAGCCATCTAAGTTTGAGGGTAAGTCTAAAGGGAAAGACAAAGACAAAGATAAAGGCAAAGGGAAGAAGACAGCTACAGCTAAGAAAGAGGGTGAGAAACCCACATGCTCCCATTGCAAGAAAGAGGGGCATGATGATTCAAGATGTTGGAAGCTTCATCCTGAGTTGAGGCCGAAAAGATATGGAGGTAATAAAGGCAAGCAAAAGACTACTGCAGTGATTCAATAGGATCTTGGTTCTGACTCTAGAGATGAGACAAAGATTGTTGCTACCAGAATCCAAGGTAAAGGGAAAGGTATATCTCTCTCTTCTGATGCAAGTTTTTCTAATGCCAGTGCAAGTACAAGTAAAGAATCTTCTCCTAAGGTTGATAAGCAAAGAAATGAATTGTTTCACATTCGTGTTGTAACAAAACATACTAAGGTTGATACTCTATTTGATACGGGTTCACAAGTCAACTTAATATCTGAAGAAGTTGTAAAGAAACTTAATTTGACTACAACACCTCATCCGAAACCATATCCACTCGGATGGGTTTGCAATGATGCTCAACTACAAGTAACTAAACAGTGTAAATTGAGATTGGCTATCACTGCAAACTTTGTAGATGAGGTAGAAGTAGATGTGGTCCCTTTGGATATTTGTGGGCTTGTGTTAGGGAGTCCTTATCTTTATGACAGAAAAGCAATCTTTTATAGGGGGGAGAATAAGTATCATCTTTTTAAAGATGGGGTAGAATACATTGTACGGGCACATAAAGTGAAGACTAATCTTACTTTAGTTAATGCTGGTCAAATGAAGAGGTTGGTCAACTCAAGTAAAAACTTTGTATTGATGCTTGTAAAAGCCAAAGAAGATGATAAATCTGAGGCATTCAAGGGGTGTGATCCAAAACATAAAACTGAAATGGTCAAGATTATTTCCACTTATGATGACATGTTTCAGGAACCGAAGGGGTTGCCACCCAAGAGAGAGATACAGCATGAAATCCAGTTACAACAGGATGTTCCACTTCCTAATATCGGCATGTACCGTTTATCAATTATGCAGAATGAGGAAATTAAAAAGCAGGTTCAAGAGTTGGTGGAAAAAGGAGTAATTCGTCCTAGTACATCTCCTTGCGGTTCTCCAATTGTCTTGGTTCCAAAGAAAGATGGAACTTGGAGGATGTGCATCGACTACCGCGCTTTGAACAAGATAACGGTAAAGAACAGGTATCCTCTTCCCAGAATAGATGATTTACTTGATCAATTAAAACATGCAGTTTATTTCACTAAGTTAGATTTGAGAAGTGGTTATCATCAGATAAGAATTGCAGAAGATGATATTTGGAAGACTGCATTTAAGACAAAACAAGGACTATTTGAGTGGTTGGTTATGCCTTTTGGGCTTTGTAATGCACCAGCTACTTTTATGAGAGTCATGAATGATGTCTTTCGTCCTTTTATTGATGAGTTTGTCATAGTCTATCTAGATGATATCCTTGTATTCAGTCGAACTTGGGAAGATCATGTAAGTCATGTAAAGAAAGTCTTTGATGTATTGAGAAAAGAAAAATTAAAGATGTTCAAAATTGTGAATTTCGTTAAGACATCCTTAGTGTACTTAGGCTATGTCGTGAGGGGTAATAATTGAAAGTGAATCTCTGCGCTATCTTAAGCTATTGTAAAATGGCCTAAGCCAAGTACAGTCACAGAGGTCAGAAGTTTTCTAGGTGCAGTTCAGTACTGGAGAAAATTTATTGCAAATTTCTCTTATATAGCATCACCATTGCATGCATTAACCAGTACGAGAGCAAATTTTTAGTGGGGAGGTCCACAACATAAGGCTTTTGACACTTTGAAGGGAAAGTTGAGCACCGCACCAGTTTTGGCCTTACCAAATCTACATCAACCATTTGAGATCGAGACAGATGTGAGTGGATTTGCCATGGGAGCAATACTCATGCAAGGAGGTAAACCAGTTTGCTACCACCAAACTTTTCTCAGAGCAAGAAGCAACTATCCCACTTGGAGAGACAAAAAGAACT
>VDFB02026320.1:42803039-42968929 GCA_007258455.2 Sequoia sempervirens | reverse complement strand
ACTTCCATCTCATAACACAAGCAATGACCCTCTCATAACACAACTCTTCCAAAATGTTTAATCCCTTCAAAAGAAAATTTCCACCATCAACCAAAATAAAAATGGTCCATCTACATATTATGTCAAAAGCAATACATTATCCTTGGAGATATTGCAAACACCAATGCCACAAGGTGTAGAGGTGCCTAGATTTGAGAAATATGGAGGGAAGGGAGATCCTTCTAACCATGTTAATTCCTACAATGCCTTATGTAGTGACTTTGTCCTTGATGATAAACTGTTGGAAACACTCTTTCCTATGTCCTTGAACAATATTTCCTTGGAATGGTTCTCCTCTTTATCGAAAAATTCTATATGTTCATTCACTAAACTTAGTGAGGCATTTGTAAACCATTTCCAATTACATATGATTCCGAAGATGAACTTGGATGATTTGATGAGATGCAAGAAAAAAGAGGAAGAAAAGATAACTGATTTAATCTCACACTATCAATCACTTTATTCCCAAATCGAATGTCAAGGTCCTTGACCCACACCTTCAAAAGATGCTCATACAAAATTTACAAAGTAAAATCCAAGAAAATTTGACTATGATGAAATTCCCATCCTTCATGTACCTATGTAATGCCCTCTGTGATTATCAAAATGCAGTTAGTAGTTGACATACAAGGTCCACTTCTAGCTGAATCGAGAGATCCAATCCTACAAACCAGAGCAATTCCAAACCTTTTAGAAAACAATATAAAGGGTTATTCAATTCAACCTCCCTCAAAAAACAACTCAAAATTTTAACAACCAAGAAGCTACTATGAAAGCCATGGTACTCTTTAGTTATGGAGATCCCGAAAGACAATTAACTCCCTTGCCCGATACCCTTCATAATACTATGTCCCAAATTTTAGAACAACAAATGATTACCTTGCCACCCATCAAAACACCTGACCCTAATAAGCCTTTACCATGGAGCTTTAAATCAAATGCTTATTTCCACTATCATCGATAAAATGGACTTGATACTGAACATTGTAAGTGTCTTAAACATCTTGTACAGGACCTCATTGATTCCAGTTGTATATCCATTGGAGGTGTTAGTGATCAAGGAAATAAGTTAGTTGCCCCTCCTAACCAAAACTTACAAATTTTCACCAACCCAATGCCCAAACATAACATTTCATTTGTTAAAGCTAGCAAAACTAAAATGAATGATGTGATGAATGTTGATACAGATGATGAAAAAAATGATTTTGTTCTAAATAATGCTATCAATTTCAATCCTATAGATGCAATGGTAGGGACTATAGACGTCATTCCTCATAAGGGCCAACCTAAGAATTCTCTTGACATTTCTTTCTCCTCTAAGGATATACCTAAACATTTTCCCGATGGTTCTCTTTACATAGCTAGTTGTATCTATGATAAGCTCACTAATGGGATATTAATAGATCCAACCTATGGAGAGAATATGATCACTAAGGAATTTTTACTTTTGCATGAAATTTATCAAGATGAATATGATAAATCGAAAGCATTGATCAAGACACAAAATTGTTTTTCTTGCCCTATGATCGAATCAATCACCTCGCCATTGCAAATAGGACCAAAAAAATTAGATGTCACATTCTCCATCATCCCACAGTCAAATGAATTTTGTGTGAAGCTAGGCCACCCATGGCTTTGCTCCTTGAAATTTGTCCCTTCAGTTGTGCATAAATACTTAAAGTTTCCCTTTGACAATGAAATATTCACTATTCACCATAGAAACACTAACCCTTTGTCATATATAGGAAACTTTTCCCTAGATTCCTTTTGGCTCGAGCCCATGGAACCTATAAAGCCTTGAGAAAACTAATTTTTCTTGTCCTATCAAAAGTTCAAGGCAAAGAAGATAGAAGAATTATCTCTTCAAAACATGTCCCCATCCACCTCCAAAACTCCCATCCTTGATGAAACCATGCTTGAACCTAAACAAGAGCCAAACAACCAAGACCAACCAAAAACATAAAATTCACCCGCATCTAACAAATGCCCAAGAGACAATGGAAACAACCTTGTTACACCTCCCAAAATCAAACAAGTTTATAAAGTAAAAGAGAAATTGGTTGAACAACCTCTCATGGTTCCTTCCATTCCTCCCATTAGGGAAGAAAAGAAACCTATGGTTGATCAACTCACTCCTACACAAATGAAACATGAAAAAAAAACCAAAATAAATAGAGGTGCTAGAGAACATAGGCATAGACATCATGCCCTTACTCACAAGTTACATGAAGAATTAAACAAGGAAAGATCCAAACTTGGTGGAAGTAATGCATGATGAACCACCTTCCCAACCAAAACAAACTGAACCAATACAAAATTCAAAACAAGAGTTGAACTCTTCAATGGACACTATCATTCATCCTTATATTGTGATTAACTTGGATGACATTGATGAGATTGCTAAAATTGGTGAAGAGGTGCACAATGAATTGAACACACTATTTTCCTCTTCCATGAGCTTAAATAACAAATCTCCTATAAAGAGTCTTGAGCCTAGTGCTTCTCCTAGTTCAGAAATTGTTCTTGTTCCTTTGGCTAGTTGCCTGCCTTTGGTATATACAAAACATGATTGGGATGTGGATGACCTACTCATAGGTTGATTCTCATTTTCCTCACTAGTCTTTTGCATTATTTATTTTTATTTTTCATTTTCTTTTGTGTGATTGCATGTGCATAATGTGACCCCCTGTTATGTTCTATTTACTCTCTCTCTCTCTCTCTCTCTCTCTCTCTCTCTCTCTCTCTCTCTCTCTTTCTCTTTGTGACATTCCTCTATTTGTACCTTCATTATTCTCTATGTTGTATATCTCTTTTCCTTTTTATTTATCTTTTTCATTGGTCTTGTGTTTTTCTTTTGGGGATGATGCAAGGCATCGAGACACCTTGTGTCTCTTCCATGTTGGCCCAAAAGGATTTCTTTTTCTTTTGGCTTTTCATTTTCTCTTTTATCTTGTGTTTTCCTTTTGGGAATGGCGCAAGGCATCCAAACACCCTATGTCTCTTCCATGTTGACCCAAAAGGTTTCTTTTTCTTTTGAATTTTCATTTTCTATTTTTTCTTGTGTTTTCATTTTGGGGATGATGCAAGGCTTTGAGACACCCTATGTCTCTTCCATGTTGACCCAAAATGATTTTCTTTTCTTTTTCCTTTTCATTTATCTTTTTCCATTTCTCTTGTTTTTCCTTTTCGGGATGACACAAGGAGTCAAAACATTCATGTTTCTTCCATGTTGACCCAAAAGGTTTTTCTTTGTTTTGGCTCTCTTTGTGTCATTCTTCTATTTATATGTGTATTTGGGGTATGATGACAATTCCAAGCTCTCTAAACAAAATTGTAGCAAAGAAAATACTTACCCCAAATGCACAGATCCCTTATGTGTTTGGTGTTTTCATTTTGTGGGCAACCCCTCTCTTTTCTTTTCCTCTTGCATGATGAAACTTTACTCACAAACATATGACTCAAGTGTCATAAGGATTTCCAATTTGGCTCTCATGTCTTCTTTCTTGTTTGCATCATGTCTTCTTTCTTGTTTGCATTCTTTCATTTTCTACTTAAATTAATTTCTCTTAGTATGGTGTTTAACAATTTCTTTAAGTGGGGGCATACATTGGCATTATTCTTTTTCATTTTCCTTTTTCTTGGTTCTTAGTGTAGCCTTCTTACTTCATACGATGTGTTTGTCACTTTGTGAATGACATTGGGTGTAATGTCCTTCAGGAGTGTGATCTCTCTTAGCATATTGCATTCCTCTTAGTGGCTTGATGCAATGCACTGCATCCCCCAAGTTACGAATTATTTATTCTCTGATTAGTCCTCTCTTGGAGACATTTGGCACAAGGTTCCCTAAGTTAAAGACCTCACATGAACTAAGCAAGACTCCTTTGAACATTCTTTGAATTTTGGAATTTGTTGTTATATTGCCACCTTGCATAACACAAATTCCATGGTTGTATTTCCATCGTGTTTGTTCATGAGCTCCAAGCATATGAAGTTTTTCTTGTCTCATGAAGCTCTAAAATAATTTTTGTGTGGTGCCTTATTAAAGTTATCAAATGGTATAACTTGGTATGGTTGAGCGGGAAGCCCAATCTGAGGCATGACTTTCCCCATAGCCACTTTCATGTGTGTGAGTGCATACTAGCCATGAGTGTATGTTTCTCACCTTTTAGTACTTCTCACTCGACAGACAACTAAGAGTTCCATCACCTCAGAGTGAGTATGCTTTTTTTTTTCAGAAAAAACAACCTAAATCCAATCCACATCGAAATGGAAAAATGGTCGAAGCTTGATCTGATTCTTTTATTTATTTTCTCTTTTTCACCTTTGGCAGTGTGTGCATGGCCTTGTCATTGTTCTTTAGATTATTCTCATGTGTGCTCCTTTGTGCTCATGTTAGTTTGTTCTAGGATCTTGATCCTAGGGGCTTTATTACGACTCTCAATTGTTGTCATCTCATCTTGATGGCATTGGTTCATTGGAATCCCTCTTGATGTGTGCTTGTCTACTTTAGTGTGAGTTTGAAGAAGGTTCATCCTCTCACTAATGTGGGGGCTAAATGGAGTCACCAAAAAAGTAACCCTTATACTTTTTCTAATTTTTTTGGGCCCTCCTTGTGATTTTGGCTTAATGTTGCCTTGATTTAGTGTTGTAATGTGGATAACACATTCACATTAGGTCTTGGGCCCTTGTGAACTAATAGAATTTAATGGTGCCTTGAAAAAGTGCTCTAAAGTGTTGTAACACACTTTCACACTTTTCTAGGGTTTTATCAATTAATTAAGCATAATAGACATAATTTTAATCATAATTAGTATTAATCTGGCCTTATTTGGAGTGTTGTGAAGTGTTGTACTACACTTTCACATTCCTCTAGGCTTGTCATTAATAATTGGTTTTTATTATGCTTTAATTGGCCCTATTTTTCATCCACAAGCTTCATTTATTACATCTTCTTGAGGATAATCTTGACACCCATCATTAACCAATCAAAATTTAGATTTTCTTGGCTTGTGTGGCCCAGATTTAGTGACTAGGACTCATTTTCCACCTTGGGCGAATGAGTCCCACCTAGTTCTTTTTGGCCCCGATGCAGATTTCACACATTTCTAGGTGTGATAGGGCAGATTTACTTGCTAGAATACGAGCCACAAACAAAAGAGAGTGAAAATAACAACTAAAAACACCCTACACCTCAAGATTAGCCTAATGATTAACTTAACTAAGTAAAATGAAATATTTCACCTTGTTGAGTTGTCCATTGGTTGGCCCTTCGATCTTTGATGTTGTGTACTCCTTAGATGACAAGAGATGCAAGCTATGAGATGAGATGAGGATGGGAAAACAAGTGAAAATGGGTGCAAATATGAAAATTTGGCTAAGTATGGCTTGAGAAATATTTTTGCAAGAGTTTGGCTAGCATGAATGATCTCTCCCAAAATGAGAGAAAAGAGGGGGTATTTATAGAAAATTTGGAATTCCCTAGGGAAATGGATGGTTGAGATTGAGCCAACAAGATCAAGATGTAGGGATAAGGTGAGTTGAGAACTCACAAGCTCTCATATCTTGACATGTGGCATGTGAAGTGGCCTTCAAAGGATAATGTGTTCATGAGGTGGAAATAGGGTACATGACATGGAGGTACTATATAGTACCTTGGGATTGGACAAGATATCCTCATAAAGGAGGTCCTTGTCCCCATATGGGTGAGAGGACATGTGAGGAATTAAAAATTTCTCAAATATCCACATGGGGATGAAAAAAGGAATTTTAAATTCCAAGGGATGCATTGGGGGATTAAATGTGAATTAAAAATTCACATGGGGAATGGAGTGCCTTCTCCAAAAGGAGAAAGCCTTTAATAGGATTGAATTAGGACACATTCTATAATAACATGGAGACCTAATTAAGTGATTAAGGTTGTGCAAGTACTTAATTAGACAAATTAATGACATATTAGAAGAGGGTTAGATTTCACATGTGCCTTGATGTGACAAGTCAAAGACCACATGGGGAAGAGTAAAATGAATTTAATATTCCTTGGAAGGATAAAAGGAATTAAAAATTCCTTGAGAGGTTGATTAGGCTTATTAATGAAGGATTAGAGGATGGTTAGGTGGCTAAGAGAGATTAGAGGCCAACTTGCAAGAGTTGGAGGATGTGACACATCCTAATCAATGATTAGGCATGTGCACATCCCTAATTATGAGATTAGGAGAATAATTAGGATTAAGAAAGGGATGTGACATGTGAGGAATTAAATAAATGTCATATTTATTTAATTCATTTGATGAAAGGGGGAAGGTATTTAATTATTTAACTAGATACCTTAGGGATTAGAAGAACTTTAGGGGTATTAATTAAATAATAGTGATATTACTTAATTAATACAAATTTAGATGAAAAGGGATAAATTTGGATAAATTAAGTGTCCAAATTTAGGTGTCTACATTTTCCCCTCTTTGAGATGGTGTTATGAAGTAGCATCATTTCAAAGAATATTAAAACATAGAACCTAGAAGAAGATGGCTAGACTGGGAAAGATGCCCCAGTCATTCAAAGGAATGACTAAGAAGGAAAAAATGGTGAAAATTAGGGATGTAGGATGTGCCCTCGAGAGGACATGTAGGTTCAAGAGAACACAGGCGTGCTCTCGAAATAGATGAGATGATGAAAGAGGACATGAATATGATGATGCAAAGTGATATGAGACAATATGCTTAGAATAACTAATCGATATTATTCTAAGAGATGATGATAAGAGATTGGATGGATATGGGAGGGAGAGTGAGGAAGGATGAATGCATGGGTGGGGAAGATGAAATGCAATCCTAATGCAATTTTTCCATATTTAGGAGCACATATTTTTTCTATAGAGAAAGACACAATACACTAAGGTATAAAGGACCAAGGCAGATTAGTGTCTAATGCATGAAACAAACACAAAAAACAAGAAGGCTATTCCAACACCCCAAAGCCACGATGACCTTGGTCAGGCCAAGTATTGGGATAACTACAAGCACACAAGGCCTCAGGGATCTTGGTGGGTACTACGTGGGACAACCAAGAAGACAACAACAAAAAAAAATCAAGATACACCTCTATGTTGACTAGTCAAAGCACATCATGATATGATGGATCAAGTCGATCATGACAAGTGATGATAGGGAGCTCAAGTGTTAAAAAAAATCCGAAAGCATCAAAATATTGCATTCAATTTCAAACGTCATTTTCCATAGGATCAAAGGGATGGATGGGGTTGATGAGGGTTGTTAGGAAGGATGCATCCTGTTGAGACCGATGATGGATACTAAGCTAAAAGATTGATATGACATAGGATATTTGGAACCGATTGGATCTGATGATACAAGTGGATCTTGTTTGTCAAGAACTAGCTAGATAAGGGCATAGCTTGATGAAATGACACAAGAGACATGACACGAGATAGGAGAATGACACATCCTAGTGACCTAGGGGCTCAGGGGATGATCAAAGATTAGCCTTTCCTACGTGGAAGTGCAGAGCCCTCGTAGTTCGATAAAAGACTGATGAAAAACCATGATGGAGACTTCGATGGATGACAGGATGGAAAAAGAAGAAAGACTAATTATAGATGGTAAAGGAGCAGATGGAAAAAGCCTCAGGGGTGGATGAAATGATTGACCTTGCCTATGTGAAATCGTAGGGGCAACGTAGTTCAAAAAAAGACCATCGATAGACAATGGATGAAGGATGATGAGATAACCCTAGATAAGGGGATAAGATGATGGGACCAATACAATGAGACAATATAGACCCATTGGATTGGATTAAAGGATGGTGAGTACACAAAGCTCAGGGACGGGATAGCTATCCAAATCAGCAATGATGAAGTGGGAGGAAGATAAGATGGATAGATGAAAGATTACTCAGAATGAGTAAACAAATGACTGAGAGGGATGAATGACTACTCAACATGAGTAAAAGATCGCTCACAATGGATGAATGATTCTTCGAATGAGAAGATGAAGGTTTGGAATAGATTAAATATTACTCGAAATGAGTAAATGATTGATTTGGATTGTTGAATGAGAGTTTGAAATGATAGACAACGGTTTAGAATGGATGAATGTTTACTCAGAATGAGTAAATGGATGTTTGAGATGATAGATGAAGGTTTGAAATAGATGAATGGTTATGTGAATGAGTGAATGGATTATTAGAATGGATGAATGAGACAAAATTGAAGAAGATGGAGGGAGGGATCCGAAGATTTGTTTCGATATCCAAAGATCTTAACAAGATGGACTAAAGCTCGATTAGAGTTTCAGTTATGTTCAGATTAGGGTTGGATGGAAGCCTAGATTATAATTATTAGGAGGATGTGATGGGATTGATTCTACACCAATTTCTGGAGTTTAAGGGATGTAAGGTGTTGACAATTAGATTTTTCCAAATTTGCCAATTTTCAAAAATTGTCAAATTTTGCCATTTTAGGAAACTTCATAGCCATACATTTGAGAGTTCAATTTTTTCCCAAAAAATACCCAAAACTAAGATAGGATGAATTTCCAACTAACATACCAAATTTGAGACATGCATTTCAAGTTATTGAAAAATAATTTTTCAAAAACTGAAAAAAAACACTAAATTGCAATTTTGAGGATCAAGATGAAAGTTTGAGGCCCTAAAAATGTGGCGAAACAGGGTCCAACTAACTCAAGATCACTCAAGAATCCACATGCCACCTCATAATGCAACCACCCATAAAATTTCAGCTCAAACGGAAAATTCTCGAAACGAAGTCAATGCAATTGAAATGGATGATTTGATGATGGAGGAGGTGATTTCAATGATAAAACAATGACCTATGGAGGGTGAAAAAAAATAAATTCTGAAGGGCAGGTCCGCCCATGCCCAGGCAGGTCCCCCCATGGATAGGGGCAGGTCCGCCCGCGGTTACAGGCGGGTCCACCCATGAGCTCGGGCGGGTCCGCCCACAAGCTTGAGCGGATCTGCCCGCAGCCGAGTGGGTCTACCCATGGACTAGGGTGGGTCCGCCCAAGCTAGGGCAGGTCCACCCAGGGACTGGGGTGAGTCCGCCTGAGCTGGGGTGGGTCCGCCCAAGCCAAGGCGGGTCTACCCATGGACCAAGGTAGGGTTGAGGATTCAGGAGGACCAACAAGAAAAGGGGGAAGATAAATGATGAGAAATGATAGGAGATTGACAAGATATGCAAAAGAAGCTGAAGTGATGAAAATAAGATAGATAGCATTGGGTTTCATGGGGAGTAGCCTATAGCTAGAGACCAGTGACAAGAGATTATGAGATGGGATGAGGATAGAGGATTGGGGGGATTTGGGAGATGAAGAGGATTGGCTGGATTGATGACAAGGGATGCTATGATGGAAGGATAGGAAGATAGGTATGGGGAGATGGATACAATAAGGATATGAGGATAGAGAAATGGAAGGGATTGCTCTGATGGAAAGAATGATGTCTCCAAGGACTATATCACCAAGGAAGATAGATGCCCCCACTCTAGATATGTCATGTACAAGGAGGCATGAAGGATGGATAGGAAAATAAAGGACTGAGATGGATGAAGATAGGATGCATGGATAAGGGAGGGAGATTGAAGGTAGCATGACAGGTGGATAAGGAAGGTAGACGAGTGCGAATGAGGATTAGGATAGTGTGCAGATGAGGGGAATGTATGGTAAGAGGTGTCCAAAGCATGTTTATATGTTTGCCCCTATCATTATCAAGATCACAAGGAGGATGGAAGGATTGGGATAAATGAGATATGCCAATCAATATGTGTAAGATAGGTATGATGGAGGGGAAGAATGAAAATGATGTATAGCAAGAAGACAAGTGCATTGCTAGAAGCATAGCAGATGGAGGGAATGCATATGAGGAAGCTGCCCCAAGTGCAGATGGGGATTTACACATGATGCCTATTTGCCAGGTTTTCATCATGGTACTTGTCCAAGGCACTTGTTTGCCAAGTTTTCACCATTAGATGAATTATTTCTCCTTACTATTTTTTTTTTTTTTGATTTTTGGCTTTTGACTTTTTTTTTTTTTTTTTTTTTTTTTTTTTTTTGATTTTCCTAAATTTTTGCATAGCATGTGGAAGGAAATGGATAAGGATAGGGAGGCGAATAAGTGGATTTAGAAGACATGTGATAAGGAGATGGATGAAGAACTCAAGTATGAAGTTCTATATGAGGCTTTAAGAGCCCATGTTCGAACCAATTGTCGGATGTTGGCACAACCTTATTAGGAGAAATGGATTAGTCAAGAGGATGAATTAGAAGGATTTGATGGGCAAGATATGTGGTGTAATGGATGGTATGTTGGACTGTGTATGGATGGAATGATGGGGTGGATATGTGATGGGGTGGTGAGTTCAAGAACAACATTGGTACATGTGGTGGTGGATGTGAGAATATAAGAGAATGAATGGATCGAGAATGTAGGGATAATGGAGGAGATGGGATGGTGAATTTTGGGATATAGGGACCCAAAAAAAATTTAGGAGAGGGTGGATGAAAATGATTAGCTTTTAGATGAGCGATGTTGGATGTTGTTAATGATTTTTCATTTGAATACATTGCATCTTTTTTCTTTGGGATCCACATGGTTTTGATCTTTGCTTTGGTGGGCCTTTGTCACCTACGGATTTGATTTGGATTTAAATTTTTCTTCTCTTCACCATGTACTTTAGAGGGTACATGGGGAGTTTTAGATTCATGTGGATGTTTGGATTTATGTATTTTTACTTTAGCATCCAAAGTGCATTTAGTAGCAATGGGATGGGTGCAAGGATATGGATGATGTAGAGCAATGGAGGTAAAATTATGAGGATTACATGTAGATGGAGAATGTGTAGGTATGTACCTTTGTTGATCCTGATTAGGGGACATGTGAGATGGATGTTTATGATGGATGACATGGATAGGTGTTGGATGGATGAAAGGATGAGATGGAGGAGGTGATTTTAGGATATAGGGGCCCAAAATAGACATAAGACCTAGAGGAAACATGGAAAGAGTAGATGGAGGATGGGAGATAGTAGGTGGAGGGATGTAAGGACCCAAAATGGAAGGAGTAGATGAAGGAGGAATATGGACGGTTGTTTTTAGGTGATACGATAGAGGAGGAGGGATGGTAGTATATGATCTGGTGGAGGGATCAAAAGAGCTCATTGAAGACGTCCAAAGGTTGTACCAACGTCTTTAGATTGTGAGTCTTGGGAAATAGGCCCAAGACCTTGCATACAGATTTGTTATTTGACTTGGATGGGCTCTAAAATACCTTGCTCATGAAGGCCTAAACCTTTTCCTTGATAGTTTATTTTCTTGAGCATGCAATCTATGATAGGATTTGTGTTGTCCATTATTAGCTGAAGGATGATGGGTGGTATATACATTTTTTTTTTCTTCTATGAGGAGGCCACCATGGAAGAATGTGAGAGTACCAAGGGGATATGCAAGCGGTGTGGGAATAGTAGTTTTAGGCAATGATAGGGGATCATGATGGGGATATGACAGGGTAGCAGCATTTGGATGGATGGTATTAGGAGAAGGATGAAGGAATATGATAGGATCTAGATTTGTGGTAGTGGGCTCATGCGATGGAGATGGAGATGGAGAGATGGAATCTTGAATGACAAGGGGATCATGGGATGGAATAGATGGGGGATTGTGATCTTGAGGTGGACTAGATGGGATGGTAGGATCTTGATCTAGAGAAGGGGATATGTTGGCATGCTTTGGATTAGGCTCTTGGCATGACTCATTGTGTGTGGGAGGCATGATAATGGAGTCTTGGTGGGACTCTTTAAGTGGGGAGGATGGAGGATTCAAAACATTCATGCAAATGGATTTTAGTGACACTAGGAGTGGAAGAAGTGGATTGGATTTGGGTGTCATTGATGGGTTTGACGGCTCTCAGAGTCGGAAGTGGGTGTTCAATGGATTCGGTAGATGTGATGGTACGAGATGGGGGCTCAGTGGATTCAGAAGATGTGATGGTTTCAATAGTTTAAGTGGTGCTAGGGGTGGTATCATCAATGACAGGTGTTGGGTGGAGAAGAATCTCGTCACCAGTGACTGTGGATGACAGGTTGGGATGGCATGATTCCACAACTTCAAGGTGTGGAGTGGGAGATGCCTTATTTGTTATAAGTCCTTGGAGAATGTCTAGAGTAAGGAACTTGCATCTCTAGGTTTGGATGGTGAGGTAGGAGTGGATGAAGGATTAGGGATTGGTGGTGGATTAGGACTAGGGATTGGTGGACTAGGATTAGATGGGGGAATGGGATTGGATGGAAGAATAGGAATAGATGGGGGATTAAAATTAGATGAAGGGTTAAGATAGGGGGATTGGAATGGTGAATTAGGACATGTGGATGTGGGTGGTGGATTAAGATGGGAAGATTGAGGTGGCGGATTGAGATATGGAAATGTGGATGTCAGATTAGGATAAGCAGATGTGGATGTTAGATTAGGATAGGTTGGTGTGGATGTTCGATTAGGATAGGAAGGTATGAATGTAGGATTAGGGTGAGTAGATTGGTATGGAAGATTAGGGTAGTGGGTATATGCAAATGGAGGATGGAGATAGGAGGATGTGGACAGGGGATTAGTATAGGGGTATTGTGATGGCAGACTAGGATAAGAGGATGCAGGTGTTGGATAAGAGGATGATGGGGATGAAGGATATGATGGATATCCCTTGTCAAAGGTAGCATAAGAAGCATGATTAGGCATGGATGAAGACATAACGAGGTAGCTCGAAGGGGTGATTGGATTTTGGGCAGTGGGTGGAGAAAGCTTACTGCAATGAGAGTGTCAAGGGGATCTATGTCATATTCTTCTTGATCGACAAGACTTTCGTTATTGTTGTCAACATAATTAGGGTTTCCCTTGACCACTATTGATGGAGGATAAGGATTCATGATGGTGAAAGGATAAAGAGGATGGATAAAATATTTTCGATGGGAATAGACTAAAGCTTATATCATGATTTAGGTCAAGCTCAGATCAGGATTGGACTAAAGCTCAGATTAGGATGATTGGATGATGCGATGGGATTGATTCTGACAATCACATTTGATTATCAAAGGATGATTACGACACCGAATCTACTTTCAGATGTAAGTAAATTGATTGGTTCAAAGGTGATTAGATAGGGATGTGATTGGATTGGATTGGATAAGATCTATCAATGATTGATAAGATCGAATGATGCATCAGATAGGATGACAAAAGGGACTAAAAACCTCATTCAAAGATTACCCTAGGTGACTTAGAATACTGATTGATCGGATTAAATGATGAATGGATGATTGCGGCACTAAATCCACTCTAAGATTGACAATGGATTGATTGGGCCAACAATAATGATTAACTTAGGATGGATGACAATCCTAAGTGGATGTTGATGATGATGATAAGATCAAACACTTAGGTCAATTAAGTTTAGAGGATTTGGATGGGGAAAATGATGATTTGATTGGAGAAATGGATGGACAAACAATTGCTCAGAATGAGAGAAGGAGGTTTAGAATAGATGAAAGATTACTCAAAATGAGAAGATGAAAGCTCAGAATGAATGATAGATTACTCGGGATGAGAGGAGGAAGATTCGAAATAGAAAAAAGAGTACTCAAAACTAGTGAATGAGTGCTCAAAATGTGTAATTAGAATGAGTAAACAATGACTTGAAATGAATGAAGGACTCTCAGAATGAGGAGATAGAGGTTTAGAATTGATGAATGTTTACTCAAAATGAGTAAACAATGACTCAAAATGGGTGAACAACTCTCGAAACGAGTGTACGGATGTTCAGAACGGGGAGCTGAGTGATTGCAATGGTGAAATGAGGGTCCTAATTGATGAAACAGATGAAAAAGCTAATCGGTCAAGGGTCAGGTCTGCCCCTGTGAAGGGCAAGTCTACCCAAGGAACAAAATATGGTCAAATTTTGTCAAAATAGGCCTGAAAGGGGTGGGTCAAAGGTCAAGTACGCCCCTAGATGGGTCAGGTCTGCCTATGGAGGGAAAGTTCACATATCCAAAGGTCAGGTCTACTTGTTGGGAGGGAAAGTCCACCTATGGAGAAAAAATTGGTAAAAAATGGCTAAAACATGCTCCAAACGACTGGTTTGTAGGTCAAGTTTTCCTATGGGTGGGTCAGGTTCACCTATTTAGAGGTCAAGTTCACCTCTGGATAGGTTTAAATTGGAATTTTGATAAGATGACTAAGGGAAAGGACTCAAAACATAGCAAACATCAATGAAAAGGATATGGTTGAGTCCATTAATTAGATAATCACTAGTTTCACACAAAAAAGACAATTCAAGCAACACAAACCTAAGTCTAGTAGAGAAGGTATGGTTGAAAAAGTCTTCTATTCTAGGATGAACATGGTTGCTAGGGAGTTCTCAATATACACCCTGTACATGAGGCCCAAACTATAAACACCAACCTGTTACAAGCATGAGTTGGGAACCTTAAAAGCTCGGAAAAACTCTTCACGTCATCCTAACACTTCACCAATTACAACGTGGTTGGACTGAGGTACAAATTTTGCTCTCCCCCCTTTATATACCCCATTGGTATGCATGGTTGGAATCGTCCCTTGGGGTGATGAAATCCTCAAGCAGGTCCTGCTAAAAAGAGAAAAAGAGGTGACTCAAAGGACTTGGTAAGCTATGATTTCTCATCACCCAGGATCACCAAATGGTGCAAGGGGATTGAATACGTCAAATAGCTTACCAAAAAACACATCAAATAAGGTTAATTGACTCCCCTAGTTAACTATGTGCCTAAGTTAGGGGTTAAAAACCCTTAAAACAGTCAAAAGAATTGCTAAAAACTAAAATTTTACCTTTTGGAATAAGTTGTCTAGGGAAAATCCACCTGTCTAGAGGTTGGGTCCACCTGTCTAGAGGGTAGATCCGCATGTCTGTAGGTGAAGTCTACCTATCTATAGGTCAGGTCCACCTATTTGTAGGTCAGGTTCACCCCTCTGTGAAAATTTTTCCAAAACACTTTCTAGAGGGCAAGTCTGCCCCTAGGTAAGGTCGGGTCTACCTGTGGAGGGTAGGTCCACCCATCTGTTAGGTCATATTTTCCCCTCGAGGTTGGGTCCACCCTAGGAAGGTCAAGTCCTCCCCTCTGTAGGTCGGGTCCATGCCTCCATAACCTGTACCTACAAAAAGTAAAAAAAATATCAAATGTGAAAGTAAAAGACCCATTTGTGGGTCCCACCTGGCATGCCAGAAATGTGATAGGGTGGATTTACTTGCTAGAATATGAGTAGCAAACAAAAGAGAGTGCAAATAACAACTAAAAACACCCTACACCTCAAGATTAGCCTAATGATTAACTTAACTAAGCAAAATGAAATATTTCACCTTGTTGAATTATCCATTGGTTGGCCCTTTGATCTTTGATGTTGTGTGCTCCATGGATGACAAGAGATGCAAGCTATGAGATGGGATGAGGATGAGAAAACAAGTGAAAAGGTGCAAATATAAAAATTTGTCAAAGTATGGCTTGAGAAATTTTTTTGCAAGAGTTTGGCTAGCATGAATGATCTCTCCCAAAATGAGAGAAAATGGGGGGTATTTATAGATAATTTGGAATTCTCTAGGGAAATGGATGGTTTAGATTGAGCCACCAAGATCAAGATGTAGGGCTAAGGTGAGTTGAGAACTCACAAGCTCTCATATCTTGACATGTGGCATGTGAAGTGGCCTTCAAGGGATGATGTGTTCATGAGGTGGAAATAGGGTACATGACATGGAGGTAATATATAGTACCTTGGGATTGGGCAAGATATCCTCATAAAGGAGGTCCTTGTCCCCATGTGGGTGAGAGGACATGTGAGGAATTAAAAATTCCTCAAATATCCACATGGGGATGGGAAAAAGAATTTTAAATTCCAAGGGATGCATTGGGGGATTAAATGTGAATTAAAAATTCACATGGGGAATGAAGTGCCTTCTCCAAAAGGAGAAATCCTTTAATAGGGTTGACTTAGGACACATTCCATAAATGACATGGAGACCTAATTAAGTGATTAAGGTTGTGCAAGTACTTGATTAGACAAATTAATGACATATTAGAAGAGGGTTAGATTTCACATGTGACTTGATGTGACAAGTCATAGACCACATGAGGAAGAGTAAAATGAATTTAATATTCCTTGGAAGGATTAAATGAATTAAAAATTCCTTGACAGGTTGATTAGGCTTGTTAATGAAGGATTAGAGGAGGGTTAGGTGGCTAAGAGAGATTAGAGGCCAACTTGCAAAATTTGGAGGATATGACACATCCTAATCAAGGATAAGGCATTTGAACATCCCTAATGATGAGATTAGGAGAAAAATTAGGATTAAGAAAGGGATGTGACATGTGAGAAATTAAATAAATGTCATATTTATTTAATTCATTTGATGAAAGGGGGAAGGTATTTAATTATTTAACTATATACCTTAGGGATTAGAAGAACTTTAGGGGTATTAATTAAATAATAGTGATATTACTTAATTAATGAAAATTTAGATGAAAAGGGATAAATTTGGATAAATTAAGTGTCCAAACTTAGGTGTCTACACTAGGAACTTTTGATTTTTGGTCCCATACATTATGTGTGATGGGAATTGTTCACCATCTTGGGTGAATGAGTTCCGTGTGACCAAAATTCAAATTTAATTCAAAGTTTTGGCAAGATTTTATTCTCCTAGATCTGATGTCGACTTGTAGTGTTGTAATTTTTGGAATTCTTGCATAATTAAGTATAAATAAAAGGTTATTTCACTCATATTCTCACCAAAAATTCAAGTTATCACCTAGAAAACTTTATAAGAATTCAAGAGTTCACAAGAGCATTCAAGGCATTTCAAGGGTATATTATCAAGCTTTCAAGAGCATTCTTCAAGTGTCATTCACTATGTCAAAGGTTGTATTCTTCATGTTTGTTATTGTGCTAACATTTGTGACATAGAGTTCATGATCCAAGCAAGCATTACATTCAAGTTCTATCTTCTTCAAGATAGAATCAAGAACCACATCCATTGCAACCATTTCAAGCATAATTACAATACTTAATTACAAGAGTTTGGTGAGTTGTAACATTACTATTTGTTCATTCATCATTCTCCTTTCATGTTTTCTTTCATTTCAAGGTTTAATTACCAAAAAAAAAATTGACCAAGGAAAACACCTATTCACTAACCCCCACAACATTTTTTCCCTCTTCTTGTGTGTGATTTGTTGGGCTAGGTTATAGAATTACCAAGGATCCAAGTTAGAGAAAAGTTGTCAAATCCCTAAAGTTGCTAAACTTGTCATCAAGCCTAGGAGAAGCTTGGAGAAGATCTACAGGTGGCATTTTGCAGTTGTGGATCTGAAAACTAGTTGGGAAGAGCAAAGCAGACCGAGAAGCACAAAATTCAATCCTACATTTCCAGAAAAGCAGAAGTGGACTAATTTGCCACTATTGGTGAATGAGTCCCACTGTACATGCTTGACAATGGTTTTTGTAGATTTGGATACCCTTTTGGCTAAAACCTTCTCTAGATCATTTTCCCTGAAACTAGACTACTTCACCTAGATTGGAAAATGAGCCTCAATCAACATCAACATTAGAATTTTCATTGATCTAGACCACCATTCTACCTTCTTCAGCTTTCCAAGTGCACACTTTCAGTCTCATAACTTTTTACTATATTTTGTTTATCTTTTTAGGTCATTTAACATTTTTTTCCATATCACATTGTGTTTTGCATTTCATTATCTTTGCCAAGTTTACACTTGGTGGTGAACCCCTCATTAGCTATCAATAAATCTCTAAGATAACCCTATTGCAATATTTCAATCTCCTTTACATTAAGATCTCTAGGATTATCCTTGAATGGAGCCTCATTGAAAGTGGGAATCAAACATCAATTCCATTCATTAAACAATTTTCTTTGGTTCCAAGTATTGATATCCTTGTAGCAAAAAATGAATTTCAATATATATGAAACAAGGTACACATTATAACATAAACCTATGTCCAGATTCTAATTACTTCAATTTTGAAAATTAATTTAAAAACATATATGCAATAAAAAATTATGAGAAATATTCATGCACTAGATATTGATGTTGCGAATCTATATTTTTAAAATTGTAATTTATCCTTTTTATAAAGAATTTGTGTTATGACATAAATGTTAGTTAACTAGAATAAGTTATTAAAAGTTATGTAAAAATTATTAATTTTTTTCAAATAATTTAAAATATATATATTTAGAATCTACACACAATCTTCACAAATCATTAGTTTGCATCATCTTCAAATTCTTAATGTTTTAGCTTTTATAGGTGTCAGAAAGTGAAGATTTAGTTAAATATGTTAATTTCAATGTCCCACTTTAATAGAAAAGAGGCACTCATTATTGTGGGCTCACCCATATGTAACCCTTCAATTCTAATATTTTCCATCCATTTTCAAACTATAACCACTTTTTTAGAAGCTAGGAAGGTTTAACAACTTAAACTTTCAACGTATATTTTTAAATATTAAATTTTTTTAAGACTTACAATTTCGAACAATATTATGGAGTTGGGAGATTTTTGATATATTTAACTAATACATTAATAAAGTTTGGAGAACTTTCACAATTTGTAAAAAAATTGGGAATACAAATATATTTTTCATTCATAGCTTACAATGTATTAAAAAACTATAAATAATTTGTAACTATGAATATAAATTGATCCCATGGTGATCTAAGAGCACTTCAATTACATTGGAATTTATTATGCTTTTGTAATTTATACATTTAGAGGCTTTTGGAGTGAAATTAATGTTGAGGAATTTCATTCATTAGTTAGTAAGGGTGTTGAAGGATGGTTTTGAGAAACTAAAGCTAGTTCTCTTTGAGATATTTCTATATAGGAGAAAATTTGCACCCCATGAGTAAATTCCCCTTTTACCCTCTCCACTTTAGAAAACCAAGTTTGAAGGCTTAATTCCACCTAAGCCCACTGCTTGCATCCCACATGGTGTCTGTTTTGAGTGTCGATGGAGGCATTTCTGTCAAGGACACCCGCGTGGCACATAGACGTCTGCGCGACACGCTTACGTCCTTGGACGATTCTTGCGGCTGTACCTACAGAGGCATTACACTTCTCATTGGGAGTCAAGTTGTAATCCCCCCTTAGGATGACCGACCCGAATATGGTCATTTCATTCATTCCTCTCTTTAAATTCACTCCTTGAACAAGCATTTCAAGCCTTTTAGAATTAAAGCTTCCATTCTCACACTCTTGTATTCACTTCCAAGCTCTCAAGGAACATAATAGCACCCATTGCAGCAAACACAACACTCCATCACATTGGTAGAACAAGTTGGGAATGAGACACCATTGCAGCAGAGGCTCGAGTACTCTCATTTTCTCCCCCAAGCATCCTTGAGTGCTCTTGGTGGAGGTGGTAAGCTTCCCTTTCTTTCCTTCTATCACTTGGTTGAGTTAGCACTTTACTTTTTTGTAGTGATTTTGTGCTCTTCATTACATTATTCTCTTTATCTTGTTTTCCTTGGCTGTCCATGGAGGTGGAAACACCTAAACGGGGGTTTGACTGAGGCAGACCCCTATACAGCCATCCAACATTTTCTCTCTTTCTATGTGTAGGTGGGCATGCTTTGTGGAGCTAGTTGGAAAATAGGCTCTTCTATGAAATCATCTTCGTCACCCTAGCTTTGGTATATCTATTTTATCACCTTCATTTATATTTCTCGTATTTCATAGTGTTATTTTTTTCTCGTAGAAGTTGCTAGCTAGGTTGCTAGCTTGTTTTCTTGCAGTTCACATTGTGCTTTTGGTCCTTTGGTCATACGAATGCTAGTGCACCTAAGAGATGTTAGCACATTGCACTATCATCCCAGAACCATGTTTTCATCCTCTGGTAGAGAGCTACTCGAGGTACATTGTTGAGCTTGAAAAATAGCTTCCCTAGCCCCATTTCGAACCTCGAGATTGTAGAGTGGTCATAGGAATTTTTAGTCCTCGTCATTCTCATCCTCATACCCTAAACATCCTATTTAGCTAAGGTAAGTTAGGGAAGCTTTCTGCATCTTGGCCCTCTATGACCTGGGGCCTTGCACATAGCTTGGTCCCCCTACCTTACATTTTGGTGAACTCGACATGAACCATCTTGGTTCCATTTTCATGATAATGATAGTTCCTTTCCTCATACTCTAGGAGTGTTATAGGTGTGAGTGTTGTAAGGTTGTTTCCTTGCAACCCAACCTGCGACCCCTAGTTGGCATAGTTGGAAGGTTCCAAAGGTATTGCGTGATTAAACCTTAGTTGGGTAACTGTCTTATCCTTTTACCTTTAGGGACTCTGTGGAAGCATTTTCTAGTGTGTGATATGGCCTCCTTCTTACATCAACCTTCCCCTTCTATGCAGCCTGTGGACAATGGTACTGGCATATCCTTCAGTTCACAGGACCTGCTGATGGGTTTTGACAAAGAACCATCTCCTCTTTATATTCCAACACAGATCAATGGGAACATTGTATCGGGTGTTCCTGTTGATCCAACGTCACAAGTAAATATAATCACCAATTATGCTGATCAATTTCTTACATAAAGATGGGTATGATGCACCTGTGAGTACTATCTGCACACATGATGGGTTTTTCATGCCTCCTTTAGGTAGTATTGCCCTATTAGTCCTGGTGGGACCTAAGTCTGTGAAACTTTTGTTTGATATTATCCCTAGATCAGAGCTCTTTAGGATGAAATTTGGTATCCCTTGGTTGGTGGCAATGAATGCGGTACCCTCTGCCATGCATAAAAGCTTGAAATTTATCCATGGGGGTTCCGTACACGTAATCCATGACACCGGTTATAGACCACTGGTTGTGCATGTGGTAGCTACTCCTTGGACTACTCTTGGCCTCTGCCTGTTGGTCCTCCCCCACCTAGGATAGACCTTCTACATGAAATGTATCAAAAATATAAGAAGGGGTGTCTAAGGCTGAAAGTTAGATACCCTCCCTCAGCTTATGCTATTTCACATAAGGCTTGCTTAAAGGCCAACATGGATGCCACTAAGGCTCAAAAGAGGGGAGAAGAGAAGCGGTCTTGCGATCCTCCTTCTTCCTCTTTTGTTGGTCAGTCTGATGCTTCTTCTCACTTCTGTTGTGGTACCATCAGGTTCTTCTCCTTGTCTATAGGAGAATCCTATGGTGCCCACATGGTGAAAGCCTAAGCATCCCATATTTGAGCTTCCTATTCTACTAACAGAGCCTAGACCCATTTTGTATGATGGGAAGAAGGTTTCATGAGGAGAGTCATATTTGTCTCAACCTCCATGGCCCCCTACCACTACTACTCCCAAGGTAGTGAGTGGGAAGAGGCCCACTACTGAGGCTCTTGAGCTAACTCCTCTCATAGTTTCCCAGCCTGTTTCTCCTACTCCCATTTAGGAACCTATTCCTCCACTAGAAATGACCGTAGTGGATGTTCCTATGGTTGATTAGGAGCCTTTTTCTCCTTTGCAGCTTTTAGCCTCTAGCTCCAAGAGCTGAAGAAATTTCCTAGCACGCGAGCACAAGCATCAGTGAAAGGCTCTCCTAGCTGAACATGCCACCTCACAAATGAGGGAGGAAGAGATGATCGCCCCTATTTCAGGGCCTCTTATAGTGTTGGTATCTTCCCTCCCTTCTACTTCACTCTAGTATGGTTCTATGTTGTTTCTTGTGTCCGCTACGAGTGCAAATGCACCTAACCCAAGCAGGTAAATGTGTTCATCACTCCTTCAGTGGAGCTTCCTTTGCTGATATCTATTCTAGAAATCCAACCTTTTTCCAAAGCCCATGGATATGATTAATACCTTGGTCGTATCCACTGCGGTCCTTTCCTCCTCTTCCTCCACACCTCTAGCCTTGTCTATGGGGATTTCATCTCCTACGGTGAAGAAAGAGGTGGAGATTGGTCCTTCTATCAACAAAGGGCATAAGAGGAGCCCACCTTCTTCACAAGGTGGTCCTGTGCTGACTTATTTTGTCCTAGCGATGGAACTAGTCCTGGCTTCCCCTGAGTTTGTTACCGCTCCTAAGTCACTTAGCGAGTCTAGCGATGAATCTCAAGCTCAGCCTGCCCCATCAGTCAAAGTTAGACATGTCACTCCTATGGGGTCCATGTTTAACTCTATGGATGAAGTTATGGCCTTGTTAACAATCTTCACAAATTTGCTGACCTTGACTCCACAAGAGCTTGATTAAGAGGACGTTGAGGGGACCTCTTCCTTGGCCCTTGTTGTGAGAGGGTTGGACGCCCCTCCTCTTAGCATTCCACCACTACAGGCTCATCCTCCTTCCCCCTACGATGATCTAGAGTGGGAAGTGGATGACCTCTTGGTTGATCAATGTTAGGATGAGGTCTCTTCTTGATCTTGTGTGTGTGTGTGTGTTTTGTGATGTGTTTCCCCATGATCATTTTATGTGTGTTTGGATGACCCTCATCACCCTTGTTGGTGCTTGTATACATGCATGGTTTTTGTGTGGTAAACCTTCTTCTATTTGTATCATCATTCTTCCATGTTTGTGCTTGACTTTCGATAAATTGGGGATGATGCAAATCGTTGGGGGCATTTAGGCTTCCCTTCCATGTTGACCTAATTCTTCCATTTTTACATTTTTTTTTCGTGCATTCATCCTGATCTGGTTGGGGATTGATGATCTTTCGCCTTGCACCATGTTACTTATTATTATATGAGCTCAGACAGATCTAACCCCGCTAAATCAAATCCCCCTATGCCCTTTTTTTGTAATTTTCTCTCTTTTTATTTCTCTTTATTTGTCTCTTTTCTTTTCTTGAGTTTTCCCTCTCATGTGTGACAACATTCTTTCTTCAATGTTTTAATTTTTAGAAAATGCATTCATTGCCAACGAATTTTTTATTGAAAATCCTTGCAAACTTTTCTTTAGAATTGTATTCTCAACTTGGAACCCTAATGGAACATGTTTCTTTCATCATGGGTTCATAAAGAAAGGACTTAAACCTTCCTCTAAAGTGGGAACAACGTTAATCTTCCCTTCGCATGGGGGCATATTCTTCCTTTTGAATTCCTTGATGAAGTGAAAATCTTTCACAATGATTCCTTGATGAAGAATCAATTCGAGAAAGAGAACATATAATTTTGAACTACGCATCCCTTGAGTGGACCCTCTCTTTATGATGGGCTCCCAAGGGATCCCTTCTAAAGTTTTCAAAACTATAGATTGTCTATGTGACTGTCTTCTTACTTGCCTACATGGTTGCTTCCTCACTTTGCAGAGTCTACTTTCCTAGGTTTCCTCCATTAGCGATAACTTGGGGGATACCTCCCTGTAAGACTGGGAGCCTATAGGGTGACTCCTTTGAGCTTCCTCCATGTGAGAGATCTTGGGGGTTACCTCCCCTACAGAGCTATAGATCTGTGGGGCACTTCCTTGGGTGTTCTTCATGCTTGAGTTTGTGGAGAATACATTCCCTATAGGACTGAGAACCTATAGGATTCTTCCTTTGGGTCTCCTCCATGTTAGAGTTTTTTGGGGACACCTTCCTTGAAGGATCAAGAACCTACAAGGTGTTTGCTTCATGGGGTATCCTCCATGCTAGAGTTTTTGGGGGACACCTTCCTTATAGGACTGAGAACCTGTAAGATGGTTTATTTCTTCAACTTCATAGTTTCCAGCAACTATGGATTCCTTTGCTTTCCCTATGCCTTCAGGTACGCTAGATCATGATCTTCTTCCTCAATGGTTTAGGTATACATTTCTAACCTTACACTCTTCTTGATCTATAGGGTATGTGCAGGATCATCATGGAAAAAGCAGGCCCTTAAGTGGCAAAAAATTTAGAAAAATTAGAGTTAGGAAACTTGACATAAAATTTTGAAAAATTTATCTATATTATTTAAAAAATATGTAAGAATAGAATCTATAGAATATTTAATGTAGTTTCTAAACTACTAGGCTTATTTAAAAAGAAAAAAAAATCTATTTGCTAAAATTTTTAAATTTCAATGCAATAGTACTTAAATTTCAGGTAAAAAATAAGAAGTAGGTGTTTGTCTGACCATCCTAACCATAGTAAAATGATAACATTTTTTTATAATATTTTAGATATAAGTAGATGACTCATGTCCCATTGTGATGCATATTTTTTTGTAATTTTTTTCTAAGTAAATAATTAATTATGAATTTTTTATTACAAATTTTAAAAAATATAAAAACTCGTATGCCTAACCACCTTAACTTGGTCAAAAATTCACAAAATTTTATTTTTCTTTCTTTAATCTTATAGTATATGAAGCATAGAATGTGACACATGTTTTAGATTCAAAAATGGTGATATCATTTGAAAGCTAGAGATGTTTTTCAATCAGCCTATCAATCAGGAATTTAGTCATAATTTAAATAGAAAATTAATAATAATTATTTATTAAATTCAAAGTAAGGAATAATTTATATTGGTGGAAATATGAGAATCTTCTTTAAAAGCCCTTTTTGTTTCATCAATTTTAGGTAAAATAAAAGTTGTCAGCCACATACCCTACACATACCCATCATATTGCCACTTTTTGGCCCATCATGATCCTGCACATACCCTATAGGAGAAAATTTTCACCCCATGTGTAAACTCCCCTTTTTCCCTCTCCACTTTATAAAACCAAGTTCAAAGTCTTAATTCCACCTAAGCCCACTACTTGCATCCCACTTGGTTTCTGTTTTGAGTGTTAGTGGAAGCGTTTCTATCAGGGACACCCATGTGGCATGTAGACATCCACATGGTGCACTTATGTCCCTGGAAGATTCTTGTAGCTGAACCTATAGAGGCATTGCACTTCTCATTGGGAGTAAAGTTGTAATGCCCCCTTCGGCTGACTGACCCGAATATGGCCATATCTTTCATTCCTCTCTTCAAATTCACTCCTTGAACAAGCATTTCAAGTCTTTTAGCATTCAAGCTTCCATTCTCACACTCTTGCATTCATTTCCAAGCTCTCAAGTAGCATAATATCACCCCATTACAACAAACACAACACTCCATCACATTGGTAGAACAAGTTGGGAACAAAACACCATTGCAATAGGGGCTTGAGTACTCTCATTTTCTCCCCCAAGTAGCCTTGAGCACTCTTGGTGGAGGTGGTAAGCTTCCTTTTCTTTCCTTCTATCACTTGGTTAAGTTAGCACTTTACTATTTTGTAGTGCTTTTGTACTCTTCATTACATTATTCTCTTTATCTTGTTTTCCTTGGCTATCCATGGAGGTGTTAACACCTAAATGGGGGTCTGACTAAGGCAGGCCCCTATATAGCCACCCAAAATTTTCTCTCTTTCAATGTGTAGGTGGACGTGCTTTGCGAAGTTAGCTGGTGAATAGGCTCTTCTACAAAATCATCTTCGTCACCCTAGCTTTGGTATATCTCTTTTATCAACTTTGTTTATATTTCTCTCATATTTCATAGTGTTATTTTTCTCTCTTAGAAGTTGTGAGCTAGGTTGCTAGCTTGTTTTTCTATAGTTCACATTGTGCTTTCAGTCCTCTGGTCGTATGGAATCCAGCGCACCTGAGAGATGCCAATGCATCACACTGTCATCCTAGAACTGTGCTCTCATCCTTTGGCAAAGAGCTACTTGATGTGTAGTGTTGAGCTGAAAAATATACTCACCTAGCCCCATTTCAAACCTCAGGATTGTAGAGTGGTCGCAGCACTCTATAGTCCTCATCATTCTCATCCTCATACCTTAAACATCCTATTTAGTTAAGGTAAGTTAGGGAAGCTTTCTGCATCTTGGCCCTCTGTGACCTGGGGCCTTGCAAATAAGAAAATTAATGCAAATAATGAAAAACACAATAGGGAAAGAACAAACAATTAAAGAAGACACCAAATTAGAATAAAGGAAAGTAAGAGACATAAAATAGTGTAACGAAAATAAAGAAAAAAGAAAAGAAAATGAATAATTTAACAAAATTAAGGAAATTAGGAAATGAAAACAAGAAGCTTACAAATAAAAATGAATAATTTAACACAAAAAAATGGAACAAGAAATTGACAAAGAGATAAAACAATAAAAAGATGAGGTAAGACAAAAAAGGTACAACCATGGAAAAAAGAAAAAATATATAGAACCCATAAAGATACATCGAAGACAAACACAAGAGAACAAAAATAATTAGATAAAAGGAAACAAACCAAATTAAGAAACTAAAAAACAATGAAAAAATAATCTAAATTAATTAAATTTAGACACACATACACAAATGCAAGCACTGTAACATACACAAACACTAAGAAATTAAGGATATAATGAAAAGATAAAAGCACCATGCACAAGAACATACACATTCATATGCACATGTAAAAACACACACACATATATATATACAAAAACACAAACACAAACACAAACATAAATACATAAGAAAACACACACACCTACACATACATAAACACATACACAAACAGAGGTACACATACAAATACAAGAATACAAAAACACAAAGAAACACACCTAAACAAACACACATATACACAAACATATATAAATACACAACATACAAATATGAACACCAACAAAAGCACAAATATAAACACATACACATGCAGGGTATGTGTAGGATCATTATGGGAAAAAGAGGCCCTTAAGTGGCAAAAAATTTAGAAAAATTGGAGTTAGGCAACTTGACATAAAAATTTGAATAAGCTATCTATATTATTTCAAAAATATGTAAGAATAGAATCTGTAGCAAATTGAATGTAGTTTCTAAACTACTAGGTATATTTTTTAAAAAAATAAAATTGGTGAAATTTTGAAATTTCAATGCAGTAATACTTAAATTTCGAGGGGAAAAAAAAAAGAAGTAGGTGTGTTGACCACCCTAACCACAATAAAATGATAATATTTTTTATAAGATTTTAGATATAAGTAGAGGACTTGTGTTTGGATGTGATGCATATTTTTGTAATTTTTTTCCAAGTAAATAATTAATTATGAATTTTTTATTACAACTTTTAAAAAATATAAAAAATTGTATGTCTGATCACCTTAACTTGGTCAAAACTTCATGAAATTATTATTTTTTAATCCTATAGTATGTGAGGCATAGAATGTGATGCATGTTTTGGATTCAAAAAATGTGATACTGTTTGAAAGCTACATATGTTTTTCAATCAGCCTATCAATCAGGACTTTAGTCGAAATTCAAATAGAAAATGAATAATATTTATTTATTAAATTAAAAGTAAAGAATAATTTATATTGGTGGAAATCTTAGAATCTCCTTTAAAAATCCTTTTCATTTCATCAATTTTGGGTAAAAAAAATTCATCAACCATATACCCATCATATCGCCACTTTTTGGCCCATCATGATCCCGCACATACCCTGCACAAACACATACACGAATTCCTACACATACCCTTGAACACAAACACATACACGCCTACACATACAAATACACAAACACCTACACAAACAACTACAAAAACACAAAACTAAGAAATTAAAAAATAAAATAAAACATGAAAAAATCATAATTAAAATAGAATATACAAAATAATCTTAATTAATTAAATTCAGACAAACCCAAATGCAAAGGTAAACATTGGAACATAAACAAACACTAAGAAAATAAGGAGAAAAGGAAAGATAAAAGCAACATGCACAAGAACATACACATACATAAGCACGTGTACAAACACACACACACACACATATACATACACATAAAAACACACCCATTTCCTACAAAAACTACACTTACACATATATCAACACCTACACATATACAAACACAAACACCTACACATACACATACACATACACAAGAACTTACATAATAAAACACAAAATCATGCACATAAGAAAGCATCCACATCCTACATAAACTACACATACACATATATCAATACCTACAAATATACAAACACATACACCTACAAGTACACACACAAGAATACACAAGCACAAACACATACAAAAAGGGAAAGGAAATAAAGGAAAATGTAACAAAGAACACAATCAATAGACACAAGCCAATTTTAAAGAAATTAAAGAAAGGAGACAAAAACCACCAAAAGAGCAAGGGGATAGAAGAGAAGGGGGGGCACAAATAGAGGATAGGGACAAAAAGAGAGGAAAGACAAGTAGAGGAGAAGGGAAATTGAGGGATGGAAAAAGATAAAAAGTAAGCCTGGTAGGGAAAGGAGGGGAAGGGAGTAGGGTTCAGAACATAGAGACAAAAGAATCAGAGGCCCAAAGGTGGAAAGGAGAAGGAGACAAGGAAGGGGGGGAAGAGGGTAAAGGAGAGCACACTAAGGATGAGGGGTGGGATTGAGGGAGTTCAGAAGGGGTTTCCAAGCTAGGATAATGTGCCAACCTTCATCGCGATTGAGATTGCTATTTTGGTTTCCTATGGTGATGGCTTTTATCTTTTCATTATATCCTTAATTGATTAGTGTTTGTGTATGTTCCGATGTTTGCATTTGTGTATGTGTGTCTCAATTTAATTAATTTAGATTAATTTTTCATATTTTATTTTCATTGTTTTTAGTTTCTTAATTTTTTTCCTTTCATCTAATTATTTTTTTTCTCTTCTTGTGTTTTCCTTCAATGTATCTTAGGGGTTCTATATATTTTTTCCTTTTCCATGGTTGTATATTTTTGTCTTACCTCATCTTTATATTGTCTTATCTCTTTGTCAATTTATTGTTCCATTTTTTTGTATTAAATATTCATTTTTATTTGTAGGCTTCTTCTTTTCATTTCCTAATTTCCTTAATTACGTTAAATTATTCATTTTCTTTTCTTTTTTCTTTATTTGTATTACATTGTTTTATGTCTCTTACTTTCCTTTATTCTAATTTGGTGCCTTCTTTAATTGTTTTCTCTTTCTCTATTGTGTTGGTTGTTTCTTATATTGTGTGTTACTTTTTGTATAATTAAATATCTTTATTTAGGTTGTGTGTCTGTTTTGTTATTATTTGCATTAACTTTCTTCCTTTCTTTTTTAGTCCTTTTATTAAGTGATTTCTTTATTAATTTTTAATATTGTCATCTCCCATTCCCATTTTGATGACTCCACCAAGAAACGTCTCCTTCCACATGAGGATATCACCCCGTGAATTTATGGCACCCCTAAAATCCATAAACTAGGAATACCTCTTAGGCCGATTGTGGACACTTCCCATTCCCCCACCTACAATTTGGACTCTTTCTTGGAAAAGTTGATCACTCCTCTCATCGATAGGTATGATTCCTACATTAACGACTCCAACCATTTCATTAATTTTATTCAAGATAAGAAGGTTGAACACGAGGAGATCCTTGTCAGCTTTGATGTTATCTCTTTATTCACCAAGGTTCCCATTGGGAATGCAATGGAGTTGGTCAAGCAAAAAACCAATAATGAAATTGCTTCTCTTGTTGATCTCTGCCTTTGTTCTGCTTTCTTCACCTTCCAAAATGTGTTTTATGAGCAAACTGATGGTGTAGCAATGGGCTCCCCCTTGTCCCCTATCATAGCCAACGTTTACATGGAATCTTTTGAAGAGTTAGCCCTTAACTCCTCTCCTCTTAAACCTCATTGGTGGAAAGGCTATGTTGACAACACCAATGTTTGTTGGCCTCATGGTTGTGACCAACTTGACCTTTCCCACTCCCACTTGAATAACCTTGTTGATAGCATTCAATTTACCAAAGAACTTGAGTCCAAAAATCAACTTACTTTTCTTGATGTCCTCATCATTAGGAAGGACTCAGATGGTTCCCTTGCTTGCCATGCCTTTAGAAAATCCACACACACAGACCTCTAATTGCATGCTTCTTGTCACCACCATCTTGCTAAAAAATTTGGCATCCTTAACACTCTTGCCACCCATGCTTTTCACATTTTTTATAAAGGCCATATTGATCTTGAGCTATCACATCTCCATCAAGTTTTCAAGTTCAATGGTTATTCCAACAAGCTTATTTTAAAGCTTTCAAAATTGGAAAAAATCATACCAATCCCCCTCTCTCTCTTCCTATGCCTAGGGCCTCCTTATTTTCCACCCTCCCTATGTTGAATTCCTCTCCAACCGCATCTCCAAAATCCTTTATAAGAAAGGAATTTCTTGTGCCTTCAAACCCATCTCCACTATTAGAAAGTTCATCCCCTTGGTTAAATACCCATTGTCACCTCTTCTCCATTCCAAAGTGCACAAGATTGATTGCTCTTGTGGGACCACGTACATTGGAGAAAATGGTTGGACCATCAATACTAGGATTAAAGAACACATTGTTGATATTAGACATGATCAAATCTTATAGTTGGTTTTCACAGAGCATTCCTACCACACCAAGCATCACCATTGTCTTGAACACATTGTAGTTACGGTTAAGGAAGAAATTTTTTTCAAAAGAAAACTTCAAGAAGCCATCACCATAAGAAACCACAATACCAATCTCAATCATGATGAAGGTTGGCACATTATCCTAGCTTGGAAACCCATTCTGAACTCCCTCAATCCCACCCCTCCTCCTTAGTGTCCTCTCCTTTACACTCTTCCTCCCTCTTCATTGTCCCCTTCTCCTTTCCACCTCTGGGCCTCTCATTCTTTTGTCTCTGTGTTTTGGACCACACCCCCTTTCCCCTCCTTTCTCTTCTCTTACCTTTTGTATTTGTCCATCCCTCCTTTCCCTTCTCCTCTACTTTTCTTTCCTCTCTTTTTTCCCCCGTCCTCTATTTGTGCCTCCTCTTCTCTTCCATCCTCTTACTCTCTTGGTGGGTTTTGTCTCCTTTCTTGCATTTCTTTATTTTGGTTTGTATCTATTGATTGTGTTCTTTGTTACCTTTTCCTTTATTTCCTTTCCCTTTTTGTATGTGTTTGTGTGTCTATTTCATGTATGTGTATGTGTAGGTGTATGTGTTTGTATATGAGTAGGTGTTGATATATGTGTATGTGTTTTTGTATGTGTAGTTTTTGTAGGATGTGGGTGTTTTCTTATATGTATGTGTTTGTGATGAGGGTGCAGCCTGAGACATAGAAAATAACCCACAAATAAGAGAATAATTTTATTATTCAAAAAATGGAGCTTCTTACATGCAGAGGATCTCAAATCCCCAAGTTCTACAACACATGCAAGCTACAAAAATTCGCAATATGCGAGCTTGTCCCCCAAAAAGTTACCCAAAAAAAATTAGAAACCCGCCCATAAATAGAGTTCCTCTTTAGTTTGGAGCCAAAACAACATTAAAATTTGAGTTTAGGCAGTTTGGCACCGAAAATTAGAACTTAAAGTTCAAATTTCGAAAGAACATTTGCCATTGTATCTTCTAGAAAGTGTGCCAACTTCCCAGGGCCATAACTTTTTGGGTGATGCAAGATTGCCCTTACACCATTGGATGCTCCTGCATTAGACACGCAGGGTAATTTGAGAAGTGACCCCATCACGTCTCATATGGTGGAGGAAAACCCAAATAGTCAACCTCTGCCTTAGGCAACCAGGATGAATCTTCAACAGGCCTTCATTTCCATTTCACCAGATATTCTTCATACTGCTTGTTCCTGGTACTCCTTCCCACACGACTATCTAGGATTTATTCAATCTCTTCCTTTTCTGAAGTAGGTGCTAGAATCTCACACTATTCCATCGTTGGTACTTCCTCTGTGCCACCTTCATGATACTCTATCAAATCTGAAATGTTGAACACAAGGGAAATGTTGAATCCATTTGGCAACTCTACCTCATATGCATTCCCTGAATCATGCCTCTTCAAAATTTTACAGGGACCGAACTTCTTCATCTTCAATTTGTTATATGTTCCCACTAGAAACCTTTCTTTCCTCAGAGTAGGCCATCACTTCATCACCAATCTAAAACTCCTTATACCTCCTCTTTGATCTACCTTAGCCTTATACTGCATATTCATCTTGTTAATATGTTCTCTTACTGCTCTCATGTATATCCTTGATGGTGCGCAGAATCTTAAACCAACGCCCATTTTCTTCTCTTGAACCCATCGCACCTCCCTTTGGGCTGTTATGGGGCTACTACCTCCATACACAATCACGGAATGGTGATCTACTAGTGCTTCTGTTGATAGAATTGTTGTAAGAAAATTCTACCCGGGGTAAGATCAAGTCCCATCCCTTAGGTTTATATCCTACCAAACATCTCAGTAGGTTACCCATACTCCTATTAACAACCTCTGTCTGCCCATCTGTTTGTGCATGGTGTGTAGAACTGAACTTCAACTCTGTCTGCAACTTCTTCCACAAGGTCCTCCAAAAAAGTACCCCACAAATTTGGTGTCATGATCTAAAACAATACTCTTTGGCGGACCATGTAGCCTCACCACCTCTTTGAAGAACAAGTCAACAATGTGGACTGCATCATGGGTCTTCTGACATGGAATGAAATGTGCCATCTTTGAAAACCTATCAACCACCACAAAGACTGAATCATTCCCTGGTTGTGTCCTTGGCAAACTAAGAACAAAGTCCATACTTATATCCTCCCATGGCCTCTCTGGTATAGGTAAGGGCTGATATAAGCCTGTATTCTGACTCACTCCTTTAGCCATCTAACATACCCTATAGCATTGTACAAACTTCTTCACATCCTGTGACAACTGAGGCCGATAATAATGCTCACTGATAATGGCAATGGTCTTATCCCAACCAAAATGTCCTGCCATTCCTCCACTATGCTTCTCCTTTATCAGGTTCTCCCTCATGGAACTCCTCAAGATACACAATTGACTTCCCTTAAATAACATTCCATCCTGGATTATGAAATCTAGCCACCTTGTCCTGTCCACTGTAACAGGTTCCTTGCAAGCTTTCCAAGCCTCTACAAAATCAGGATCTTCTGCATACACTGTCTTGAGTTCATTGAACCCAACCACTTCGATCTGCATCTTTGACATCAATGTATGCCTCCTACTTAAGGCATCTACAACCCTATTTGACTTCCCACTCCTATGTTTCAAAACAAAGGTATAACTCTGCAAAAACTCTACCCATTTCATATGCCTCTGATTTAATTTTCCTTGACTATTTAGGTAATCAAGAAGGCCTAATGATCAAAGATATAGAAAAAACCGCAACAAATAATGTCTCCATTTCTTTAATGCTTGAACTATTGCATAAAATTCTTGATCATATACAGAATACTTTCTCTGGCATCATTTAACTTTTCACTGAAATAGGCAATGGGCTTACCTTCTTGGCTCAATACTGCTCCAATGGCACAACCACTGGCATCACAATCCACCTAAACACCTTGTTGAAATCTGGGAGGGCTAGAACAGGTTGCTCTGTCACCTTCTGCTTCAACAGTTCAAAAAATTTCCTCCCAAAGGTTCATAATTTGGAATTATTTTTCTATCCCCTCTCATTGTTTTAGTTAGGGGTCCACAAATACTACTGAAGTTTCTAATGAACTTTCTATAAAAACTAGTCAAACCATGGAAAGATCTCACCTCAGTAGCAGTTCTTGGGGTAGGCCATTCCAGAATAGCCTTCACCTTCTCTGGGTCCATCTTGAGACCTTCTGCAGAGACAACAAACCCCAAGTACACTAACTCCCTCTTCACAAAACTGCACTTCTTCAGATTAATCAATAGTTTCTCTTCTCTTAACTTCTCAAAGGCTCTTTGAATATGCATCAGATGCTCATCCAATGTCTTACTGAAAATCAAAATATCATCTAAATACACAATAACAAAACTTCCCAGAAATTCTTTTAGTACCTCATTCATGAGCTACATGAATGTGCTCGATGCATTAGTTAGCCCAAAATGCATGACTAACCACTCGTACAGGCCCTATCCTTTGAAGGTAGCCTTCCATTCATCTCTCTATTGAATCTAGATCTAGTGATATCCACTCTTTAGATCAATCTTTGTGAAGTACGGGGCTCCACTCAAACAGTCCATCAGGTTATCCATCCTTGGTAAGGGAAATCTGTACTTGATTGTTATCTTGTTTATGGCTCAAAGAATCTATACACATCCTCCACTCCCCATCCTTCTTTGGTGCTAGTACTGCAGGTACCGCACATGGACTCAAACTCTCCCGTATCAAACCCTTTCTCAACAACTCTTGAACTTGTCTGTTCAACTCCTCATTTTCTGCTTGAGTCATTCTATGAGCTACCTTATTTGGCAACCGGGCTCCAAGAATCAAGTCAATTTGATGACTGATCTTCCTTATTGTAAACCTCCTAGGTACATTATCAGAAACAATATCCCAAACTCATCCAACATCCTAGAAACTTCTTCTGGAACCTTCTAACTATCCTCCTTACTCACTCTAGGAATCAATGCATAACACACATGCTCATGCTTCATACCTTCTAAAAAATTTCTTCCATCTACATAGCAAATTCTAGCACTACTGCATACCTTCTCTTCAGTCTCCTTCAAGGGTTTCAACTTGTGATGAACCCCATCTTTTGTCAAGGAATAAGTGTTTGCATGGCCATCATGTATAGCTCACCTATCAAACTGCCACAGCCTCCCCAACCACATGTGACATGCATCCATGGGGATGATATCACAGAGTACCTCATCATGGTAGCTCTCGATCTTGAACTTTACTAGGCACGCCATTGACCAAAACTTTGTGGTCTTTTCTACAACCGTGCAATCCGATACGTGACAAGCGGGTGACTTTCCTCTTAGCTTCAACTTTGTGACCATCTCTCCGACACTAGATTATCGCTGCTCCCACCATCAATAATGACATCACAACATTTTCCTTCACACTTGCACCTTGTGAGAAACATATTCTTCCTCCGCTCTGTTCCTTTCCTCAGCCACTAGGGCTCTCTATAATCACTAGGGTTTCTCCTTTCAAGATCATCCTAATGTCCGATTGACTCCTCCTCATCTGCATACGCAACCCTTCCATGGCCTTCTGGCCTTTTGTCTGCCCTTCCTTGGTGTTGTGGACATTCATAGGCTCGATGCCCTTCTTCACCACACTGGAAACACGTTCCTTTGAAACCACCTTTTCCATCCGTCCATATTCCCTCATCCTTCAATTCTTTGATCACCTCACTTCATTTCCTTGACGAGGGCGGTTGCCACCCTTTGGTTTCGGTCGCTACACATCTTCACTTTCTTTCATCATCAATTTCGCTTCCTCACTGCCTTTCGCTATTCTTCCGCTTTGACCTTCTTGTCCTTTTTGCTTGCCATCAAATCTTTTGTTTAGCTTCTCTTCCACCTTCAGAGCAAACTGATACACATCCTCAATGGTGGTCATTCTGACTAGGCTTAACTCCTCCTGAATGCTCGGTCGTAACCCATTAAGATATCGGCTACCTTCTCCTTATTGGCCTTTGTGTGGCCTGTTCTAATGATTATCTTGTGAAAATATACAGTAGATTCTTTCACAGATCTGCTTCCTTGCTTCAACCTTGCAATTTCTTCAATAAATTTAACTCGTAGTCCACCGTATGAACCGCTTCTTCAGTTTCTCTACCATGCGATCCCATCTGGTGATATTTCCTTTTCCTCTTCGATTCCTTTCCAACTGGACCTCTTTCCACCAAATACTGGCATGGCCCTTCAGCTTCATTTTCACAAGCTTAATCTGATTTGGGTCCTCTATTTCCTCATACTCAAAATATTATTCTAGCTTGTTGATCCAGTTGATCAACTCTTCTAGGTTCAGACTTCAGAATAATTGGGGACTTCTACTCTGGGTCTTTTCCCAATCTTCGAAATGGCCCTTATTAGCTGCATTTGGTCTTGATCAATTACTTCTTCTTCCTCTTCTACATCTGAACCTTCTTTCTCCTTCATCCTCACTTTCCTCCCTCAAGTTTAACCCTCTTCTCAACTACTCTTGTAACGCATCAATTTGTCTTTGGAGGGCTGCCAGTGCATCTCTTCCACCAACATTTATGCCACCTCAACCACCTCTAGCACCACCACGCCTACCAAGCATCACTCTTGGAGGCATCTTTCTTGACCTCGACCCACAACCACAGTCCTGGTGTGAACTACCTCACGATCGATGATCTGTCCACACGCTCAAGAAAACCCACTCTGATACCACTTGATGAGGGCGTAGCCCAAGACATAGAAAATAACCCACAAATAAGAGAATAATTTTATTATTCAAAAAATGGAGCTTCTTACATGCAGAGGATCTCAAATCCCCAAGTTCTACAACACATGCAAGCTATAGAAAGCTATAGAATAACCCTTTCGCAATATGCAAGCTTGTCCCCCAAAAAGTTACCCAAAAAAAAATAGAAACCTGCCCATAAATAGAGCTCCTCTTTAGTTTGGAGCCAAAACAACATTAAAATTTGAGTTTAGGCGGTTTGGCACTAAAAATTACAACTTGAAGTTCAAATTTCAAAAGAACATTTGCAATTGTATCTTCTAGAAAGTGCACCAACTTCTCGGGGCCATAACTTTTTGGGTGATGCAAGATTGCCCTTACACCACTAGATGCTCCTACATCAATTTTTGTTTTTGTATATGTATGTGTTTGTATATGTGGGTGTGTAGGATCATGATGGGCCAAAAAGTGGCGATATGGTGGGTATGTGTAGGGTATGTGGCTGCCGACTTTTTTTTAATCCAAAATTGATGAAATGAAAAGGGTTTTTAAAGGAGATTCTCAGCTTTCCACCAATATAAATTATGCTTTACTTTGAATTTAATCAATAATTATCATTTATTTTCTATTTGAATTATGACTAAAGTCCTAATTAATAGATTGATTGAAAAACATCTATACTTTTCAAATGGTGTCCCAATTTTTGAATCCAAAATATGTCACATTCTATGCTCCATATACTATAGGATTTAAAAAATAAAAATTGAATTTCATGAAGTTTTGACCAAGTTAAGGAGGTCAGACATATGAGTTTTGTATATTTTCTAAACTTTGTAACAAAAAAATCATAATTAATTATTTACTTGGAAAAAAATTACAAAAAAATATGCATCACATTAGGACATGAGTCCTCTACTTATATCTAAAATATTATAATTTTTTTTTATCATTTTATTGTGGTTAGGGTGGTCGGACAAACACCTACTTCTTATTTTTTCCCTGAAATTTAAGTACTCTTTGCATTGAAATTTCAAATTTTCACCAAATAGATTTAAAAAAAAAAAAACCTAGTAGTTTAGAAACTACATTAGATTTTCTACATATTCTATTCTTACATATTTTTTAAATAATATAGATAACTTATTCAAATTTTTACATCAAGTTTCCTAAATTTGATTGTTTTGAATTTTTCGCCACTTCAGGGCTTGTTTTTTCCATGATGATCCTGCACATACCCATGTGTGTGTGTGTTTGCACACGTGCTTATGTATGCGTATTTTCTTGTTCATGGTGCTTCTATCTTTCCTTTTCTCCTTTCTTAGTGTTTGTGTATGTTCCAGTGTTTACATTTGTGTTTTGGTTTTTCTTAATTTAATTAATTAAGATTATTTTTTATATTCTATTTTAATCATGATTTTATCATATTTTATTTTATTTTTAGCCGATAGGCTCTTTGTGTGAACTTTGCTTGGAATTTTTGTCAGCCTTCTCATTTTTCAAATTTCTAGTAGTCGAGAAAAGGTTGGTGGATATTATAAAACTTTGGTCAGAATTTTTGTCAGTCTCCCAGTATTGTAGCCTTCTAATGGCTGTGAAAAAGGTGGCAAAGGTAGTTGTTGGCTGCCTTGGGAATAGGGTGGCATTTTTTGCCGCTGTGTGGATAGAGAAGGCTAGGGAGATAAATGTTGGATCACATCAACATTAATTGTTGTATGCTTTGCATGTATTGGCAATGGTCATCATAACAACTATCATTTAATGCCTCAGGGAATAAAACAAATGTCTGAATAATTTTCAAAATGGAATTGTTTGGTGTCATTCTGTTGCTATACCTGCTATGAGGGCCGTGAGCGATGAGGGTAAGCTTCTATGAGGGTGCAAGCTCGATTAAGCTTTGTGTAGCTTCTGCAAAGGTGGGTGGATGTTATGTTGTGTTTTTTACATGGGGAATGGTTGGAAAAGGAAAAGAAAAGTGTCACCTACGATAATATTTTTCCCATTTTTGTGCAGGAAAGCTAGCAGGAAGAGGTGGGTTTGAAGCAAGTGGGAATAGGTGCATGTCGAAGAAACCATTGGTATTATTTTTTGATTTGTGGTTCACGGTGTGTGACAGGTTGTATTGTTTGATTTGCTATTAGGTACTCTTGATTGTTTGAAATTTTGAAAAGTTGTTAAGAAAATACAACATAGTTTCTAAAAATGAAATCTTGTCTCGTTTATGGTTCACATTTTGTATGTCTTTGCATGGATTTGATGTTGTGCTTTTTTGTGGGTTTTTTTATGGTTTCCATTTTTTGGCTATGTTTGGAGGCTTGAAGAAACAAGGTAGCCTAGAGAAAGCTAGCAGAAAGAGGTTTGTTTGAAGCAAGAGGGAAGAGGTGTATATGCAAAAACCTGTTTGTCATATAGTTTCATTTGTGGTTCGTCATTTTTGTGAGGTAGTATTGTTTTATCTATGATAAGGTACTATTCATGGCTTCTAATTTTGATAAGGTGTTGTTGAGAAAAGACTATATTATTTGTGAAAAGGACTATTGTTTGGTCTAGGGTTCGCGTTTTGTGGGTTTCTATGTCTAGGTCGCTATTGAAGCCAATGTTGGTTGATTTGTGGCTTGCATTTTGCAATTATGGGTGGAACAAAATTAAAAAGTTAATGTTTTACACTCCATGTTTGGTTACATTAGACATTGTTGATTATTGTTCTTTGTGTTAGGCTATATTGTATCATATTTGATAAGGTGTTGTTGAAAAAGTTGTATTGTTTCAATTTTCGAGAAGGTTTTGTAGAGAAAGGAGTATGTTTTTTGATGGGTTTGTCACTATTAATTCTGGAGAGGGCATTGTTGAGGAGGCTATATTGTTTCTATTTATGGTAAGCTTTTGTTGAGAAATGAGTATAGTTTTACTTGGGTTGGTTACTGTGAATCCGCCCTTTTTTGGCAGGGAATATAGTTTTATCTGCAATAAGGTACTGTTGATTGCTTCAAATTTTGATAAGGTCTTGTTGAGAAAAGAGTGTATTGTTTGTGAAAATGACTATTGCTTGCTTTATGGTTCCCATTTTCTGTCTATAGTTTTGCATGGGTTCCTATTGTCATTTTTATTGTTTTGTGGGTTTCTCGATTTGGGTCAGTCTTCAAACCAATATTGTTTGATTTATGGCTTCCATTTTTTGGTAATGGTTGCAACGGAATAAAATAGTTAATGCTACACATTGTTAATGAAAAATGAAAGTGACAAATCCATCTAGAAATATACTCCTTTCCAAACAAATGCTAATTTACATATTGTCTATCAAATACAGATGTTCACCACACTAAATTTCACATTTTTTTAATTATTTTTCCACGGTAGACTCCAGCTAAAATGGCTAATTTTGTTTCTATTTGTGACAAGCTTTTGCTGAGAAATAGTATATTTTTTACTTGGGTTGCTTTCTATGAATCTTTGTTGGTTTCTCTTTATGGGTTCCTTTTTGTGGCTATGTATGGAACAAAAGATAATTGTTTTTGATAATTTTTGTTGTCTATCTTCAACTATATTGTGCCATTTTTTATAAGGTTCTCTTCAAAAGGCTATGTTGCTTCAATTTTTGATGTGGTGCTATTGAGAAAATATTATCATCTTTTTTTAAAGAAATATTGTTTCGTTTAGGGTTGTGTTATGTGGATATTGTTTTCGTTGGGTTTTGTGGCTATAGTTTTGTGGATTTGTCCAACTGGGTTGCTATTGAAACCAATGTTGCTTGAATTATGTCTTCCATTTTGTGGCTATGGTTGGTACATAATAGAATAGTTAATGTTGTGCACTTTATGCTTCATTGGAGTGGGTATTGTTGATTATTGTTTTCTCTCTTAGGCTATATTGTATCATTTCTGACAAGGTGTTGTTGAGAAGGCTATATTGTTCGCATTTTTGATAAGGCTATGCTCAGAAAGAAGTATATTTTTTGGATGGGTTTGTCACTATTAATTTTCGAGAAGGCTCTGTTGAGAAGGCTATACTGTTTCAATTTTTTAATAGGCTTCTATTGAGGAATGATTATATTTTAACTTTGGTTTGTTTCTGTGAATCTTTGTGGGTTTTTCTTTATGGATTTCATTTTGTGGTTGTGTTTAGAACAAAATAAAATTGTTGATGTTATGGAGTTTTTATTGGTTGTTGTGTTTATTGGGATATATTGTTTCCTCCTCAGAAAAGGGTGTTGTTGAGCAGTCTTCCATTTGTTGTTAAGTTGTATTTTTTTTTATTGTTGATGGGTACCTTGGGTTGTTTTTTTGCCTTGGTTTGTTACCAGGTGCAATTTTTTATGCTTTGCAACAATCAATAGTGCCCTTTGGAAAATAGCATGAAAGTTTTAGAGATACTTGAGGAACAGTTTTCTCAATATGCACATCTTCCCACAGCCAATGATTGCACTTGCACCTCCACAAAAGCTTGTCCTCCTTGCTCACAACTATTATATATATGAACATATATATATATATATATATATATATATATATATATATATATATATATGTGTATGTATATGTATATCTATATATATGTGTGTGTGTGTTTATATATATATGTCTCTATGTGTGTGTATATATGTATATATATAAATATACACACACACAAAGACATATATATATATATATATAAACACATATATATAGATATACATATATATACATATATATTTGTATTTGTCTATATTTATACCTTTCATTTTGTGGTGGTGATCGGTATGGAATAAAATTGTTTATCCTTGTGGCTATGTTTACAATGCAATAAAATTGTTAACGTTATGCAAATTTTGTTTGTTTTGTGATTTTTTGTGGGCTGATTATAATGGATCTTGTTTTCTGCTTATGCCTGCAACATAATAAAATTTAAAAGATGATGCATATTTTGTCGATTGTTGTTGAGTGGCTTGGGTTATATTCTTCCATTGGTTTGTTACTCTGCATTTCCCCCAGTTTTGTGTAATGAACAATGCATGTATATGTGCATCTAACTTCATATATATATATATATATATATATATATATATATATATATATATATATATATATATATATATGTATATATATGTGTATATATTTATATATATGTATATATATATGTATGTATATATGTATGTATATATGTATATATTTGTGTATACATATATGTATGTATATATATATCTATGTATATATGTATATATTGTAAATGGAAGCCATAAATGAAACAATATAGCCTAAGGTGGACATCAACACCATGAACTGTATAACATTAACTATTTTATTCTATTGCACCCATTCCCATAGATCATTGGAAGTCATGGTTAGAAGCCTATGCAAAACCTCTACCACAAAAGGCTGGCCCATATATAACTAAAGTGTATACATATACGTGTCTATATATTTGTATGTGTATACATATATATGTGTATATATTTGTATGTATATATGTATGTATATATATATGTATATATGTGTATATATATTTCTATATATGGATATATATATATATATATATATATATGTGCATATATATATGTATTTATGTATATATATGTATATATATGCATATATATCTCTATATGTAGATGTATATATCTATATATGTATGTATATATATATGCATATACATGTATATATATGTGTATATATGTATGTATATGTATGTATATGTGTATATATATACGTATATATACATAAATATGTTTATATATATAGATATATAAGTGAATGTATATATGTGTATATATATATATGTATATATTTAGCTGATAGGCTATTTGTGTGAACCTTGCTCGAAATTTTCATCAACCTCCCCATTTTTTAGATTTTCGGTGGTCAGGAAAAAGGTTACAAATATTAATAACTTTGGCCAAAATTTTTGTTAGTCTCTTGGTATTGTAGCCTTTTGATGGTCGTGGAAAAGGTGGCGGAGGTGGTTGTTGGCTGCCTTGGGAATAGGGTGGCATTTTTTGTTGCCGCATGGATAGAGAAGGCTGGAGAGATAAATGCTAGATCATGTCAACATTAATTGTTGTAAGCTTTGTGTGTACTGGCTATGGTCGTCATAACAGCTATCATTTAATTCCTTGGGGAACAAAACAAATGTTTGGGTAATTTTCAATAAGGAATTATTTGGTGTCGTTTTGTTGCTATACCTGCTATGAGGGTTGCAAGTGAAGAGGGTTGGCTTCTGTGAGGGTGCAATCTTGATTAAGCTTTTTGTAGCTTTTGCAAAGGTGGGTGGAGGTTATGTTGTGTTTTTTGCATGGCCGAATGGTTGGAAAAGGGAGAGAAAAGTGTCACCTATGATAATATTTTTCCCAGTTTTGTGCAGGAAAGCTAGCGGGAGGAGGTGGGATTGAAGCAAGTGGGAAGAGGTGATGTTGGGAAAAACACTTGGCGATATCATTTGCTTTGTACCTTGTGGCTTGGTTCCTGATTTTAGTAGCCATTGTCAATCGTTGTTGCCTTCCCTGATTTGCATTGTTCCATTTTCAGTACTATGCTATTAAGAAGGGTATATTGTGTTCTATAAGGTATTGTCATTGTCCCTTGCCAGGCATTGGCTAGGTTGTTTCATTTCCATGCACCTATCTCTAGAAAGAGCATTTGAATAGTCCCTTTAACAGCTCAAAAAATGTGTTAACCACATGTATGTGGTAACCAATGTTCTTTAGCATGTTTAATGGAGATCCTATTGTTATAAGAATCCCTTTTCAAGAATGAAAGAAATAACAAATTTGTTTTGAAATGAATTTAACTATATTCTCAATACAATAAATTTGAATGCTTTGTTTCCCTTTTTAAATAATGTCTTGTTTAATATATATTTCTTATTAAAATGAGTTGCAAGCATGCTTCATGTGGTGCTTAATTATCAAAAGCACATGTATATAGCCATATATATATGTACACATGTAAATATCTATTTATGTAGAGACTGCTTTATCTAAATAGATGTGTATACCATATTTTTTTCCTCACTATGCAACTATCTCATTCAAAATTATGGAGAGACCAAACATCCAGACTAAATTTTCCCTCATTTTCCTCAACGAAAAGGCTACAAATTTAAATCTTTTGTTGCCTATAATATATTACCTAACCCGAAGCAAGGCATTATTATAGGCAACAAAAGATTTGAATTTATAGCCTTCTCATCCAGTCAATTGAGGGAAAATGTTGTGTGGATGTTTTCTTTCTTCAACGCTAGATGGTATCGACATTGGTTCTTGTATGGTTTGCATGTGTTGGTGATAGTTGTCATAGCAACTATTGTTTATTCAATTGTACCTGTCGTTTTGTGGTTATCATTGCAGCATAACCATATGATTGCTTTGTTTTCCTTTGTAGATAATGTTCTCTTTAGTATATAAGTCTTATTGAAATGAATTCAATCCATACTTCATATGATCGTTAATTGGCATAAGAAGCTCCTAAAAGTCAAAATATGTTTAGAATTCAATTATTGGAAAATACAATGATTCAAAGGTGCATATGTCTTCCTCTTTCTTGTTGATATCTTGCATTCCACTTTTGTAGGCTTTGCATCTAATACTTGTTTAAGCATTAAAATAGTTTGTGCTATTTTCCATGGGGCATTGTTGTTTGGTCTTCTGTTGGATTGAATAAACTGTTTCATTTATCATTTCAATTATTCTTATTGAAAGAATAAAGACATAAAGGTTCAATGAAGGTGATCTTACTAGTTTTGCTTATAATAATATGTCCAGTAGTCAATTATTGGTAGTAGGATGGCTCAGATGTGCAACATTTAATAGTTGTTGAAGTATTGGTGGTTATGGTTGCATTGGAATGAAATATTTGATGTTATATAGTTGATATTTGATTGCATTATGGACTGTTGATTATTGATCTCTAGGTTGGGCTATATTGTTCTATTTTCGATAAGGTGGTGTTCAAGAGATTGTATTGTTTCATTTTTTTATAGGGTTCTCGTGAATGCATTTCTATAAGTATATCTATATATATATGTACATATATAGATATATATGTGTATATATGTATACATATATATACATATATAGATATATATGTGTATATATGTAAACATATATATACATATATAGATATATATGTGTATATATGTAAACATATATATACATATATGTATACATAGACATATATGTATATGTATATGTATATGTATATGTATATATGTATGTGCATATATATATATGCACATAAATATATACATATATGTCTATGTATATATATATACACCCATATATCTACATATAGTGTGTTATTGAAAATTGCATACACATTTGCTTTGTTTTCTGAGGAATTTAAAGATAGATGTTATTTGCACCATCACCCCTACATGGAATCCATACAACAATTAATGTTGATGCCATTTTGATGGCCTTCTCTATCGTCGTGCCAAATGTTTTTTATTTAAAAAATCAAAAAATAATATTGTTTGATTTATGGCTCTTGTTTGGTGGTTATGGTTGCATCAGAATGAATTGGTTGATGTTATATAGTTGGTATTTGATTGCATTATGGACTATTGATTATTCATCTCTAGGTTAGGCTATATTGTTCTATTTTCAATAAGGTGGTGCTCAAGAGGTTGTATTGTTTCAATTTTTGATAGGGTGTTGGTGAATACATTCCTGCTAGTATATCTATATATATGCGTACAAAAATTATCACAAGTGACACTTTTGTCTTAGTTTTGCAAACATCATCACCTACGAAAAAACAAAAAATAGCCTCCAACCACCTATAGAAAATTGTTTATTATACATATATATCCATAGGTGGTCTACAAACAATAAAATATTGTGTGCCTAATGCCAGCGACACACATACATGCAAATAGGAAATGTAAAGTCACACAAAACAATTTTTTTCCTATTGTCAACCCTATCATATTGGGTCATTGACCATGATGGGGTCTCACCAAAACCCTAAGCAAGAACATTCAACATGGTCAAATAAATCTTTCTTATGACACTTACTATACAGTCCATCACTGTAACAACTCCTTTTTTGAGGCTCAAAAAATAATTAGGAAGGTGTATTTAATGCATCCTTGTCCTCCTTGCTGATAGCTATCTTGAACAAGAAGCTGAACCCAGAGAATGAAACCAACAATATGTTATCAAAAATTGAAACAAGACCCTTTGAGAAAAAAACCAATATAGCCATAGGGCAATGCCCTTTGAAACATTGTGTAGGTATTTGCTATCTTCCCAGCTATTTGAAAAGGAAGCTACTACTTATAGCCATTGCCACTACATGGAAACCATACAACGATTAATGTTGATGCCATTTCACTAGCCTTGTCTATTGATGCAGCAAATACTTTGTATTATAAAATCAAAAAATAATCTTCCACCTTTCTTTCTAGGCCACACTAAATGGAGGCCAAAAATGACACAATATAGCCTATTGTACACAAGAACAGTGAACAGTGTATTGTGCATAACATTCACTATTTTATTTCATTGCAATCATCACCACAAAGTGAAAGCCATATATTAGACAACATTGGTATCAACTGTTAGCCATATGGTGGATCGTAGACAACCTTGGAAAACATAGTAACAACTCCATGCAAAACCAACGCTACAAAAGTTGAACCATGAATCAAACAATATTAGTTTGAATAAACTATATAGTATTTTCCCAATAAAACCTTACCAAAAAGGAAACAATATACGCTAAGGCAGATAATGACAATCAACATTGTCTTGTACAAAAGAACGCAACCTATATAACATTAACTATTTCATTTTGTTCCAACCATGGCCACAAAAATATTACCTGCAATAGCGACACATATAGAACCCCCACAAAACACACTTGTAGTCACAGATTGATTCAAAGCCTCCACCATAGAATGCGAACCATAAATGAATTAATATTGGTTTCAACAGCAACCCAAATGGAAAAATTCACCAAAAACACACCAGATTAACTATTTTACAACCACTCACCCAAAAAGAAAGCCATAAATGAAACAATATAGCCAACGGTCACCCACATGCCAAAACCTACAAAACTATTCAGTCTTTTCAACATTAATCAACACAATGGCACAATATTGGTTTCAAGAGTAACCTAGATGAAAAAGCCCACAAAAAATAAATGAGTTAAACATAGGAAATGCAAAAAACAAACAATATTGCCTTCCACCCATGGCAGCTACATGGAAACCATAAACCAAAAAAAATAGACTAAGCTACAAAGCAACAATCAACAATCCCCTTTGGAAAATAACACATTCACCAAAAAACATACAAGATAAAGTATTTTCCAACTATTCACACAAAACAGAAGCCATAAATGAAACAATATAGCTGCATGGAGACTATAACTGAAACAATATGGCCTAAGCGAGGCAACAAGAATCAACAATGGGCTATTCGAATGATGCTTAACTTATGGCTTCCATTTTTTGGCTATGGTTGCAACAAAATAAAATAGTTAATGTTGTACACTCTATGTTTGGTTACATCAAGTATTGCTCATTAATGTTCTCTACCTAAGGCTATATTGTTTCATTTTTCGATAAGGTCCTATTGAAAAGGCTATATTGTTTCAATTTTTGATAAGCTTCTGTTTGGAAAGGAGTATATTTTTGGATGGCTTTGTCACTGTTACTATTCAAGTAGGAAATCCTGAGAAGGCTATATGCTTTCAATTTTTGATAAGATTTTGTTGAGAAATAAGTATATTTTTACTTTTGTTTCTCACTGTTATATATATATATATATAGAGAGAGAGAGAGATATGTATGTACATGTATATGATACCAATTCACTTGCCTTGTTTATTGGTGTGCCAAATTATTTTCAATATATCTTTTTGGTAATTTATTTCCTGTCATCTCTTGGGCCTTGGGCCTTCTGGAACCTCTTCCATCTTTCTGCCTCTTTTTATACCTGTTGGGTCTGCAACAAACCACTTTCATCTCCTTGAACTCTCTATCCTGATGATGGATCACGGAGTGTGATCCGAAATGTTGATCCAAAAAAGCTCACACAATCTAATCCAGAAATAGCTGCTCTAATAAAAAATAATCTGCCACCTTTTCCCCAGCCATGCTAAATGGAAGCAATGAATGAAAGAATATAGGCTAACGTAGACAACAACAGTGAACAATGCCCTATGCAAAACAACATAAACCACATAACATTAACTATTTTATTGCATTGCAACCATCGCCACAAAATGAATGCCATACATATATATACATGTATATTTGCATGTATATGTGTATCTAACTTCAACTATATAAATGTATATATATATATATATATGTGTGTGTGTGTGTGTGTGTGTGTGTATGTATGTGTATACATATATGTATATATATCTATGTTATATGTATATATATGTATATATATGTGTATGTATATATATATGCACATATATATCTATATATCTATATATATATATGTATATATAATGTCCATAAAATTGCCTATTTTGTTGTGTTGCAAGCATCGATGGTAAATGGAGGTCACAAATGAAACAATATAGCCTAAGCTAGACATCAATAACATGAACTACATAACATTAACTCTTTATTCCATTGCAGTACATATATACATATATATAAATATATATATATATACACATATATATACATATATATATGTGAAGTTAGATGCACATATACACGCATTTTTCATTGCACAAAGCTATGAAAAATACAGAGTAACAAACCAATGGAACAATATAACTTAAGCCATGCAACAACAATCTACAAAATCTTCATTATCTTTAAAATTTCATTATATTGCAGACATAAGCAGAAAATAAGATCCATTGAAAGCAACCCACAAAAAATCACAATCCAAGTAAGAGTTATGCTCGAAAAATGGTTTTTCCAATATGTACCTCTTCTCGCTTGCTTTCTTTGCCCTCCGTTCTTTCTCCACCACCTACAAAATATGGGCACAAAATTATCACAACCCACACTCTTCTAGTGCTTTTGCAACACCAGTACACGCAAATCATACAACAACTAATATTGAAGCAAACCAACATTTAATTTTAGTAGCCTTTTGTATCCACACGATAGGGAAAATGCCCCCTTGGTCCCAAGGTAGCCAACAACCGCCCCTGCAACCTTCCCACACCCACTAGAATGCTCTAGAACTGGGAGATTGATAGAAATTCCAACCACATTTATAACCTTTCTACCACCCTCTCCCAACCAACGAGAGCCTTGGAACTAAGGAGGGTCAAAAGCCAAACCATAATTCAAATAATATTGGTCTGAACAAACTATATAGTCTTATCTCACTAGGCCCTTTTCAAAAAGGTAACAATATACCATAAAAAAATGCAACTTGTATAACATTAACTATCTCATTGTGTTGCAACCATCGCCATAGAAACATGCCTTTCAACAATGACCCACATGAAAAATGCACACAACACAGAAAGCTCAAAGTAACAAACTGATTCAAAACCTTCACCACAAAGCGCAAACCATATGTGAATCGATATTGGTTTCAATAGAAACCCAGATGGAAAACTTCACCAAGAACACACCCAATTAACTCTCTTGCATCCATTGACACAAAAAAGAATCCAAAAATGAAAATCCAACACAAAAAACAAACATTGTTCCCTTCTAACCAACATGAAAACACAGATAACACAAATGAGCAATGGCCTATGGAAATCATGGATTGTCCTCACAAAACTCTAGAAACAGTTTTTCCAATATGCACCTCCACCCACAGCTCTACCTGCTTGGTTCAAATGCAGTTGTCCCTACTTTACAGAACCAATACAACAACCTAGGAAATGGCACTATCAATAAGAGTGATGGGCAACATTTAATCACTATGGAGAGATATAGAGATATGCATGTATGTCATAGCACATGAAAACAAGACTAATTCCATAGAAAATTCATGATTGTTGTCATTTAGATTACCCTCTACTATTCCTCAATAGCATCTTATTGGAAACAAAACAATATAGTTGCAACTATAGACTAGCAACCAACAATGCCTTGTGGACAACATCAAAAATTCTATATCATACACTATTGGATTGTGAATCAAATTTGGAAGGATATTACGAGAGCTGAAGACATAAAACAGTTTGTGGTATTCTCTTAACTTCCAAGAGATTTTCAGCACATTGAATGTGGGAAGCAATGTTTCTTATTATGCTTAATATGAAGCCTATTATTGCAAAAATTTCCCTTAAAGACAAAAGAAATAATAGCTATCCTAGCAAAGCAATAAACAAGGGGACAAGTTTATATCAATGTTGTCTACATCTTACTTTGGACACATACATATGTGCATAGAGGAAAAGAACCATAGATGTATATATATATGTAGATATATACATGCATAGAACCATATCCACAAGTATATTTAGATGATGGTGATATATTTTCTCACCTAATGAAGTTGTAGAGTTCGAATCCATTAATATGATGGAATATATTATGTGGGAGACACCAGTAGAAAACGAAATCCATTAAAAGCAGCCCACAAAAAATCACAATACCAAAAAAAGTTGCATAACGTTAACAATTTTATTTTGTTCCAAACATAGTCAGAAAATGCAAGCCATAAATAGAAACTGACAAAGATTCATAGTAAAAAACCAAGGAAAAATATACCCATTTCTCAACTAGACCTTGTGGAAAAAGGGTTAATGTGTTCCACCTACTTGTGGGAATATATGTAAGTGATGGTGGATAGAAAGAATGTTCATTGATATATACTAATCCATAACTTTGTTTTTGTTCAAACATCTTTGGAATCATAAGTTTTTTTTCCACTATTTTATAGTTATGTTTTCTGCATCTAATATCATACATCTATATTTTCTTTTATAGTCAAAATGAAATCAGTTACTATAATAGTCAATAATGGCTTCTGGATAACAACATAAACTCTATAATATTAACTATTTTATTATGCATTTCAAATGAGGGAGTATAGCTAGAGCTACTGAACAATAGTTAGATTCCATTATAGAAAACAAAATAGCTTACTTTAATATATTGCAACCATTTCCATAGAATGGAAGCCATAAATGAGATAATATTAAATTTACCTGTGTGTAGATTTGTATGTATGTCAAAGTGCATGTCAGCAATGCACATACGTGCTCTTCCCAATGTTTATTATTTTCTAAAAATAGCTATTTGTCTGAAAGTTGAAAGGGCATAGTTCAAATGATATACTTTATATTAACTGTTATATACAACATTGAAGCCTTTTCCCTAATTATTTATTTTCCTTTGTATTCTTGGTGTGTCTAGGGAAAAAATGGAGGCATTTTAAAATTGAAACAGTAAACTTGGAATAAAAAATTGTATGTTAAGTATTGTTTGAATCATTCAATCCCTTCCTGTCATATTCTTAATGCTTGTGTAAAAAAAATTGAGTATCCATGTTGTGTTTTGAAGCCATAGACCTTGTAGTTAGTCACCGGCATTGCAGCTCTCAGCTTTTAAAAGAGAAAACCTAACAATTTTGGTGGCCTCTATCTCTATTGAGGCTAGCGAACAATCCTCAAGCACCACTCTTGTAAGTCTATTTATTGTTTAGTTTTTTTGCTGCTACCAATGATATTGACACTTTCTCAAGTGCTCCAAAAAAATTGAGTATATGGTTCAGTTGAATTATCAATTGCTATGATATATGTTCTAACTCATTTATAGCAGAAATCTTTCTCTTTTCTTTCCCTTTCAATTTGTTGGCCAGTTGGGATTGACTTATGTATTACAGGCAGAAATTTCACAGCTTTGAAATGTGTCAATATTGATGTTTTCCTTTAGAGTTGAGTCATAGTCATGAATATCTCATTGCTACCACTATGCTGAGTTTAATTGCCTTGTAGGATACAAATGTGAATCCATTGTTAACAACACATGCCATACAATCTATAGATGCTAGAGAAGCTATCCCATCTCCAGTCATCTAGCTAATGTATTTCCAAAAAATAGGAGGTGATCAAAGCCCAATTGATTGGTACAAAGTCATCCTCTCTGATGGAACCCACGTGTAGATAGGAACTTTTCCTATAGAAAATAATGACCTTTTGCTTATAGGCGCATTGAAAATAGGTTCAATTTTTTGTTTTACAAACTATTTGTGTAAAAATTTGCAGGAATAAAAGTTAGATATAGTTCTACCTTACTTCTACTTGTATTTTTTTGCTTCCTTTTTTGTGGGGAGTGCCTTTTAAAGTATTTAATGTTTGTTTTGAACCAGGGAAATTTTCATACTGTCCCTAGATATCAAAATGACAAATTTGCAGCTAATTGGAAAACCTAAATATTTGTTTAGAGATCAACAAGAACAAATAGTTGGTTGTGATTCACCCTCCCCATCCAAACAAGCCTCAACATTTGGAATTAAGACATCCCCAAGGCAACAAGATGCTCCTACAAATATCAGCCTTGTTAAATGGTTGAGTGTTTACCAAACCAAATGGATGATAAAAGGCCAAGTAACAACAAAGAGGGATATGAATGATTACAGTAGACAAGGGTGACAGGGTCAGGTATTCAGCTTTGATATTATTGATGATGACGGAACGAAAATATGAATTACATGCTTCAATGACATAGCACAATTGCTTTATGATAGGGTTGAGGTGGGTCGTACTTATTATGTGTCAAAGGGATTGGTGAGACAGGCATACAAGAAATTTAATAAGTTAAATAGCCAGATGGAAATCATTTTGGATCAAAACTCAATGTTAAAATGATGTAATGATGAGGCCTTTGTGCTAGAGAAAGTATTTAAATTTTTCCCATTAAATGAAATTGCAAATTGCACAAATAACACTTTGATTGATGTTATTGGCACTATGGTACATGTAGGAATGGTGTCGACTATACAAAGCAAGGATCAATCCCAAACAATTTGGAGGACAATTAAACTTAATGATTTGTCATCCTTTTCAATTGATCATAATTTTTGGGGCTCAAATTAGGAAGGAAAGGGTGGTGAGTTGGAGAGGTTGTACACCCCTGGTACAACTCACATCCTTGCTGTTAAAAATGCACATGTTGGGTACTTCAATGGAGTAGTTCTAAACACAGCCATAGGGACTCTTCTATATATAGATCCTGACATACCAGAAGCACAACCCTTGATCCAATGAGGGCATGTTGACTTGCCAACTGTTGAGTCCCCCTGAATAGTGCTATGAAAGGTTGCTTTGGGAAATGGAAGAGTCACTATTGCATATATATTGGATCACTTCCTTGGCTTGCTAGAAACTTTACAAGCTACTCTGAAGGAAATAATAAAATATATAAAAATTAATGCATTTTGTTACACTGCATGTCCATTGCAGGTGAATGGAAGGAAATGTAAGAAAAAGTGTGAACAATCCAAGCAAAATAAATGGCTCTTCCCTAAATGCCAGACAACAATAGCTAACTATGACTTTCGTTATTTATTGCAGCTAAAGATGGAAGACCACACAGGGAAGATTTGGGCAACTACTTTTGACAAGGCTGCAATGAGCCTATTACAAATGTCAGCAAAATAGCTTTACATGTTGCAATATGAGTCTACCACTACAATGACTATTGAGTTTGTTATCAATGTTGTTACCTACACCTCATTTGTTTTTAGTGTTCTAATTAAAACTCGAACTTATAATTTAGAAACAAGACTCAAAACAATGATAGTGAAAGTTGCAAGGGTTAACTTCGAAGTTGAATGCAAATTGTTATTGTCAGAATTGTCTGCTATTTCCCCTATCATGCAAGAGTCTCCAGAGATAGTTGTTGTGCTTCCTTGAACACCTAAACAACCATGCCTAATTGTGGCTTTGCATATTTATTATAGTTTATGTTAACTAGATATTTACTTCATTTTCTTCCCTCACACTACTTGTTACATCAAAAAGACCTTTCCTCGTGACTGCTATTGCTTTACTATTGGTTTCACTGGTTATATATTAAGACAATGAAGTATACCATATAATCTTTAAGGAAAAAATATACAGTTGTTTTGTTTTATATTATTCATGTTATAATTTTGTTCCATGTTAAGTGTATACATATGATTTAATTTAATGTTTATTTATATAGAGTTTTCCTTTTTAAGAGATGTATCAGTATCTACAGTTGTTCATATATCTACTTGTGGACACAGTTGTATGCATGTGTACATTTACGTATGTATTTAGATAAATATACATGCATGCAATTCAAATCTCCCAGTGCATACAACTTTTTGGTACAAATGTGCATAGATGTATATGTGTACTAGATATCTATGTGTATATACATGCACAATTCAAGATTTATAGGTGTTTGTGAGTTATTTAATAGAGAATATTGTTCTCATCTTGTTTTCAATGTTCTCAATGGATAGAGTATCTTGACAGAGTTCTATGTAGATATTTTTGTCTATGGTGTATTTGTCTATGTAAGTATCTATATCAATTGTGGAATTTCTGTGATGGTGGTTGGAGGTTATTTTGTATTTTTAGCATCAGGTGATGGGTGCAAAAAAATTATTTTGCAATGGGTGATGGTTGTTTTTTGTATTCTTCAATTTTTATATTTAAACTTCTACACGAAAATTTATTCCTTCTTCCTATCATGTGGCCTTTTGTCTATTGATTGAGAGTCACCATCACATGTAACAAAAGAATGGGTACCTATGTTTCAATTGATAGTTGCAATTTTGTTGTTGGAGATCCACATCATGCATTTATTGAAATTTCTTTTCTCAACTGAAACATGTGGTAGCTATTCTTCTGTAAAGTAATTACTTGGAACCATGAAAACTATACGAAAGGCATACACTAATTAATCCTAGAAAATTTGTGACTAGAACTGGGTTTTTTGTGATTACGTGTAGATATGTGTTTGTATTCTGCTAGGTACTATAGGATACATACCAAAAATTAGAATGCACTATGCATCAAAGAGGTTGCTTGTCTCCAACAATACTATTCATTGGCATCATCATCAAAAGTTGCTCTTCTTTATGGTGGGTAAATTGCTTCTCCTTTCCTATTCATCTCTATGCATATAGAATTTGCACCATGTCTAAATTCACTTCCTCGTGATTTTTTATATGTGATATGTAATTGTGCTATTACATATATTTCACTTATAAATTATAGAGCTATTTAAATGCCATAATTTACATACTGCTTTCCACATCAAATTATTAAAAATGTATAACATTGATTTCCACTAAACATATTGTTTTAGGTACCAAAGCATTTCCTTCACCATTCATCAAAATGGTTGACTGTTAACGTTACTGTTGGTGCTTTCATGAGAGCCCATGACGCTCCATGACCTGATATGGTGAGGTGGAGAGCAAACCACCTTTTTTGTGTCGAGACTCTAATCCATTATGTGTACAAGGTATGCCTAGATTTTATATACTTAGTATGTCCTACTACAACTGTATTGCACATTATTTGTAATCAATTATATAAGTCTTTATATTTTCTAATTAATGGTATGTGTTTATTACACTATACTTCAAATAATCCTTTCATGCTTGCAAATAGACACAACCCATACAATCATCCTTCGCAGGTGTTGTGATGCCATTAGATCTTGTCCAGAGTCAGTAGTGGCCAAAACATTGCTTTCACCATTGATTACAGTGGTGGACAATTTATTTTCTAGCTTGGGGGTTTGGTGAGAGTGCATGATGCTCCATGAGCCAATATGGTAGGGTGGAAATTGGGCCTTTCTTTGTTGTGTACATATTGCATTCTGCCAGATGCATGAGGTATGGCTAAACTATAACTGCTTCATTCATCCCTATATAAGTACAAAGAAAAGTATGTTTTATAACATACAAAAATTTGATATGTCATGATTGCATTGCATCTTATTTGTAATTGATTGTATAACTCTTTATATTTTTTGATTTATTTATTGCCTATCAATGGTACATGTTTATTACACTAAGCTTTAGATAATCTTTTCATGCTTGCAACTAGACACAACCTAGACTATTATACTTCATGGGCCTTCTAATGCCATTAGATCTTGTATTTAGTCAATATTTTCTTTCTCGGGGGTTTGGTGATAGCGCATGATGCTCCATGAGCTAATATGGTAGGGTGGATATTGGGCCTTGATTTGTTGTGTGCATACTACATTTTGCCACATGCACTAGGTATGGCTATATTATACTTAGTTTATTCATCCCATTGCAAGTACAAAGCAAGGTTCATTTTATAAAGTATAGAAATCTATGAATTAGACATGATCACTGTACTAAAATTCACTCTGTATCCACATAAACTATATTTGCATATGACTGTAGTTGTGAGTTTTACCTTTATGTGGTGATGACTATAATGGAATAAAATAGTTAATCTTATGCAGTTCATTTTGTTTTGGATAGTCACCACACTAAAATTCATACCTTTTTGTTATTCTTGTATACCATATTCCAGCGATAATCTAGAATTTAATGGACTAATTCATTGCAAACAACCTTTCATAACCATGATAGTGACTGCAAAGACAATTAGATCCTAATGTACCCTAAATTGATTGTAATAAGAAAAATTCATTTCACCATTGATCACTGCACTAAAATTCACACTTTGTATACACATAGGTTGTATATGGTCTAGCCTTTATAGTAAATTTTGTATAGGACTGTAGCAGTGAGCTTTACCTTTCTATCGTGATGGTTGTAATACAATAAAATAGTTAATGTTATGCAGTACATTTTGTTTTCCCATAATCACCATATTAAAATTCTCACTCTTTTGTTATTCTTGTAGACCATATTCCAGCCATAATGAGGTATTTGATGAGCTAATGTGTTATAAACAACCTTTCAGAATAATCATAGTGACTACAAAATCAGTAATAATGATCAAATAGACAATCAAATCCTAATGTACTCTATATTGATTGTAGTAAGCAATATTGATCTCACCACTAATCAAAGTGGTGGGCAATGTATATTCTTGCTTGGGGGTTTGGTGAGATTCCAAGAGGTTCCATGACCCACTATGGCAGGGTGGAGAGCAAGCCTTATTGTCTTGAGTTTTATTTTATATTTTTTATGTATAGATTGCTATTTTTCTGACATAGGATTCATAAAAAATTCATATGTTTTAGGTTTTGGTTACAACGTAGTAAAATAGTTGATCTTATACACTTTATGTTAGATTTCATTAGGTATTGTTGATTATTTTTCTCTTGCTTAAGCTATATTGTTGCACTTTCGAGAAGGTGTTGTTGAAAAGGTTATATTGTTTCAATTTTTTATAAGGTTGTGTTGAGTTTCTATCAATTCCCTCTGGCTTTCTCTTTATGCTTTGCGTTTTGTGGTTTAATTTTTTAATTTTTTCTCCCATCATCTCGTTGCTCTTAGCTAGTTCTATAATCTCTTCAAATTCACAATTGCTCCAAAAAAGATGCTTCCCCCTTGGCACAAAGATTTCAAGAAGTGGGGTGTTGATATTCTAGTTTACATCTTAAATAGATGAATGAGCTTTGCGAATGAAGTTCAACCAACTGTGAAGATGAAGTGATTATAAGACTAGCTAAGAAAAAAGGAACATTAATTTCATGATTCATCAAAGTAGTGGCCATCCAATATTAAAGAACAGGCCTCATTTTGTTCTCTTCCATTTTATATTTGCTATGTGTGCAATTGAATTGCTCACTTCAACTGCATTTTTTGTGATTATGTCTAGACCCGCATTTGTATTTTGCTAGATATTCTAGCTTACATACTAACAATTAGAGTGCACTATAAATTAAATAAGTTGATCATCTCCCAATTCAATACTATTACATTGGCATGATCATGAGGCAGACTTGCTCTACTTTATGGTAAGTGAATTGTGGGGGTGCTGGTGATAGCCAATGACGTTACATGACCCAAGCCAATATGGTAGGGTGGAAATTATGCCTTGTTTTGCTTTGTGCATACTGCATTCTGCCGCATGCACCAGGTATGGCTAAATTATAATTGCTTCATTCGTACTATTCCAAGTACAGAGCAAGTTATGTATTATAAAATATAGAACTTTGATATCTCCTAATTTACATATTATATATGAATTAGACATGGTCATTGCACCAAAATTCACACTTTGTATGCACATAAGTTATATATGGTATGGTCTTTGTAGTGAAAGTTTTCCATAGGACTGTAGGTATCAGTTTTGGCTTTCTGTCGCAATCACTGTAATGGAGTAAAATTGTTAATGTTCTCCACTTCATTCTATTTTTCCATAATTACCTCACTAAAATTCACACTCTTTTGTTATTGTTGCAAACCATACTCTAGCCATAATTTGGTATTTGATGAACTAATGTGTTACAAACAACCTTTCTGAATAATGATATTGATTGTAAAATCAGTAACAATGGTCAAATAGACAATCAGATCCTAATGTACTTTATATTGATTGTAATAAGCAATATTCATTTTTCCACTAATTAGAGTGGTGGGAAATTTATATTCTTTCTTGGGGGTTTGGTCAGAGTCCATGAGGCTAAATGACCTAATATGGTAGGGTGGAGAGCAGGCCTCATTGTGTTGAGTTTTATTTTATATTTTTAATGTACAAAGCACTATCTTTCTGATGTAGGATTTAGAAAAAAATAATATGTTTTACGTTATGGTTACAACAGAGTAAAATAGTTGATCTTATACACTTTATGTTAGATTCCATTCAACATCATTGATTATTGCTCTCTTGCTTATGCTCTACATCACACAAATAATTAAATTGTTTTAACCATAATTCATCTAGGGTACTTTGTTACTAGCTAAAAAAAGACCCGTAGTTTGCATCATAAACAATTGATCCAGTGGCTAAATTATGGGGTGGCCTTATCTAATCATGAATTCAACTAATAGTATGCCAACATTATTATTTCCCAACTAAATACACATTAGTAATGTCATCAATTATTTAGCCATTGAGCCTTATCCATAATAATATTATATTTTGATTAACTAATAAAACTTAATGATATTGGTATTATTAAATTAAATTTTTTGAATTTAATAATAATATTATCCTTTAATTAACAACTTAACTACATAATATTATTATTTACTCCACCAAAATACTTACCAAAAATAATGATGTTATCACAAAATAATTAATTGAATGTTAATAGAATTCTTTGTTAGCCAATACTTATATACATATCCTCCTTTATACACTTATATACATATTCTTCTTTAACCAATACTTATATACATATTCTTCTTTAACCAACTATTAGTTACACACTTTATCCTTTATATACATATCCACCTTTTAACCCATTAGGGTTAACACCCTCCTTCGCTTCCCATTATAATTTCATTTGTATTCCACAATTTATATTTACATACATGTTCATTAAATAAAATAATGATGATAAACTATAAGGTAAAAATGAGATACAATATTGTTGCCACTCAATCACTTTAATTATCACTTGTAATATATCTAGCCATCTATTTAAGAAAATTATATAACAATTTAGGATTGTATTAATCACATGAGAGGTGGGGCCTTATATAGATGCATAGCGTATTACTTTGTTAAATAGATGGAGTTATGACATCTAATCATAAAAATGATATTCATTTTGTTGTGTGTACTATACATGAAGCCCAATCTGATAAGCTTGTTGATAATTCTCAATTTTATGGTTATCTCCAAACAACTAAAGCTAATCTTATTGTGACCTTATTAACCCTAAGATTGTTATAGATGATGTACTCTATTATTTAGAGCATGCTTTGATAATGCATATTTACGGGTATACGAGCGCCACTACCCTTCCTTGAGAATTGTGCATGTTAGACTTCACAGATGGAAGCAGATATTGAGGTGATATTAATAGTCTACATTTTTCCATTATCGTCGATCTTCCTCTTTTGTGAATATTGTTACTAAAACATATATTTTTTGATTTATGGCTTCTTTTTTCTGGGTATACCTCAAGTGCAATGAAATAGTTACTATTATACACTTTATTTTCCTCCTTGTAAGTCATTCCTCATTGTCGCTCTCTATAACATATACCTCATGTTCTTCAAAGCACTCTATTCTTTCAATCTTCTATAAGGTGTATTGTTTGTTGCATTCCCTAATATGGAACTATGTTGTCCACATCTACTACAACATATACCCAATGTTGCGTGTCTTTCATAGCTAGTGTGCCCACTCATGCCATTCACATTCTAATCTCCTTGCAGCCTCACTATTTGCACATCGCTTGCCTCTCATGTTCCTCTCTGCCTATCGGCTCATTGTTGTGTGTTACTACATGGAACCGCTAGTTTAATTTCTTAGTTTTGTGATTGTGTAGGTGTTTGTGTATGTGTATGTATTGGGTAGGTATATGTGTATGTGTTTATGTATGTGCAAGATGTGTATGTTTTCTTATGTATTTATGTTTGTGTTTGTGTTTTTGTATATGTATGTGTGTGTTCATGTGTGTGTGTGTGTGTGTGTTTGTACATGTGCATATGTATGTGTATGTTCTTATGCATGGTTCTTTTATGTTTTCATTATATCCTTAATTGCTTAGTGTTTGTGTATGTTCTGATGTTTGCATTTGTGTATGTGTGTCTCAATTTAATTAATTTAGATTATTTATTCATATTTTAATTTCATTTTGTTTAGTTTCTTAATTTGGTTTGTTTCCTTTTATCTAATTACTTTTGTTCTCTTCTTGTGTTTTCCTTCGATGTATCTTTAGGGGTTCTATATATTTTTTCTTTTTCCATGGTTGTACCTTTTTTGTCTTACCTCATCTTTTTATTGTTTTATCTCTTTGTCAATTTCTTGTTCCATTTTTTTGTATTAAAATATTCATTTTCATTTGTAGGCTTCTTCTTTTCATTTCCTAATTTCCTTAATTTCGTTAAATTATTCATTTTCTTTTATTTTTTCTTTATTTGTATTACATTGTTTTATGTCTCCTACTTTCCTTTATTCTAATTTGGTGTCTTCTTTAATTGTTTTCTCTTTTTCTATTGTGTTGGTTGTTTCTTATATTGTGTGTTTCTTTTTGTTTAATTAAATATCTTTATTTAGGTTGTGCGTTTGTTTTGTCATTATTTGCATTAATTTTCTTCCTTTCTTTTTTAGTCCTTTTATTAAGTGGATTCTTTATTAATTTTTAATCTTCCCTCTCAACCCACATCTTTCATCCTTTATTAGGCTATTTTTGCAATCCTAATCTATTTTTTCCTCTTCCTAATGAATGTGATCCAAAATGTTGATTGTAAAACATACACAATTGAATCCATAAACTTGCAATACAAATTCATGGATTGTGGAAAACTCATACCAACTATAATAGTAATTGCAAAAAAGATAAAATTTAATGATGTTAATAATAGATATATAGGCTTACATATTTGTATATAATAAAACACAGATATAATCGACAATCCACATAATAGAGACGTAGAATAGAACCACAGCCAAAAATCTATGCTAAAATCACAAACACAAAAGAAAAAAAGTCTATCACTATGCTGGGGCCTTAGCAGTACAGTAGCGTAATGTCTTTACAAATGAGATACTAAATAGCAGGGCTAGGTTGGATTAATTTGGAGCTTGCCACGTCACTGCAACCGGACTACGAACAACTTGTGTCCCACCCTCATTACAAATCCAAGTTATCTCTCCAAAGGCATTTTGGTCACCTTCAGATGTAGATGGGCTTCTTAGATTGCTTTCAAATTTCACCGTATAGCTGCCTTTATCGTAGAGATTTTTGAACACTAACGTCTTGGGCTCCACACTGATGTTCACACCATGAGGGTTCTTCACACTCACTGTATACACCACATTACCCTCTACACCCACATTCGTCACTGTTCTTCTCTTCACCTGAGCCGAATTGTAGCCCGGCTGAAACACAATGTAAAATGAGGGGTAATTGAGATCTCCGGCTTCCAAGCTAGATTTGGGACAGGAGGTTAATTTCTTGGTGAGAAGAGCAATTTGTATCTTGGTGTAGTTGAGAGTGCAGAGAAAATCTATATAATCTTGTGGTGCCATGTCGTAGACAAGCCCAGGATGCATCGCAGCTCTGGGGTCTACATGGCCTGCGCCCATATCAAATGGGTTGGCTGCCTCCATGCTAACTGAATCTCTGATCGCCTGGTTTCTATTATCCACGATGTAGGAAGACGTCATGAGAGCAGATTTGATGGCGGCAGGGCTCCAGGTGGGATGGATGGATTTAATTAGCGCTGCAATGCCGCTGACATGAGGACACGCCATGGAGGTCCCAGAATCGAAGTAGTAGTTGTGCACACCTTCAGGGTATGCTGCCAATATGTCCACACCGGGAGCGATGATATCAGGCCTGAGGACAGAAGGATATGCTTTGCTTGGCCCCCTCGATGAAAAAGAAGCCACAATGGGAGCAGCTGTTGCAGTTCCCACAATGGTCAATCCTGTCAGGCGCATGGCGGCCGTAGCATTCTTCAATGTGCTGTTGATGTAGGATTTTATTTTTTCCCCAGTGTTGAAACTTACGGTGATAGCCGGAAAATTAAAAGTGTTGAGAACCTGCTGCTGTGCTCCGCCGAGCTCTCCATTCGCCATAATCGTTCCTGCACCGCCTGCTCTAGCTACTTCGTCGGCCTTCTGCGGGTCCACAGATTCACATAGTACTATCTTACCCTTTACCAAATTGGAGTCAAGGCTGCCCTCTAGACAACGCTTTGAGCTTTCGCTGGTGGAGACATACGCCAGAGGGAATGGCCCATGCAATTTCCCATCTCCTCCTTTGAAGGTGGAGGTGCCTCTGTATATCTCCTGGTTTCCCAACTCCAGAGAAGCAGGGAAATCTCTGTCGATGCTGCTCGCACCTACGTTTGTAATCCATGGCGCTGTGTTACTCAGAGAAGATGAAAATGGTCCATAGTTTCCTGCCACGGCAGAAACAAAAACACCCTTTTCTATCGCCCCAAACGCTGCAATGGCTCTGTGATCCATGTGGAATGGCACGTCTTCTGAGGTAATTGAGATAGAAAGGATGTCGACGCCATCGCCAATGGCTTGTTCCATGGCAGCAGCGATGTCAGTATCGTCGCAATCTCCTCCAGGCGCCCAGCAGGCTTTGTAGATCGCCAGCCTGGCTTGAGGAGCCATTCCTCTGGCCGTTCCGTTGGCGAAACCGAGGTAATTAGCGCCCGTGACCGCAGCTCCTGCGGCAGTTGAGGCTGTATGTGACCCGTGGGCGTATGCGTCTCTCGGAGACATGTATTCTAACGTTTTATTTACTTTAGAAACACTGTTTTGGTAGCCTTTGTAGAAGAATCGAGCTCCAATTACTTTTCTATTGCAGTGCGATGAGTTGAAGGCCCGCCCGCTTTCACATGTGCCTCTCCATCTGGACGGAACAGGTCCAAGGCCTGCATCATCGAAGCTTTTACTTTCAGGCCATATGCCTGTGTCAATCACGCCAATGATGATATCTTCGCCATACGTAGAGTATTGAGACCATAATCCAGGAGAAGACGAGGATGAGGAGAGACCCAGAAACTCTGGCGTGTGTGTAGTGGCAAGTTTATTAAGGTAGGAAGGGATTACGGCCAAGCACCCCTTCATACCCTCCATGGCTTCAGCCTCTGCTTCGCTCAGGCTCGCAGCAAAGCCGTGCAGCAGAGTATTATATGTGTATAACAACCCATTTTCAGTTGGATCTGATTGCGAGACCTGGCTAAGCATTGAAGAGTACCAGTGTTGGTGTAAATTGAAATGCTGGGGTTTCATGGACTTGATCATGTGAACGATATAGGGCTTCCTTATAACTACTTCCGCGTTGCTCAACGACATTGCAGACATGGCAAAGAGAACTACAATGAGGAATCCGGCAAGCGCGGTGTTGGCCATAATTGGCTACTAACTAGGGAAAATCTGAAAAAGGGGAGTGTTCTTGATGTGCAGGAAAAATCTAACAAGGGGAGTGTTATATATATGAACATATAAATTAAATTATTTTCTTTTCTTTTATTTTTTATTTAAAAATAATCTGCAGATTTATGTTTTGAAATGGTAAAAGTAATTAAATTTCAGTTCAATCTAAATGTGGTTTTCATTCAAGGATTTATAATAAATGTTTGTATATTTTGGTGTTGGCCTGATACTTATTTTTAATTATTGAAAGTGTTATCAAATTTCAATTGAAACGTCTTTGATATTCACTAGCATTACAGAATTAATAGTGAAGATTCTTTATGTATAGTATTTTCATTTTTCTTCTACAAAATTTAGATTGAAATACCCTTGACATTGACTAGCATTAAAGAAAAAGTAGTGAAGATTTTTCATGAATAATTTTTCCAGTTTTTTTGTATCAAATTTGGAATGAAATACCTTTGTCATTGAATAGTATAAAAGAAATAGTAATGAAGATTCTTCTTGTTTGTGTTTTGGTTTATCTTCTAAAAAGATTCAATTGAAATACAACTACTATGAAAAGATCTTTAGTCAAAAACTCAAAACTTTTTAGATAATTTAGAAATTTATGTTTTTCTTTCTATCAAACAAAAATAATAGTGAAGATTCGGCTTCAACCAAATTCACCACCAGAAAATTCACCGCCATGACAAATTCACCTCATGGAAAATTCATCACCAGAATTGTTGGCGGTGATTTTTCTGACTGTAAATTGTTGACGTAAATTTTCCCAATTTTTCCATCTTACATTTTAATTTTTATCTAACAAAATCCCATTGAAATGTGACTGATTAAAAATATATATATATTTAATAAAAAAGTGTGACTGTCGTTAAAAATATATATACCTATATTTAATAAAAAAGTTCAGGAATTTTCATATGATTTATGAAGATTTGATTTTTGTTCATGTCTAGTTAAAGCATAGCAGTTAAAGCGTCTTGGATTAGCTGGTGATGTTTATCATTATACTATTCAGTCTGAGTGGATGTCTTATTTTCATCTTTAACAGAAGTGGGCGTCTTCATTTTCAGCTTTATATAAGCTCCAAATTCCACTTCCGTATGGATTTAGCATGTGGGTCGGAAAAAAAAAAACGTAACATGATTTTGTATGAATAATTTTGATTGCTCTATTTGGTGATTATTATAATCGAAAATTATAATAATTTGATTCTTTATTTTTATTCGATATATATTAAAAATTGATGTAACTACATTTAATTTAATTAATGTTAGGAATAATTATTATAATAAATTTAATTTATTTTTTAATTAATAATATTTTAGAATTATTTAATAATTTGTTAATTATTTAAAAAATTAACAACATATATTATATTTTAGATATTTTTTAATAATATTTTTTCTAAGCTATAAAATAATTATGTTTTGCTATTTTGATCGATAATATTTTCTTTTCAAGAATATTTTTTTATCAATGGTTATTTAAATGGTAATATAAAAAATGACAAAGGCAATTTTTTTGAAGAGCAAGGAGAATTGGGATAAGGTAGAAATGCAAAATGAACAAGTGAATCTAGGAATTAAAAGGGACACAATCATTGATGTATCCTCAATAATATGTTGTGATAGAAAGGAGTTGGAGAAGATCGCAATTATCGACAAATTCATTAGGAGAAAGTTCTTAAGGGTAGAGAGACAAAATTAGGTCGACACACAATGGAAACCAATGTAGTCCTCAACTTCCTTCCAAAAGGATTTTTTGTGGTAATATTTAAAATAGAGGGCAAAAAAGACATTATAAGGATGGATTCATGGCGAATGGTAGATCTTAGCTCTATATACAAAGGTGGATGTCGAATTTTAATCCTTTGGACATAAATCCATTTGATGATCCGGTATGGATTCAACTCTATAATCTACCATTTGAATATTGGTCAAGAGAGTGTCTATCAAGAATTGGTGGTAGTTTTCAAAGGGTATTGGAGGTAGATCTAGAAACTACAAAAAACCTAATACATGTAAGAAATAATATAATTTCAATCAAGGAAATCCCCAAATAGTCAAGTTGATATCATCATCTAGGGTGTGGATTTAGGAATTGGAAATTGGAAACCATAATTTTTTCTTAAGGTACAAAAGTTGACCATCATGAATCATCTTGTCACATTCCTCCCATTGCCACCATTGACAAAATGGGTGCCAAAAAGAACTAGTAAGAATTGGGATGCTAATTCAAACAATGAGGAGTCCCCAAAGGACCTTCCACCCAAGATTAATCCCATAACGAATGTGTGCATATTCCCATAACAAATGAGTCCCCAAAGGATTGGATTGATTTCTATCGATATTGTTCTAGAAACAATGGATGGTTAGAGGCTAATGCATAAGAATGAGAAACCTCTTCTTCTTCTTTATGCTTTGTGAGATGTAGGAGGGTTTCTCATTGAGGTCTTCAGAGTATAATTAAAGAAACACTAAGAATTATAGCTAAGGCCTTTCTTGATCATGTCATATGGTAGCTTTAAATAGAACTCACAAACATCATACAAATTAGACAAGATGGACATGTGCATGCATCAATAAATATAGTAGATTTATATCCCTTTTCATAAATCCTATGCTACACTTCTCATATATATGCATAGCTTAAATCCATGAATCAACAAAAAAAGATATAACCATTCACAAGCATTCAAAAGGTTTAATTGGTTGTGATTTCAAGTCTATATGACATGGTAGGACCTATTATTTTACTAAACTACAAGGAATAACACAATTTATTTGTTTAATTTTGATGTTTTATCTTTTTGCATTCATGACCAATACCAAACCAAATTAGAATGACATCAAATGTATAAATAATACAAACATTTGTGTGAAATTCTAATGTGAATAATACCTTATCTTTCTTAGTTAAATATAATCCACACATTCAAAATTCGCCACATATTATCAATCTTCTTATCAATTCATAATAGCTTATAGGTACCCCATTTGTGTTAAAAAAAACCCTTTCATCATCTTTAGCATTTTCGACGCCTATCGTACCTTATGTATGATTTCACATAGTCTTGCACATAAAATATGTGGAAAAAAAACCATACTTCCCCCTTTTATTAGATATTCTGTTTTTTTATTAGTTTTTTCTGAAAACTAAGGGATAAACAAAGTCTACGTCAGGTCTCCCTCCACAAAAGAAAAACAAAATAATATATACTTAGCGCCCCCACTTCTCACATGAAAACTTATAAAGTTTAGGAAATAGTATTTAGGTAAAATGCGCCACTTTATGTGGGAAAGATAAGATGCGCCACTTTATGTGGGTATTTTAATAAATCATAATGTTTCCCACGTGGCACCTACTTATGGGTGGGCCATTTCCATTTTTTTTATTATAAAATTATTATTTTTAATTGTCTTTTTTATTATGTAGACCATTTCTTTATAGAAGTTCTATTAATCAAATATCATGTCATTAGTTAAATAATTGATTTGTCAATTATTCTACAGTTCTTGGGTTATTTTTAAATAGTCAAAAGTTAGTATTATTATAAAAGATTGAAAGTCATTTTGTAGTGATAATATAAGAGCTATTTTTAAATGAATATTTGGGAGTTAGTTCTATGTAACTACTTTGAAATAAGAATAGAGTAAAGTTCAAACTTCAGCACTAAGAATTTCACAACCAACATTAAAATAAAAAACTTGGAAACTAATTAAACTCATGAGATAACTTTATGGAACTATTCTAAAATTAGCTTTATATGGATCCCTCATGAAGTATTGCACACCATAGTATTTGACCTATGCATTATCATATAGCTACTTCATATCCTCATAATCCAAATAAAATCCAAAAATAAGTTGAAAATCACATATATTGCATTTTGGGATAAAGAACAATAATATTCACATCAACTATCATATCTCCTTGTTTACATTTTTTCATATATTTTTCTTCTTGGAACATCAACACTAAGAATGACTAGGATGATTGCAATAAACATACCTTTCCTTTCTTTTTCACATCATTATCCATAGTAGGAGACATTTTCCATTAAAGATTCCTTCCCTTAAACTAGATAGAAAAATAATTTATTGATTTAGTTTCATCTTATCTATTAATCATTTAGCAATGTTATGATAGTAGAACCTTTGAATCATTGAATTTTATAAGTGTGTTAGTTTTTTGGACTAAATATGAGTGTAGTCTTAAAATTTTCAAAAAAAAAAAAGAAAGCTATTAAGGTTGTGAAGGTGAGATCTTCTAGTCTTGTATTAATGAGATTCCTTAAAATACCCTTAATTTTTGAGAGATTCCTAATTACCGATCCTTCCATTCTAACATTATATGATCTAGATTAGAACATGTCTACTCTTACATCATTCTTGTACTTGAAGATTTCATTGTAATTACATCCCAAGCTTCCCTTGGTGTGGTCGTATTTCACACATTTTCTATCAATTTACTATTACTAAAAAAGTTTATCAATGTCATTCCTTCGTGTGATTTCTTATCAATTTTTTCTTTTAGATGATTTTTTTATGTATGGAGTTTTTGTACCACAAAACCTTTTCTATTTGGAAAACTAACATTAGAATTTAAAATAAGATAAAAAGGTATTTCATCACTAATATTTTAACAAGTGCACATGTTCTATTCAAAAGTCAAAAAATGACAATAATTAAAATACTCAAAAGATAAACCATATTGGTCTTTTTCTTGTCAAGCAAAATTATAGAAATGCATGTCATTTTCTTAATATTCTATTTTCTAATTTCAGTTACATTTTTCCAAGCCTCTTTTACATAGACACCATTCATGTTGAAAGAATATAATTTATACAAAAGATCCAATTTCTTCTCCAACTAGAAGACTTATGATTAGGAAATAAATATAGTTTTACATTCAAAGTTTTTTTCTAATTTAAAATTTTTTAATTAAAAAAAGACATTATAATGATAGTACAATTTAATTCGTTGATAACCTTTAATTCTTGTTGATGCAAAATTTTCCTCAAAAAAATGTTTGTTATGTTTCTACTGTGTCAAATGAGAGGCTAGTTAGCTATTTCTAATGGATAGAGTTTTTGTCATATAGATAGTAGATATGAATATTCATCAAAAGTAGGATAAAGATATTTTTTATCCAAACTAGCTAAAGAAGCATATAATATTTAGGTTTGACAACTTATTGATTGTTTCCTTTAATAAACTTAATATTACTTGGTTGCAAATTTGAAATAAAGTGAAATATGTTGAATTAATGTAAGGATACTAAGCCCACTTATTATAACACTTTGGGAAACTCCTAGTATGCGATAAAATTGCACCTTGTGAGTATAGTGTTCATACAGTTCATGGTATGAATGCATATAGTTGTATCTTACTTCCTAGATGGGACTAGTAATATTGTCAAAAGACATTATAGATGAATGATACATGGTAATGCTCTGATTAAGCTTAATGATACTTTTAGTTATTTTACACTAAGTAGATTATCTAAATTATTTTCTTATTTCTTTAGTATGATAATATTGGTTTAATATTAATATTGAAATGACCCACTATTAAGATGTTGTGAAATATTTGATTGTATTAACAAGCTAACACTATTGCAAGTGTTTGATTGTGATTAGACCCAAGGACCATGAAAGGTACTTTGTTGAAAAATTACTAGCAACATGTTCAAACCACAAAGGTATGATAAACACATGTATGAATTCTACAATCATGATAAATATTATGATTTATTTATTTTATAAAGTTTAATAGATCAAATAAATAACTTGGACTATATATTTCTTTGTTTCATGAAAAGTAAATATTGAGGGTAAAGCAAGAAGTTGTGTTCACATATGGGGGAAGTTTTGGGTGAATAAAAAATCTTGACAGGAATGCTTGAACCTATTTTAAAAAATGGGTACCCATTACAGTTTGGGATCCCAATGTATACAAGTACCCATTCTAAAAATAGATTGGGTATTCACTTTAAAATGGGTACCCATTGTAAAATTAGAATGGATACCCATTATAAAATGGGTATCCACTCTAGAATGGATACCCACTCTAAAATGGGTATCCACTCTAGAATGGATACCCACTCTAAAATGGGCACCCGTTCTAAAAATATAATGGGTACTCGCTTTAAGAAAAGTACACATTCAAAGAAAACAAAATCCCAAGCCACATTTTGATTTGATTTTAGGCTTGATAACCCAACCTTTCACCTTGGACCTGTGTTGGTTGATAGATTTATCCTTTTAAAGATTAATTTAGTATGAATCAACAACAAATAGTTGAAGAGATCACCATTTCATTAGTGATTTTCCTTTGAGTTTTGATTGAGGTACAAATACCTTGTAAGATATAATTTTTGAATTTTTGGAATTAGAATCTGGGTATACTTTTAACTAGAAATTAGTAAAGGCAGACTAACACATGTTCATACCCATGAATCAATCACAATTAGAAAATAAAAATAAAAATATAAACTTTCATATGTAGGTAACAAACTTAAAAGATGACTCTTTCTAATACTACAACTCAAAGGTTGAGAAAATAGCAACAAATAAATGAAAAAATGAGTTACAACTTCATTGATTTATAAAGAAATAAATGTAACACCTTTGAATATAACATCCAAAAAGAGAATTAGTATTCTAGAATTTATCAAAGCTCAAAGAATCACTCATAAAAACCAAATATCACATTCACATTCATATGCTCACAAACAATGAAATTCTTATGAAATTAGAAAAATTGCAAGAACAGTCCTCTCTTCGATAAATTCTCACTCTTACATCAAAGTGTAATGGGGATCAAAAGTTTAGACCCTTTCCAATATCTTCTAAATGCATATGTATATTCTTATTCTTGAATCTTTTTTCGTTATTGTAACTATCATTATCCCAAGTAGAAGTTACATAAATTATTACTCAATTCTTTCTTAGTCGAGCCTTGTAAGCATTTATGAATCTTTTTTAGAAATGTCAAAACAAAATTACGTATATCAATTATATTTTAATGAGATAATGTATCACTACTCCTGGTATGCAAGCTTCACGACTTTCTATACATGTGAATAAGTTGTAACCTCCAACCTTTGCATTTAATTACATATTCCCTTGGGATTATGTGTGTGTGAGAAGAGTTAGTTAAAATATTTCATACTAATGTCGAAGCTCATCTTACGATAAATCTAGAAATATCATTACATAATCCACAATGTTCATTTAATTCAAGGTGTATACACCTAAAATCGGTCAAGACATTTAATTAATTAAATACTAGTTATTTAATTAATATTTCAACTATGTATAAATAAATTCTCAATTTATTTATATAGTTCATATCTTCTAATTCTCCAAATCTAAAATCACATTCCTCTAATTAAATTAAATAAACAAATTTCTAAAGTTTATTTTATTTAATTGATTCTCACTAATCCCAAATTTGGAATTCAAGCACATATCTACAACTTTTCATGCCACCTCACCAAGGTCACATGAAATTAAATAATTTAGATAATTTTTAATTAGAATTATCTTCAACAAATTTTCAAACACATGGCTTATTCCTCACACACTTCTCCAACAAAATTTCAAACACATGGTATTTTTCACACACACTTTATTCCTCCATCCATTTGGCATGTTGTCTTTGGTCAAGGGAACATTCTTCTTGATTCTCTTCATCTCCATCATTCATCCCTCTTGTTTGAATTTGGACCGTCGATCACTACGACATCACTAGATGCTTGGAAAAGCCTATAAATACAACCCTTTGCCATAGTATTTTGCATCACACATTTGAGTAGAGATATTATTCAAGAATATCTTTTGAGCATTGAAGCATTGGAGCATTTGGAGTCTATAGTTAGAATCATGTTTTTATTCATAGTTGCACATAGAATCATGTTTTACTTTATAGTTAGCATTGTAGAATCATGTTTTGTTGTATAGTTGCATTTTAAATCATGTTTTTCTTTATAGTTGCATTTTAGATTATCATATCGCTAATCATTTGAGCATATGTAGAATCATTTTAACTTCTTATCACAACATTTGTATCACATAGTTTAGCAACATTATCCATTCATGATAATCTTCATTATCATAGCATCATAGCTTTCGTCACATTAGTTTCATATAAGAACTTAATCAAGACTTGCATGTTGAATAACATCTTGTTTCTCAAGTTGTCATTTTAACAAACATAGTGCACATACAAAATCTAAGAGCCAGTATGGTTTAATAAATCCTTGAGATTAGAGAACAATGGAATATTTTTAAAGATTTGTTTTGTTGCAAATAGAGTAGTTATTGGATTCAAATCTATCATGAAATATGTCTCATTGGTGTTTGTGTTGATTTACTAACTCTCCCACATTTCACACACATACAAGGTACTTGGTAGTGTCTTTGTTTATTAGTTTCTACTAAGAAAATATCCCAATAGCTTATCTTGTAGATATGACTGTCATTTCCTTTCATCGATAAATTCAAAGGAATTTCCTTCATTCTTCACATCTTAATTTCACTTTCAAAATTTCAAGCACTTCTAATGATGCAACTTCCAATGATGATTTCTTAGTTATTGAAGGTGTAGAATGCAATTTTGTGAAGCAGTTGGTAGCATACCAGCTTAAGGAGGTATTCCTTATAATGAGTGATGTAGAGGAGGAAGTAACAAGGAAGATTATTGGAGAGAAATTCCTCACACAAGTCCATGTCCATAACTCTATACTCTTGGAGTGTTTTATGTATAACATCATCCATACTTCTGGCAAGTTGGGATGGGGTACCAGATCTACTAAGAAACTAGCGAGTCCAACATCCATAGCCAGTGTGGAAGTTGCCTTGGGATGACTTGGTGAGTACCTGTGAGATGGCCAAGTGTAGAGGACACTATCTACATTTCCATTGCTCTCTAGAATGAGCAAGTCAAACATTTTTTTACTCTCTTGCATGATGGAATAGAAAGAAATGCAATGGAGACCTTTGCTTGCATTATGTTGAGTTTAATGCAAACTTGTTTTCCTCTACATAGATAGAGAGAATTTAGGATGTTGTGAAAGGTACCTGCATCTTGATATTCACTCTTTGTGCGTAAAATATTGTACTCAAAATATTCTTTTTTTATATAGTATATAATATATATTGAAATAAAGAAAAAGGGATCTCAGGCCCTTAATCCAAAGAACCTGGGATGTAAAGGTATCCTTTTCCCAAATTTTATTAAGATGTAGATCCAAGGTGAAAATATTGACTTCTAGCCCTAATGGTGAGCTAATCAGACCCAAATCTACATCTAAAGGGGGATTGGAATTGATTAGTGTGTCATAGAAAAAAAGACCCTTTACTTGACATGTCATTAATTCATGTTAAAATGGACTTAATGAGGTCCTAATCTAGTGTTGTGAGGAATTTTATGTGTCCAAAATAGGTCTTGGCCCCTTGCAAATAAAATAGCATGTGTTTATTGACATCTTGTGAAGGTGTTGTAGAGTCTTATAAAGGACTTTCACGCTTTTCTAGACCTAATGAACCTATTTTTCCTTAATTAAACATTATAAAACATGTTTAATTACATCATCACATTAATTTAGAAGTCTTGTAAAGTAAATTTAACTTTAACCAAGTGTTGTAATGTGTTTTATACATTCACATTGGTTCTTGTACCTTCCTAGGCTGTGTGGACCTCATTTTAGTGTTGTAAAGTGTATTTAATCACACTTTCACATTGAATTCTATGTCCCAAGCCCTATTTTACATTCACATAATCAATAATAAACCTCTATTAACCCATATTGTGTATCTTGAGGCTTAAATTGATCAAACACCTAACAAAGTTGAAATTTAAACCTTATTCCTTGGCCTCTTAGTTGTCAGAATGGCTCCTATGGGACCATTCACCATGCATGGTGAATCAGACCCATCCAAGTGGGACCCATTCACCATGTGTGGCGAGTGAGTCCTATTTGGCCCCCATTTTGACCTTTGAGTGGGAAAAAGTGAAATTTTAAGCTTATTTTCACTACATGTCGACCTGTCATGAGGTATTATTGGGTACTAAGGCACAATTGTCTATAAATTAGTATTTTTATCCTCATTTTACATCCATTATCTTATACAAACATATTTTATCATTTATTTATCATCTATCTTCTCATCCAAGTCAAGCAAGCTAGGGTTTCTTCATTAGAAGTTATCAAGTTAGCTTTCTAAAGTATTCAAGGGTTGAATCTTTATGTATTGCTACAAACTTTCAAGATCATTCAGCATGGAAAGGTAATATATTCCATTATTTCATGTTTCATTCTATTTCATCATTTTGGTTTAATTACCTAAACGGGGTTTGACCAAGCCAAACCCCCATGCCCTAACAATCAATAATTCATCTTTCTTGTCTTGTTTGTATGTAGATTTAGGACTCTTGGAGGCTTAAGAATCATTGAAGATTATATTTCAAAGTAATTTAAGTCACATCTTCATCATTCAAGTCAAAATACCAATAAAAAGTCACTTCTAGGCTTGAATATGACAATTTTAGAAACAGACACTTGTAGGGCATCAAAGTGCAAATCAGAAGCTTCAAAATCCATCTTTGAAAATATAGAAATTAAAAAAGTGGAATCACTCTCCATGTGGTGAATGAGTCCCACCACAAGGTCAATTTTTATTTTTCTACATTTATGAGTACCCTTTTGTCAGAAACAGGGTTTGGTACAGTTTGGCAGAACTTGGACTGATTCACCCAGAATGGCGAATGAGTCCCTCTAGGCTTGAAAATCAACATCATCAGTGTTTCAGAAGAAATTTCCCATCTCCCTCAATCCTTTAGGTGCACACTTCAATTTTCACTCATTTTTGTTTTGCTTTGCATTCATTTCTAGTCCATTGTTGCATTACACAATGTGTTTTCAAACATCACTTGTTTCTTGGATTTTGCATTCATATTTGATCAATTTCATAGGTTATTTTCAGTTATATCATTTCATTTAGGCATAATAACATCATACACATCCTTTATTTGAGTGAACCCGTAGCATTTTTGGATCTAATCTCTCTCCTTTTAGGTGAAAAACCCTATAAGAGTTATAGTAGTCCATTGGAGCCAAAAATCTACGGTTCAATTAGAAATATTTTGAAATGATTAATTTAGTGATCTTATATTCCCTAATATTAAAAATGCAAGATCCCAAAGATTGATAGTCAAAAACAACAATTTGCCAACGAATTTGGGAAGTGCAAGTAACAACAAATATGCTCAAAAAATTGTTTTTAAGGTGTTGACAAAGAATCATTCACCCTTGGGAAAATCGGCCTTTGTTCAAGTGTCTAGATTAATTTGTTGGGTCCTTTGGTACAAGATCCAAGCTTATGTTTTCCCCAGGTCTTAGTGTCAAAAAGTCAGAAAAAAAAAATTTGAATCTAAGTTTTTGTGACTTGATAACAATGAATACAAAAAAATACAAGATTGTAAAATTTCTCTTCAAGGTCTCAAATATTTCTTGAACCTATAATCTACACTTAGAGAGAGTGAAAAATTATTTTGTTTGAATGGGTATTTTCCTTAGTCATACCCCATGTTTGGTAATTAAACATTGATAGAAGAATAATTACAATGGAGAAGAAAATGATGAATGAACACTTGATTGCTACAACTCACCAAACCTTCAATGGATTCCCTTAGAGGACTAAAGTCAAAACATCACTCCAAGGACTTGATCTTTCTTTTCTTGATGGATTTGGACACTTGAAAATACTTGGATTCTTTTAGGATCAATAATGAATATTAGCTTTCACAAGATGACATGAACACACATAAGCTTGAACATGATGATAAGCTCTTGAATGTTGCAACAAATAGCTAATAAATATTCTCTTGAATGCTCTTGACAGTAATATTTTCTCTTGAACTCATCTCATAAAGTGTGTTAGATTTGAATTGATAAAAAGACTGTATTTATAAGTGTTTATATCTAATTTCCCAAAAATTAGTTTCTAGAAGTTAACAATTGCATATAAAATTTGAATCATTAAAAGATAGCCAAAACATATTTAAAATGGGTCCTAGGACTTGAAGAGGACCCATTGGCATAGAAATATAGGAAACTCATTCTCTAATGTGATTAAAATATCAATTGTATTAATAAAATGTTGGTTTCCCTTTCAAAAAATATGAGTAATAATGCTTTGGAATGTATAATTTGGAAAATTAGAAGCTTAATTAAGTATAATAAATTAAGGGACCCAAAAAAGGTGTGAAATTTTAAAGGGTATACAATTTCCTACACTACATTTATCCCCCACTTTAGTGAGAGTATAAACCCATGCTCAGACTCACACTAAAGTAGATAAATATGTGTCAAGAGAGGTCCAAATGTACAAATGTTAGAAAGATAGGATGACAAAGATCAAAGAGATGGCCAAGCCCCTAGGATCGATGATCCCATGACAAACCAAAATAAGGAAAAATGGACACACAATATGTGTAAGATACATTCACCAAGACAAAATACACAAGCATATGATGTTAAAGCTAATGCAAAAAGGATGGACTAGCAAGTTGCATTGTGCTATGTCTATAAAATATGCCCACAAGAATTTAAAATCACTTATGAGGTACATGGCTCCAATGGCAAGCAAGTTGTGTTATGTTAGGTGGCCATGAAATATGCTCATAAGGGCTAGTCTAATCTAGTATACAATAGGTGAGCCCCAAAGGTAGAATGAGAAACCCACACTAGGTCTACTGGGTGTGAACTCATAACAAAGGGTAGCACATGGGTAAAGTCATCACAAAAATTGTGTACTCATAAGTTAGTGGGCCAGAATGATCAATGATATGCCAATAATACACTAAGTCCAACCTCTCTGAACAAAAGTGAAGAAAATATGTCAATATATTCATGTCAAAATGAGCTAATGTGAATGTTCATGTCAAAATAATGCCAATGTAATAATGTCAATGCCAATGTCAAAATAATGCTAATGTATCCCCCCACATTAAAGGAATTACTAAACACCATGCTGTGAGAAATTAATTTAAAGTAAAAATGATATATTCCAATTGATAAGAGGGACATGAGAGCTTATTTGGAAACCCAAATTCCAATCATATGTTTCCAAATAAACTAGGGTCATAAAAAAGGAGAGCTTTTTCCCCCACATGCAATCTCAAAAGATAACACATAAGGGATCCACAAATTTAGGGTCAGCACATGTCTTCACTATAGTGATATAATAGAGGTTGGAACCATCATCATTCCCTAAATACCTCATGGAACAATGAAAACAAAGGAGGAATGACACATAGAGAGATAGAAGAAAAAAAAACCTTTTGGGTCAACATGGAAGATACCTAAATGTCTTAACACTTTGCATCATCCCCAAAAGGAAATCACAAGAGAATATTTACAAAAGATAGAAGAATGTAGATACAAATAAAATAATGTCATGAAAGATTTTTTTCCTTTGTATCCTTGCACTAACGAAGTAGTAAGGGTCATCCAAAGAAAAATCAGAAACATAAAGGCACACCAAGAAACACAATATGAGGGATCACATTACATACATGCAATCACAAAGAATATAAACATAAAACTAGTATGTTGCATGTGATCCAACCTATAGTAGGTCATCTACATCCAAATCTTGTTCCTCATATACGAAAGTTTAAAAACTAGCCAAAGGGGAAACAAAAAGTGCCATATTATGACAAGACTGTCAAATCCCTTTCCCCCCCAAAATGCAAGAAAAGGATGAGATGAGATAAGCTATTATATGCTACTCCTTTTAATATAAAAGATAATGATGCATAAAGTTCAATACATGTGGTAGTGAGCATGCTAAAATTTTACAACTATCACATGGAAAGGAGCAGAAACTAATGTTATTGATTATAATGAGAACTATAGGTGAAGTATCAATTTTAAATGTATCAAATGAGATATTTCCACATATAATATCAATCAGTTTAGGATGCACCAAGATTAAAGTTGTCTTAGAAGAATCATGTGTGATGGTATTGATATTAAGAGAGGGTTTCTTTGATGCTTTTGTTTATTTTGAAGGACAATATCCAAGACCTATTTTTGTTTCTTGTATGCTAAGCTCTATAGGGACACAAATTCCTTGTTCATTCAAAAAAAATCCTTTTCCACTATAGCCAAGTTATTTCAAGAGTTGATATCCTTTTCCATAAAGAGCTTCCATTTCTTTCAATGATGGTGGCTTCTCATGATCTCTTTCATCATATTTAGGTGTGTAGTTTGTTTCTTATTTGCTAAAAGTTGTGGAATCAAATGCTTTAGCCGATATCATTGTATATTCTTGTAGTGCACATTGAATTTAGGTGTTAAATCTGATGATCCCAAATCATCCACCAATAATATTGTCCGAAACGAAAGGCACTTATATTTTTCTTCTTCTTGTAAAGTTCCACTTTTGAAGTTGGTATCCATGTTTTTAGAGGTCTTTGCATTCCTACTTCAGTTTTCCATTAAATTTCTAATGGTAAGTCATCTTTACTTATGTACACCTTATTTTTCTAAGTGTATTTCATTAGATGATGAAGCATTAAAGGGACTCCATTCATTTCATGAATCTATGGCCTACCCAAGAGGAGATTATATTATAGTTCTTGGGGCATGACATGGATAGTAGTTTGCAATGTAACCCTACCATCTTTTATAGGTAATTTTATCACACCAATTCATTTCTTTCCCATATTATCAAAACCATGAATAGACAACTCATCTGATTGAATTTAATTCTTGTCCACTACAAGTTTATCTAAAAGGTCTACACTACAAATATTAAGTACTGATCCATTATCAATAAGGGTGCATTTAATTCCAAGAATTTTATTACCATTCTTAATACTAGCCACTATCATCAAAGATTCATTTTGTTTTTGCATTTCCAAAGGAGGTAATTCACTTTGATAAAAGACAATGTCCAAATTAGTTGAATTCATATTGTTAGTCATAGCTGCCACATTATTTGGTTGCACACTAGGAGGGGATTTTGGTGGATTGAAGGTTGCATCAAATGGTTGTCATTGATGTCAAAATAGTACTATATGTATGACTCATTTACTAGAAGTTATTTCCCATTGAATATGACCATTATATGTGGTTTGGTTCCTACCACGTGACAAACTATGATTCAGATATTTAAAGATCTTGGTTGAATTAGTGTGTGCAATACTTGATAGATGTTTTGGCCAACCTAATTGATGAGTAAGATACATATATATACATATGTGTCTCTTCGGAAAAGATAGAGATGTGAGGTTATGCAAGAAAAGTATAGAGACAAAAAAGTGTGTGGATGCAGCATATCAGAATAAGCAAAGCAAACAAAGACAATAAGTGTGTGATCAGAACATAATTATTGAGCGGTTACTGATATGTAGTACTACCTATATAGAGCTTCATTTGGAACTAAATTCAACACAAGAAAGGTGTAATTCACTAGTTCACTTTTGGGAGTAAGCCATAACTTTTGTATTTTAGAAGTGAGCCATCTTCTTTGTATCTCTATGGCAGTGAGCCCTCTGGGTTGTAGCCCTATGGATAGTGAGTCCGAACAGTAGGTCCTTATTTCAGGCAGTGAGCCTTTTTGTAATCGGTTTTGATATTCTCTATAATGTGAGTTAATCCTCATTGTGGTTTTTCTGTCATTGGGTTTTTGATGTAAATCTGGTGTTACTATGTTTATGTGATGACTTTCAATTTTTGAATTTATTAGTAAATCATTTATGTAGTAATTGGATCTTGTTCTGGTAAATGGTTCAGGAATTTAATTTGGTGACAATTGATTCACCCCCCCCTCTCAATGTCCTATCCAACAATTGGTATCCGAGTGAGGTCCTTTGGAATAAGTTTAACAACTTGAAGGAGATCTTGGAAAGTTTAACTAAATGATGAAGGGATCTAACTTAGATGAAGAATTGAGAACAAAGACCTCAGAGTTTGAGAATTAAGATCTGAAAGAAAATTTCAAGCAAGCAGGTGAATGCATTCAAAAACTAAGAAATTAGATCCAAAAATTTAAGTTGAAGCATAACGAAAGTTTACCAAGAACTAAAAGAAGGAAAGGAGACTATTGATAATCTAAGGATGAAACTTGAAGAAAGAAAAAAAAGTGGAAGAGAATCTGAAATTCAAAATTGGAAAAAAGCAAAGAAATTATCAAGCAAAAGACAAAAAAATGTGATAAGCTTGAATAGGAAGTAGTAGCTCTTAAATCTAATTTGGAAAAGGAAAAAAGTTTTGAAGACAAATTTAAGATAAGTTTAGGAATGCTTGATGAATTGATTTCATCTCAGAAGCCTGCAAAGGATAAAGGTCCAGTCTAGGACTCAAAGAAGGACAAATTTCAAAGACTAATCCAAGTTTCAACAAAATGAATAGTTAAAGGAAATTTCAAGGTAGTGCTTATCAAGGAAAGAATAGAAGGATCAATACCAAAAAGATACCCAGTCAATAGCCTAATGATTAAAGATACCCATCTTTTAATGGATTTTGTTACTCATGCAATAAATTTGGACATAGAGAAATAGAATGTAGAAGTATGATGAACTAGAATAAATTAAGTTAGAATTTTGGATTCTTTGCTGCAAAATGCTATGTTTGCAACAAGTTTGGCCATAAATCTACCAAATGTAGAGGTTAGATAATGATGAACGGGTTCAATACCAATAGAAGATTTCATTCTTTTCAAGGTTACTGTTAGATGTGCAATATTTTTGGACACAAGGTTAATCAGTGTAGGAAAAAGATGAATACAAACTCTCGTGATTAAATATTTGTTGTGTGCCGATCTTGCAACAAACTAGGACATATCTCAAAATTTTGTAAGAGAAAAGTTGGGAAGAAATTGAATCTAGAACGAAAGAACAAGTCTATAAACAAGTTAAATCTAGAAGTGAGGAGAGAAATGACAAAGATTTGGAGAAAGAAAGAATAACCTAAGAAAAAGGACAAATCAAATAATCTTGTATCTACATCCGGTGTAGAAACCGCTTCTATGAACTGAATCTAGTAATGGATTTAGGGGGAGTAGTCACATAAAAATCTATCAAACCCCCATTATAAGAGGTGTCATGTGATGACACACAGATATGTGATGTAGATTTTCATTCTAAAGGAAATGAAGAAAATTCTAGTACAAAACAAGAAATATAGAAGATTTGTGGAACCTTTTTGCTTACAATACATTTCACAATATGGCTACTAGCTTTGGTGGAAGGAGAAACTGACGGACTAAAGTACAAATGATGATGTCACAAGCAATAAATTATCCTTTTATGATGAAACCCTAAAAGTGATAGGTTAAATAAGGAAGGTTGAGTATTTATTTCTTTTTGAAGTAAACGAGCTGAGAAATAGAGAACTAGGGTCATTACCAAGCAAAATTACAGAGAACAAGGTTGAAGCAATGGAGTCAAAGGAAATGGTGGTATTTAATCTGTGTAGCAATGAATTGCAGAAATTGAGTAAGTTACAAATTGATAATTTGATCATGAAAGGATTTGAAATCTTGAGACTTCTCTTTTAGTTGAGCAAATGCAAATGATCAAGAATTTAGGGCACGAGGGTTTAGACATTTAGAGAAAATTTCCATACTTTTCAAATATGGACATTATACGGGTTATTCTAAGTAGAATTCAAGGTGATCAAATGATCTTTGACAAACCCTATGAAACCACAAAAGAAGCCATTATAGTAATAATAGGATTATGCAATAATGGACCTGTTGCAGTCAAAAATTCCATAAAAGAACAAAGAGGTTGAAGCCCTAACTACGACTACAACAAAGAAAGAGTGAAAAATACGACCCTCACTCTTTAGGTTTTCAAGACGAGATAAGCAAGAGTCAGGAGAAGTGGTTGGCATAAGGGGTGGATGATGGTAAAGTACAAAAGAAGGGTAAGAATGTGGACACATTGGCCCATGATGTTACCAAGGATACCCAAACCATTCTTTAGGGGCATGCGACTTTCAAGAAGAAGCTCAAGTTCCTATCTCAGGTGAGGAACACAATCACTAGTCTCAAGCTTTTAGGAGACCTGTAGGTGTCTAGTGGTTTTGTGTTGGTCCCAGTTCTATTGTTTCCCTTTTTTTTTATTTCTTGCTAGATTTAAACTATTTAAGCTTTAGTTTATGTTTACTTTTTTGGTTTTCTCACTACTCATGAGTCCTTGGTTTTCCTCTATGGTTGGTTTGTAATGGGTACTGGCCCTTCCATTTTTAATATAATAAAAACTATGAAAAGTGAAAGGGGATGGTATACATTTATGAATTCTTCTTGAATTAGCTAGATAAATAATGACTTGATAGTATTTAAGCATTTTGTTTAGGAAGATGGGTTAGTAATTGATAATATTAAATTTTGTTATGTATGACAAATGGCTCCAAAAATGCATGTTCAAATAAAATACCACCTTTGATAATTGGTCACCTTTATGGTAGCATAGATGTACAACAAGATTTTTATATTAAAGATGTAGCTTTTCTTGAAACACAACTAGTTAAGGATTATAAAATCATGAAGAAACACTTTTTCCACCAAGAGAGAGGGATAAAGATTGTAGTGTTGACAATGTAGTTAATATGGTCAATATATAAGGTGATACAAAGGAATAATATATTGTAACATGGTGGAAAAATTTCTTAGTCTCAATCTAGTGTCACATTTCAAGTGCTTCTTAGCTTTAGATACAATCATGAAGTTTATGAAACAAAATATCATCAAAGTGGTAGAGGATAAAGGCATAATGAAGATGACTATGAAATTGCAGTGCTTAAAGAAAGTATCAAGTTGTCCATTTCTGACAATGTTGTTCACAAGTTCTTTATGATGAGGGGAATTTGCTAGAATGTAGCTAATATAAAGGTAATGAATTTAGAAGAGTGCTAGAGATGAGGTGTTAAAAAATTATGGTAAGATGTCACTATATTAAAGTGAGACATTACAACCTTGAAGTGATGCATTATAACCTTAAATTGAGGCATTACATAATTTATTTAAAATAATGCATTCAATTAAAGATATACCCACATTTAGTCAATTGGGCCATTACACCTCATTAATTATTGACACTTAAACTTTTCTTGGTGAGTAAAACATTTGTGGAGTAATTTATAAAATTTTAGCTCACATAACTCTTAGAAACCATTATATGAAACATTGACATAAGATAAACTCATAGGAATGATTCAAGACCTAATTTAAAAATAAAAAATATGGGATATACACAAGAGGGAAATAGCAATAGTGTTTAATACAAATAGTGTAGTATAGTTGTACATGTAATGACAATGTTAGACCTTAAAATAACGGAACAAAGAAACACTAAAATGTACAAAAGATAAAACTTGCAATATATTTACTCACATTTGAAGACCTATGTTGAATAAAAATAGTAATCCCCCTCATATTCACCCCATTCCATTAGTTCATTTAAAAATAAAGACTAAAGGAACATAAATCTAAGAATAAAACAAATCATTCCTATGAGAGAACATCTTTCAATTTCCAATAATGTATGCCTTTGATATGAATGATAGATAAATTGATCATCTAATATCCTTAACATAAAGAGATTTCATCTCTTTTTGTTCAATGGCTTGCATAATTAACACTATTATTTGTTCCCAATATTAGAGACATTAAATCTCATGTTCTAAGGTTTTGAAAATCATGAAAGAGCATCAAGAACTATTAAACGAATGAAAATGACATCATAATAAAGCTATATATTTACCATCATCCATAAGTAACACCATTCATCATCTCCAATTCAATCTATAATTTTTTTTATCAAAATTATTAAAACTATTAAGCAAATCAAACACATGCAAATAAAAAATAAAAATGATGTTTATATTTTTTTTGCTAGGAATTAGTGTTCACATGGGTTAGAATGATATTTGTCTTAGAATGAATAAGATGAAGTGAGTAGTAGTAACAACATACAAAACTATTCTAGATGAGAAAATAATCATTTAGTAGTGTTTGTTTGTTTTTTTGTTTTGTGAGTTGTTAAAATAACTCATATATTTAGGAGTTGTTATACAAGGTTTCCTATAATAAGATATTTGAGAATGCTATAAATATATAATAGCTTAGAATGGAATTAAATAGTGTAATATAGAAAAATATTATTAAGTAAACACTCCTCTAATCACCCCCTTAATCTCTAATAATCTCACAAGAAAATGATGATAAAATAAGGAGGTTGTCTTCTTTGAAAACTTAAAAAGGGATAAAGTTGATGCAAATTAAAAAAAGATTATGGGGGGTCCCAACAGACATTCCATACATGTAGACCCTCGATTCTAGTTGTAAAAATCAAGTTCAATCAATATATTAACCTCAAAAGTCAAATAAACTACTACACTTAGAGCAACAATGAAAAACAAATGAAATATAAAACAGAATAAAAGTTTGGACATCCATTGAGATACCATAGATATGTTCTTAGATGGAATATAGGTCGGCCAAGTTGACTATGTATACCTATAAAATGATCATCTAAAAAACATAGAAATGAAGGATGAAGGAATTGAGTTATAGAGTTGGAGAGTGAAACATGAACATTAAATATTCGATTTCAATGGATGATTGAGATTGAATGAGAGAAAATGGGGAATCTACTTTGGCTAAGAATAGGTATGGGGGGTACAAATGGGTAAGGATAATTACCTCTTATTTTTTATTAAATCTGGATAAAAAAGTGTGCATAGTGTAAAAATAGAGATGACGTAATAAGGAAGGTTACAAAGGAATCTTGAGTGAATATTTTAGATTTTTTCATTTAGAAATAGATAATAGATATATTATTTATTATTTGAAATGGATAAATAGATAACAGAAAGGGTTTTCAATTATTTGATAGAAAATAAAATATTGAAAGATATTATTTTATTAAGACTCAGTAGTAAAAGGGGAATTTTTAAGGGGAATAGGAAATGAGAATAGATTATGACTAGGGTACAACATGATACTATAAAAAAATGATTAGAAATAGGTGTCTACAAGTATTTTTTGAATTAATTTAATTATTTAAAAAAAAAAATTATTCCCTTACAAATATAAACAATCAATTAAAAAATGAATTTAAAAAAAAATAAGATAAAAGTGAACAGGAATAAAATTGAATGATGTTATGGTGGATATATAGACTTGAATATTTTTATAATACTCTTATATTAAGAAACACAAATATAATAGAATCGAATCACATCCGAAAATCTATGCTGAAGAGAAAAAAAAGTGGTCAAACACTACACTGGCAAGACTGTTAAAGGGTTGCATATTATATCCTCTACATTAGCATAATGTCTTTGCAAATGACATACTAAATAAAAGGGCTAGGTTGGATTAATTTGAAGCTTGCCAGGTCAATGCAACCGGACTACGAACAACTTGTGTTCCACCCTTAATACAAGTCCACTTTATCTCTCCAAACTCACTTTGGTCACCCTCAGATGCAGATGGGCTTCTTAGATTGCTTTCAAATTTCACAATATAGCTGACTTTATCGTAGATATTTTTGAACACTAACGTCTGGGGCTCCACGCTGATGTTTACGCCAGGAGGGCTCTTCACACTCACTTTATACACCGCATTACCCTCTGCACCCACATTCGTCACAGTTCTTCTATTCACCTTAATCGAATTGTTGCCCGTCTTAAACACAATAGAAAATGATGGGTAGTTGAGATCTCCGGCTTCCAAACTGGAGTTGGGACAGGAAACTGACTCCTTTGTGACAAGAGCAATTTGTTGTCCCGTGTAGTTGAGAGAGCAGAGAAAATCTATATAATCTTGTGATACCATGTCGTAGACAAGCCCAGGATCCATCGCAGCTCTCGGGTCCACGTGGCCTGCACCCATATCAAAAGGAACGGCTGCCTCCATGGTAACTGAATCTTTGATAGCCTGCTCCTTATTATCCACGATGTAGGAAGACGTCATGAGAGCAGATTTGGTGGCGGCAGGACTCCAGGTGGGATGGATGGCTTTCATCAGCGCTGCAACGCCGCTGACATGAGGACACGCCATGGAGGTCCCCGACTGTAAGTAGTAGTCCACATCTCCTGTGTATGCTGCCAATATGTTCACACCAGGAGCGATGATATCAGGCTTGAGAACTGAAGGATATGCTGCGCTCGGGCCCCTCGATGAAAACGCAGCCACGATGGGAGCGGCTGTTGCGTCTCCCACGATAGTCAATCCTAGGAGACGCATGGCGGCTGTGGCATTATTCAATGTGCTGTTGATGTAGGATTTTATCCTTTCACCAGCTTTGAAACTTACGCTGATAGCGGGAAAATTATAAGTGTAGGTAATGTTGGAATATTAACTTTAACTGCCGCCGTCCCCGTCAACCACTGCCCGTTATATCGCAATCAATAAAATATTCATCGCGATATCACGGGAGACTTCGTAAAAGTTTGTTTTATTTTTAACCGCCGCAGTTTACCGGGCCGTCAACTAACCGCTGCACGCAATATCGCAATCAAGATTTTAACCATCGCGATACCGCGGGGAACTATGGAGAAAGCCGCCACCGCCAGAAAGTTTCGGAGTACGAAAGATTTAATATTTAAGGTTTTAATATTTTGAAAAGGACATTGTATTAAATGCATTTTCACGAGGGAAAAGTTAGTTAGGTGATTTTGAATTTAAATGTTATTTCATGCTTTCTCATCCGTGAAATTCTTCACGTGATTTTTACCTATATGTATAGGTATATGTAATTTATTTTTTAACAGAGGAATGTGAATGTGAGCAAACGAAAAATTACGAGTAGCAGCTCTGTGTGTTGAAAATTATATTTTATATTTTAATTTTTACTGTGTGAATTCCTCTGCCTCCGGCCTTCACGTGGTATCAGAGCAAGTTCGATTATCAGAGTTAATTTTATCAAAGAAGACTATCTGGGTAAATTTCAAAAATGGCAGCAAGCACAAGCTTGACAAACCCACAAATTCCACAGTTTAATGGGAAGAATTATGAGTACTGGTCAATTACAATGAAAGCACTATTTAGCTCACAAGATATATGGGATTTAGTAGAGAATGGATTTGCAGAGCCAGCAGATGCAGTAGCATACAATGCTTTAACACAAGCAGAGAAAGACTTATTAAAAGACACAAGGAAAAAAGATTCAAAGGCTTTATTTTATCTGTTTCAAGCTGTACATGAGAGCATTTTTCCAAGAATTTCAGCAGCAACAAAGTCCAAACAAGCATGGGACATACTTCAAATAGCCTATCAAGGCATGGCAAAAGTTAAAACAGCAAAGCTACAAATGCTGAGAAGAGATTTTGAAACAATATGTATGAAGGACAATGAATCTATAGATTTATTCTACACCCAAGTCATTGGGGTGGTTAATCAAATTAGGTCTCATGGAGAGAATCTGAAAGATACCAGAGTTGTTGAAAAGATTTTAAGGAGTTTGCCCACAAAATTTCTACCGGTTGTAGTTGCTATAAAGGAGACAAAGAATCTTTCACAGTTCTCAGTTGATGAGCTGTATGCATCTCTAATTTCTCATGAACAAAGGCTGAAAAGGTCAGCAGACACATCACTGGAGCATGCTTTCAAAACTCAGGCTTCAGTCAGTCAAGGAAGAGGCAGAGGTAGATCAAGAGGAAGAGGAAGAAACTCTTACAGAGGTGAAAGATATAGTTTATCAAGCTCAAATGGAAGAGGCAACAATCAAGGCTCAAGCCAAAATCCAACACAGAATCAGTCACAAAATCAAAGGTATGAGAAATCTCAAGTCCAATGTCACTACTGTAAAAAATATGGGCATTATATGAATGAGTGTAGAAAGAAGCAGTATGATAATAATAGACAAAATGCAAATTTTTCAAGAGAAGGTCAAAATCAGGATTCAGATAAGAGAACAATGTTTTTAGCTTGTAATGTTGCTCAAGCAAATGAGAAAGATGTATGGTTTTTAGATTCAGGCTGTAGCAATCATATAACAGGGAATCTAGAAATGTTTTCAAGTTTAAATGAGAATGTAAAGTCTGATGTTACATTGGGTAATGATAACAAGGTGTCAGTCAAGGGAAAAGGAGATGTTAATATTCTAACTAAACAGGGGGAGAAAAATTATATTTCAGATGTGTATTATGTGTCTGGTCTGAAACATAACTTAATGAGTGTAGGGCAACTGGTTCAAAAAGGGTATAGAGTAACATTCAAGAATGGTCTGTGCACAATTTTAGACAAATACCCAAGCAACCAGCTTATTGCAAAAGTCACAATGACAAACAACAGAATGTTTCCCTTAAAGATAAGGCCAGATTTGAATATAAATTATGCTCAAGCACAACACTTAATGAATTCACAAGTGGGTAGAGAAGAAACTACAGCAGTAGTGCAGACAATCTTTCAAGCTGAAATAAAAGATGAAAACTGGTTATGGCACCTGAGATTTGGGCATCTCAACTTTGGAGGTTTAAATTTACTTCATAGGAAAGGCATAGTCAAGGGACTACCTTTAATAGAAAAACCAGAAAGGGTATGTGAAGGGTGCATTTTAGGAAAACAACATAGAGAATCATTTCCAGCAGGAAAGTCAACTAAAGCAAAAGCCCCTTTGAAAATTATATATTCAGATTTGTGTGGACCTATGCAAACACCTTCAATAGGTGGTAGTTTTTATTTTCTGACATTCATTGATGATTATTCAAGAAAAACATGGGTTTATTTTCTAAAGCAGAAAAATGAAGTATTTGATCTGTTTCGTCAGTTCAAGAATTTGGTTGAAAAACAAAGTGGTTATTATATCAAAGTGTTGAGAACAAATAGAGGTGGTGAATATATTTCAAGAGATTTTTTTAATTTTTGCAAGGATCATGGAATTTACAAGCAATTCACAACTAAATACACACCTCAGCAAAATGGAGTAGCTGAAAGGAAAAACAGAACAATCATGGAAATGGCCAGAAGCATGTTGAAAGCTAAACATTTGTTAAATGAATATTGGGCAGAAGCAATTTCTTGTGCAGCCTATATAATGAATAGGTGTCCAACAAAAAGTGTCATGAATATGGTACCTGAAGAAGCATGGACAGGAAGAAAAGACAGTGTTACTCACATGAGAGTATTTGGATGTGTAGCATATGCACATGTGTCTGATGAATTGAGAAGGAAGCTAGATAACAAAGGATAAAAATGTATATTTGTTGGATACAGTGAAGAATCCAAAGCTTATAAGCTATATAATCCAACAACAAATAAAGTTATAATCAGCAGAGATGTACAATTTGTAGAAAATGAAGCATGGGATGGAAGCATAGAGAAGATAGTCAATATTTCAACTAGTATACCTCAAGAGGAGAATGAAGTTTCAGCATCAACAAATGTTCCAGCTACTGTGACTCCTTCCACTCCCATTCAATGTCAGCAAAGTGGTCCACAAGTGACACCAGCATCGACTGTAAGAACAGCCTCAATCATTCAAAGAAGCAGTATAATAAGAGGACAACAAACACCATCTACAGCAGGACCATCAGGTCCACATTCCACAAGTTCAAGTGATATGTCAAATCCTACATTGGCAAGTCTGAGAAGACAGAAAATCAGAAGCATAAGAGATATATATGAGCAAAATGAAGGTGAGAATAATTCAGATCAGATTTCTCTTTGTGTATTTTATTCTCAAATAGAAGATCCAGTTTATTTTGAAGATGTCGTCAAAGATGATAAATGGGTAAGTGCTATGGATGAAGAGATTGAAGCAATTGAAAAGAATCGATATGGGAACTAGTCAGTCTTCCAAAAGACAAAGATGTAATTAGAGTGAAATGGGTTTATAAAACCAAATTGAATGAAAAAGATGAAGTTCAGAAGCTTAAAGCAAGATTGGTTGTAAAGGGCTATTCACAACAGCCTGGAATTGACTACAATGAAATATTTGCACCTGTAGCGCGATTGGATACTATAAGGATGATTTTAACATTAGCAGCTCAGAATAAGTGGTTTGTATCTCAAATGGATGTAAAGTCAGCTTTTTTAAATGGTTATTTAGAAGAAGTTTATGTGGATCAGCCACCTGGGTATGAAATTCAGGGTCAAAAAGACAAAGTTTACAAATTGAAAAAGGCACTATATGGATTGAAGCAAGCCCCAAAAGCTTGGTATAGCAGAATAGATAGTTATCTTTTGTTGAATGGATTTAATAGATGTAGCAGTGAGCCCACACTGTATACAAAAATGAATGAAGAAGGTGAAATACTAATAGTATGCTTATATGTTGATGACTTAATTTTCACTGGCAATTTGTCAATTGATCTGTTCAAGGCAGACATGAAGAAAGAATTTGAAATGACAGACTTAGGTCTGATGAAGTATTTTTTAGGCATTGAAGTGAATCAAAATGAAAATGGTATTTTTATTTCATAGTCAAAATATGCAAATGACATTTTGAAAATGTTTAATATGATGAAGTGCAAACCAGCACCAACACCTACAGTGACAGGTCTGAAACTAAGCAAGGATGATAGAGGGTCTAATGTTAATCCAACTCTGTTTAAGAGGCTTGTTGGAAGTCTCATGTATCTCACAGCCACAAGGCCAGACATTATGTATGGAGTAAGTTTGATTTCAAGGTTTATGGAAACACCAAAAGACACCCATTGGAAAGCAGGGAAGAGAATTTTAAGGTATGTAAGTGGAACAAGAAATTTTGGCATTATGTATTCAAGTTCAGATGAGTTCAAACTTATAAGATACATAGACAGTGACTGTGCTAGCAGCATTGATGACAGAAAAAGCACGTCTGGTTATGTATTTAATTTTGGGACTGGAGTTGTCTCATGGTCTTCAAAGAAGCAGCCAATAGTTTTTCTTTCATCAGTAGAAGCAGAATATGTGGCAGCCACAAGTGCAACATGTCAAGCAGTATGGATGAGAAGAATTTTGAAAGAATTGCAAAATGAACAAATGGAGGCAACAAAAATTTACTGTGATAACAATTCAGCCATAGCTCTTTCAAAAAATTCAGTCTTTCACAAGAGAAGCAAGCACATTGATACCAGGTATCATTTCATCAGAGAATTAATTAACAATGGTGAAATATTTTTAGAATTTTGTAGATCAGAAGAGCAAAGTGCAGATATTTTCACAAAGCCACTGGGAAGAGATAATTTTATTTTTCAAAGGAACAGATTGGGCATGGTGGACAGCGCAGTTATGCTTAAGGGGGAGTGTTGGAATATTAACCCTAACTGCCGCCGTCCCCGCCAACCACTGCCCGCTATATCGCAATCAATAAAATAGCCATCGCGATACTGCGAGAGTCTACCGTAGCTTTTTTTTTAATCTCAACCGCATGACGTCACCTCCAGCCAATGCCCGCTATATCGCAATCAATAAAATATTCATCGTGATATCACGGGAGACTCCATAAAAGTTTGTTTTATTTTTAACCGCCGCAATTTACCAGGCCGTCAACTAACCGCTGCCCGCAATATCGCAATCAAGATTTTAACCATCGTGATACCGCGGGGAACTATGGAGAAAGCCGCCACCGCCAGAAAGTTTCGGAGTACGAAAGATTTAATATTTAAGGTTTTAATATTTTGAAAAGGACATTGTATTAAATGCATTTTGACGAGGGAAAAGTTAGTTAGGTGATTTTGAATTTAAATGTTATTTCGTGCTTTCTCATCCGTGAAATTCTTCACGTGATTTTTACCTATATGTATAGGTATATGTAATTTATTTTTTAACAGAGGAATGTGAATGTGAGCAAACAGAAAATTACGAGCAGCAGCTCTGTGTGTTGAAAATTATATTTTATATTTTAATTTTTATTGTGTGTGAATTCCTCTGCCTCCGGCCTTCAGGTAATCGGCTGCTGTGCTCTGAGGAACTCTTCATTGGCAACAATCATTCCTTCACCGCCTGCTCTAGCTACTTTGTCGGCCTTCTCCTGAGAGCCAGATTCCCCTGGATTATAACGAAATAACAATTGATCACACAGCACTATCTTACCCTTTACCACATTGGGGTCGAGGCTGCCATCAAGACAACGCTTTGAGTTGTCGCTGGTCGAGACACAGGCCAGAGGGAATGGACCTTGCAATTTTCCATCTCCTCCTTTGAAGGTGGAGGTGCCTCTGTATATCTCCTGGTTGCCCAATACTAGAGAAGTAGGGAAATCTCTGTCGATGCTGCTCGCACCTACGATTGTAATCCATGGCGCGGTGTTACTCAAAGAAGAAGAAGCCGGTCCATCGTTTCCTGCCACCGCAGAAACAAAAATACCTTTTTCCATGGCCCCAAATGTAGCGATACCTCTAACATCCTTGTGGAATGGGACGTCTGGTGACCTTAGTGAGATAGAAAGGATATCGGGGCCATCAGCAATGGCTTTTTCCATTGCAGCAGCAATGTCACTCTGGTCGCAATCTCCTTTAGACGCCCAGCAGGCTTTGTAGATGACTAGCCTGGCTTGAGGAGCCATTCCTCTGGCCGTTCCGTTGGCGAAACCGAGGTAATTGGCACTAGTTACCGTAGCTCCCGCGACAGTTGAGGCGGTATGTGTGCCATGTCCGTGGGCGTCTGTCGGGGACATATATTCCAACGTTTCGTTAATTTTAGTAGCCTTATTACTTTGGTAGCCTTTGTAGAAGTATCAAGCTCCAATGATTTTTCGATTGCAGTGCGATGAGTTGAAGGTCCGCCCGCTGTCACATGTGTCTTTCCATCTGGAGGGAACAGGTCCAAGGCCTGCATCATTGAAGATTTTTCTTTCAGGCCATATGCCTGTGTCAATCACTCCCACGATGATATCTTCGCCATAGGTAGAGTATTGAGACCATAATCCAAGAGAAGACGAGGAGGGGGAGGAGAGACCCAGAAACTCTGGCGTGCGCGTAGTGGCAACTTTATCGAGGGAGGAAGGGATTACAGCCAACCACCCCTCCATACCCTCCATGGCTTCAGCCCAGCCTCGCTCATCCTCGCAGAAAATCCATGCAACAGAGTATCATATGTGTATAACAACTCATTTTCAGTCGGATCCGACTGTGAGACCTGGCTGAGCATTGAAGAGTACCAGTGTTGGTGTAAATTGAAATGCTGGGGTTTCATGGATTTGACCATGTGAACAATATAGAGCTTCCTTGTATCTTCTTCTTCCGCCTTGCCCGACCACGTTGCACACATGGCAAAGAGAAGAACGAGGAACCCGACAAGCGCGGTGTTGGCCATAACTGGCTACTAACAAGAAAAAATCTAACAAGGGGAGTGTTATTGATGTGTAAAGTAAACATGGCAGGAGCAATTTATAAGCAGAGCCCAAGAACATTGCAAGATAGTTGACTAGACCAACTTAAAAGTCCTAAGGTTTCACTCTTTCAAGCGAAATAGAAATTTCTAAGACGCGGCATTCGAATTCTTTAGCTTCAATCCAAATTAAAAAAGAATAGGTCAATCTTTAGAAAATTCTCAGACGCGGCATTTGAACTTTTCAGCTTCAACCCAAATTAAAAAAGAATAGGTCATTGTCTAGAATAAGTCATTTTTTTCAATCTCAGCTACTCCAGTTGAAAGGTATTCGTTCTGATCATTGTCCACAAATTTTAAATATGTTTTTCTTGTGACTGAAGCTTCTCTTGATCTAAGCTCACATTAGTAAAAGTTATAAGAATTGTGAAGTCCCTTAATAATAATTCGACAGGCAAATGTCAATGAAGTCATCGAGTCAACCATTTATTTATTCCTTTGAGGATTTATTGTTATTTTTAATAATTTATTTTTAACCACCCTACCTCATATTAAAGTTGGAGAGCTTTGAATGGTTTTCACCGTTATCTTATTCAAAGACCCACAGATCTTTTAAATCTAGGAAAAATATACAAAGAGACATGTCTTTAAATAATAGATTCTTAGATATTGTGACGAAATGGAGTTTTTATTTTCAACACTTTTCTCTAGACTTTAATTTTCATCATACAAAAAACTATGTGATGTATTTACAATATGCTTTGTGTGAGCATGAAAAACTATATTCTGGCATACCTTCAACAAACTTTCATTTTTCTTTTTTCTATAGCTATTGATATCGCTTTGTGCTTATCAATGAACCATCAATTTAAAACTTTGTTTTGAACTTCAAGATATGATTGATTAAATAAGTTGTTATATGAACTACTTTTCTCCCTAACTTATCTCCAAGATTGCAAGACTTGGGCATTTATGTAGCTTTTTATTGATTTTTCTTCTTCATTCTTTTAGTTACTCGATTACTCCATGGAGTATATGGAGCCAACAATTGTCTCTTAATTCCCTTTTGTTTACAAAATTTGAAAAAATTATCTAAGTTATACTCCTCTCATCATCAAATCCCAACATTTTTACCTTTTTATTACATTCACTCTTGACTAATGGTGTTCAAGCTATTTGAAAACATCAATTTCTTCAAACTTGTGCTTTAAAGAATTTGAACCCATATTTTCTTAGTGAAGCCACTAATTGATGCGGTAAATTATTGAGATTTCTTTGTGGAAACTACCTACCTTCATGGTCCAAAAGGATAAAAACTATCTAATTCCAATTTCTTGGAGACTCTCCAAGATTTTCCAAAGTTTCTTTACATATATTTTTGTGACGCATGATCATCATAGAATAAGTGGAGTCCTAAATTATAAAGCCCCTTTAAACTCCCTATTCTCAAACTATGTTTAATTATATGTAGTTTTCCCCATATAAATAGAAAGAAAAGTCTTTTTTGGTTGATAAAATTAGAAATTGAATGTAAAGAAAATTGACAAATTTTTTACTCTAACTTTACATTTAATAATTGATAATAATTTAGTTCTAGGAAAATTCAACCTTGTTAAAGTTTGATTTTTCTCCTTTATAAAATAACTAGCTTCCATATATATATTTTTATCCTATACAAAATAATATATAAGAGAAGCATATAACTTACAAAATAATATATAAGAGAAGCATATAACTTGGTTACAAATGTAAATAATTGAAAAATAATCCACACTGAATAGAGCTCAAAAAGTACTAATTTTCATTTTTTATATTTTAAAAGAAAAAGAATCTTACATTTAATCTAAATCTATTGTATTTCTAGAGATGATCTAGAAGAAGTCATCAAATTCATTATTAAATAATATTAATATAAATTTTTTAAGTTTTCCTATTTTTGATATTCTTCAATACATTATGTGAAATTAATAACATTCCCAAATCAATCTTACAATGTATTCCATTCTACTATATCTACCCATCTATATACACTGATCTAGGTGATTAGTCCCTCAGAAAATATTTTAATATATAATGTTTCTAATCTAGGTAGAAACTTCATCTTGGGACATACATAAACTTGCTTTATTCATGTTAAAAATATTTGTTCCTTGAACATGTTTTCCTTCGAAAGAAAATCCTCCCTTTTATAGTCTATACAAATGTTGAAGTATTCTACTTCTATCAAATTTTTCTTACTTATAATCTTGGCCTATAATCATTTACATAAATATGTAAAGGCATGTTGTGTTGACTATCCATGCCTTCCTATTAGTTGTTTTGCAAACATGGTAACCTTGCCAATAAGTATCTCCATGAATAGAGTTAAGAGGTGGGCCACTCTAATGTTGCTAAGTTTATAAAGAAATATATCTAACATGCTAAGCAACATAAATAAGTCACAACCCAAAATTTAATTAGCATTGAATGAAAATATATAAATTGATGCATACTTAGGATTTAGTCAACAATGGGAATATTTTGTAGGATTTTTTTAGTTAGAATATAGATTTGATCAAATGAGGAACTATTCATGACACATGATCAAACATGAATGGTGTTTTTTAAATGAGTAAATGAGGATCAACTTGAGATGAATGATGTTTTCAAATAGAAAAAAAAAAAATTCCACATGATTCAAAGTGCAAATGTCATATTAGATAGAATGTATAACTATTTGTCATATGTTTGTTATCTTCAGAATAGAATAAATAGATCTTAATATATATAGACAGTTGAAATAATGATTAAATTAAGCATTTGATTTTAAATCAAATACACTTTTTAAAATGGATTTACATGTCATTATGTGCATATGTATGTAACAAATATTTACAATGTTCAACAACAAATGTGTAAATAGAGAATTTTTATTTAATATTTTTCCCAATATTTTCATTCCCTATCAATCCAATAATAGTTCAAATGCAATAATTAGATGACTTACAATTTTAACTCATCTAGTACCAAATAAAATTAGTTTTTTTTGTTATCACTCAAAATAATTATTTCCTTAAAACTTACTTTAGTTACTTCAACTTTTATACCTTTTCCATAAAATTTACTTTGGATCTTTGTTTCTTTTATTATTCATCAATTTTAACCAAATATTTTTATATTTTTATTAAGTTGCAAGAGAAAATAATTTAGTTCACAAAATAAACCATCTTTGGAAAGTATCTTTTGCTGAATAAAAATTATTTTCCTTTATAAATTTAATTAAATATTTAGTCATTATAAAGGTTTAATGAAGGTGAAGTAATCTTATGATAGGATATCTTGTTGTAATTCAATTGATGATAGAGTTGAGGTTTAACAATAAAAGAAACATCTAATGATGCCACTCTCCAAAGTTGTTAGCACCATTCAAAATTATAGAGATAGAACTTAATATACTAGTTTCTATTTGCAATTATCTTTGTCGTGAATGTTATAAAATTTCTCTATTGAATAAGCCCCAAACACTTTTATGGTTGATGCCCTCTTTTTGCAGAAATATTATTGCACTTTACATGCTACAAGTTGTGATTACTCCACATGTGAATGGCATTCAAGTGGCCCTTTTAGTAGTTGACAATCTCCAAATTTAATTATATATATACAAGGGGCCACAAAGACAATGGGTAATATATGTAACAACCTGAAACATTAATCACATGTAATGGAAAGGATTGTATGTGATGGCATCTGTGTTACCATTGAGTTGTGATTGAAGCTTCTATTGTTCTAAACCCACATTAGTAAAAATTATAAGAATGTGAATCTTGCAAAAAAAATTAAGAAATAATATATTAAAATAGGTAACACTATAATTTTTGTTTTCTATTAAAGAAAGTTTAGTATTTTACTTTTATTTTTAATTATAGATCGTTTCAAATATATATTTATGAGAGGATGTTAAAATTTCAACAAATTAGATCATTAAAGAAGAAATCATAAAAAAATCAATCATCAATGAAACATTAGTTAATTTGAGATCATTACATGTCCTTTTTCTTAGTCTTTGTTTTGAGTAGCTAACTTATTAGAAAAGAATCATCAATATCTTAAATTTTAATTTGATTTAGGGTTTCAAGCATATCACAAAGAACACCTTCATTGTTAATTGGATAGAAAAATGTTGATGAAATCATCGAGCCAACCACTTCTTTATTCCTTTGAGGATTTGTTATTATTTTTAATAATTTATTTTTAAGTACCCTACCTCATGTTAAATTTGGAGAGCTTTGAATATATTTTCACCATTATCATATTCAGGGATCTAAAGATCCTTTATATCTAGGTCAAATATATAGGGAGATGTGTCTCTACATAATAGATTCTTAGAGATTGTGATTAAATTGAGGATTTTTTTCCCAACACTTCCCCTTAGACTTTTATTCATCATACAAAAAACTATGTGATGTATTTACAATATGGTTTGTGTGAACATGAGAAACTATACTCTTGGATGCATTCAACCCACTTTCATTTTGATTTTTTATAACTATTGATCTAGCTTTGTGCTTATCAACGAACCATTAATTTAAACTTCAAGATATGATTGATCAAATAAATTGTTATATGAACTGTCACAAACCTCCTTTTCTGAACATATAATTAAGCTAGAAATTAGTCTTTTTATATTATTAAGATGGTATGATTTTGTTATTCTATATATATATAATTATTCATTTATAGTATTATAAGATTACTCATAAAAAAAAAGGTATTTTCAAATAATACAAACAGATATTATTTTAAATTCTTTTTCTTTTTATTTAATATGTAATGACCATTACAAGAAGGGAGATTACATTTCTTGCATATTATTTCAATATGGGGAAAGGTTTCGTATGGAAAAAGAGAGAAGTGGGTGATTTTGGAGGAAAGCTGTGGAGGTCAATCAGGAAGCCACAAAAGGAGGAAATTTTCCTGAAAACCAGAGACTATGTTGTAGATACATTGGAGGAGAAAAGAAAATGAGGAAGGAAAAAAAGCTAGGAGGTCAATCAGGAAGCCACAAAGGAGGAAATTTTCTTGAAAACCAGAGACTATGTTGTAGATACATTGGAGGAGAAAAGAAAATGAGGAAGGAAAAAAAGCTAGGAAACCACCATGGATTGCACAGAAGATTCTAGGTGCCCATTAGAATAAGGGTTAATCTAGTTTCAATAGATGTCTACATTTGTTTCTTCAAGTTCCTATAGGAGTAAAACATAATTACATAGCTTGGGGTATGTTTTTAGTAGATTTACTACCTTTCTCAACTCGCATTAATTATAGGTTCTTATCATGAACTTTAGATGACTCAAATTTGAAATCATTGTAGTCTGGTAGGTACTTGAAAGAAGAGAATTTTAAAAAAGGATAGCTATTATACGATATTCGCAATTCTAATCTGTAGTCGCCACTTATGGTCATTTAAATTCAATGATTTTGATGAAGATCTACTTCTTGGCCCAAGGGTTTTTTTATTAGGTGTCTAACTATGCACCTGCGAACATGATGATAGCTAGTCACTGAGGACAGCAAACTCAATAACAAATACCCACAGGAAAGTCTTCAATCAAGAGGAAACATAGCAACAGTCTACAATGAAGAACAAGCTGCAGGAAATTCACTTTATTGGATTTCAATCATTGTTCACCAGTTGCTCAAACACCGGAGTCAACTCCAACAAAGAACAGGGGAAACTTAAATAGCAAACTCAAAGATTCATTGCTTCCCGAATTCATTACTCAGTTTACATCATTCTCTTCATATGAGCCAGTGACATAACAGTTTTACGAGGAATGACATAATTGGATTCGATGCAAAATGAATTACGTTTTTCTTTCCCCTCTCAATTGCTGCTGTTTCTCAACTCAAAATCAGGACGGACGTTTTCTTTCAAGTGACCGTTCTCCCACCAAATTAGTCCCCTGTTTTCCACTGTCTCCCCCTCAACAAGGATCGACCTTAGTTTGTTAAAACCAAACTATTTCCCAACCACAAAGAAACGGTGATCATTATTAAAACAAAAGCATTAACAAACAAATACAAAACAAACAAAGAAACACAAAGGTGACAGGGAAGTAAAAAAGCCCCTGTGCATCAGGCTCCCCCACTGAGAAGGATGCATGAGATCCTGCTCATGAGGTTGGTCAAAGAATAACCCAGGGTGGAGATATTAGATGCAAACAACCATGAAGCATCCTCCAGTGGACATCCTTTCCATTTAACAGATACTGGAAATAATCCCTGCCTCGGGTCTTTCATGCCAACTGTTTGATTATGAAAAAGACGAATAAACAAAGTACAGGAAAAAACACAGAGCGAAAGAAGAATAAAGACACAAACACTGAAATTTATAGTGGTTCACCTTAATGGCTACATCTACTTTCTAAGTAGGGGAATCCTTTATTAAACTCAGTTTTTAGTTACATCAATAATATGCAGCAGCAAATACTTATAACCCACTCCAATACAACACTTTGTATTCAAGTAAAGAAGCTGAACAACCACAAGGAATTGGAGGGAAAAAGAGTATTGGCGTTTCAAATTTAACAATCTCCCACTTGAAACCCAATCACTGCTGCACACGTTCAGGTATTCCCCCACTTTAGCCCAGCGGGTTAGAGTTTAACTAAGCCGAGAGAAGTCCTACAAAATTCGAACTTCTCTCTCGTCACGATCTTGGTTAGAGCATCAGCAGGATTCACATTTGTATCAATCTTGGCTACCTGTAACTTGCCTTCTTCAACCACATGGCAGATAAAATGATGGCGCAAATCAATGTGTTTGGAGCGACAATGAGATATATGATTATTTGCCATAAAAATGGCACTCCTACTGTCACAAAAAAGAAAAAATTATGTTTGTTTACACCCCAACTCACTCAACAACTACTGTAACCAAATCATCTCTTTGGCCCCTTCAGATAGAGCCATATATTCAACCTTGGTAGAAGAAAGGGCAACTAATTGTTGCAATCTAGAAACCCAGTTGATCGCTACCCCAACAAATGTAAAGGCGTAAGCTGATGTAGATCTACGTTTGTCCAAATCACCTTCCAAATCGGAATCAACATATCCCTGTAACTAGAGTCCCTCTCCGTGAAAACATAAAGCATAACTAGAAGTGCCTTTTAAGTACCTCAAAATCCACTTAACAACTTCCCAATGAGCCTTGCCAGGATTGCTCATAAATCTACTAACTACTCCCACTGCATGAGAGATACCAGGTCGTGTACAAATCATGACATACATTAGACTGCCAACTACAGAAGAATAAGGAATATGTTTCATGAAGTCTTGTTCTTCTTGTGTCTTGGGACACATATCGAAAGACAAACGAAAGTGAATAGCTAGAGGAGTGACTACAGGCTTAGCATCCTTAATTCCAAACCTGTCCAAAACTTGAGCAACATACTTTTCTTGAGACAATCTGATTTTCTTCTTTTTCCTATCCTCGATTATACTCATGCCAAGTATTCATTTTGCTGCCCGTAAGTCTTTCATGGCGAAATGTTGAGCTAAAATTTGCTTCAAGTCATAGACTACTTTCATGATAGAACCAGTGACTAGCATGTCATCAACATAAATTAACAGCAAAACAAACTCACCAGTATCAAGTTTCTTGTACTAGACACATGGGTCAACCTCACAATGGATGAAGTGATGCCCAGTCATAAACCAATCAAATTTGTGATACCACTATCTTGGGGCTTTCTTGAGCCCATACAAACTTCATTTCAATCTGCAGTATAAGTGTTCCTGTCCTTTTTTGACAAAGCCTTTATGCTGCTCCATGTAAAGTTCTTCAATGTCTCCATGAAGGAAAGCAATTTTAACATTGAGCTATTTAAGCTCAAGATCACACGTTGCTACCAGACCCAAGACTGCATGAATAGAAGTCATCTTCACAATAGGAGAGAAAATATCATTGAAATCTATTCCCTTTTTCTAATCATAGCCTTTGACAACTAACTTGGCTTTGTAGCATTTCTTACCTCCTTCTTCTTCTTTCAACTGATAGACCCATCAATTTTTTAAGGCCCGCTTATGAGGTGGAAGTTTCACCAAATCCCAAGTGAGATTTGTATTCAACAAATCCATTTCTTCCCGCATTGCCTCCATCCATTTCTTGCTATTATGATCACTACAACCTTGTTTGAAAGTCACTGGCTCTATTTGATCAACAAATAATAATTCGGGGTAATCAACTATACTTAATAATTCAAAATCATTGAATTTACCTAGAAATTTCTTCTGCCTATTAGACCACCTCAATTGATTCTCTGTTGGCATAGAAGATGCTGCAATTTCCTGCTCTGTTATGATAACAAAGCCCATTCTTGTCTCTATATGAATGTCTTGAGGAACATTATCGATGCTATGCGTCTTTCCAACACATCGACTTGGTAGTTCACTTGCTTGCTCCACGTTTTTGTGATAACTGAGATCAGATGGAGTGATCTTCTCAAAGGATATAGGCCGCTTTTGATTCTGGCCAGGGCAATACAAATCATTGTGAACACTATGCACTGGAGGTGGATTAGAAGGAGAGTCAACATTTGCAATCTTTGACTGCCGCGAGTGTTTACCCAATTCCTACACGTCCAACTAGGAATGATGTGGTGAAGCTTGATCCCCTATTGCTAACTACTCAATGGGTATGTGCAGGATCATCATGGAAAAAACAAGCCCTTAAGTGGCAATGAAAATTTAGAAAAATCAAAGTTCTGCAACTTGACATAAAAATTTGAATAAGTAATCTATATTATTTAAAAAATATGTAAGAATAGAATCTGTGGAAAATTGAATGTAGTTTCTAAACTACTAGGTTTATTTTTCTAAAAAAAAATCTATTTGGTAAAAATTTGAAATTTCAATGTAGTAGTACTTAAATTTCGAGGGAAAAAATAAAGTCTGTCATCTGACCACCCTAACCATAATAAAATCATAATATTTTTATAAGATTTTAGATATAAGTAGAGGACTCATGTCGGATGTGATGCATATTTTTGTATTTTTTTTTTCCAAATAAATAATTAATTATGAATTTTTAATTAGAACTTTTAAAAAATATAAAAACTCTATGTCTGACCACCTTAACTTGGTCAAAACATCATGAAATTCATTTATTTTTTTAATCCTATAGTATGCGAAGGATAGAATGTGACTCATATTTTAGATTAAAAAATGTGATACCATTTGAAAGTTATAATTTTTTTCAATTAGGCTATCAATCGGGCGTTTACTCGTAATTCTAATAGAAAATGAATAATAATTATTTATTAGATTCAAACTAAAGTATAATTTATATTGGTGGAAAGCTGAGAGACTCCTTTACAAACCCTTTTTGTTTCATCAATTTTGGGTAAAAAAAAAGTCGTCAGCCATGTGTACAAAGTTTGGAAAAGCAAGGTAAGTTGTTAAACACATTTTTTGTTTTGACTTCTTAGGATTGGCAGGTCCAAACCAAAATCCAAAGCAAGCTCAAGCCTAATCCCTAGGCATTAATTTTGTGTCAGAAATATCGAATATTTGATTTGAATCCAATATCCGATTTGAATCTGATATCTGATATCAGATATCCGATTTGAATCCGATATCCGATATGTTCTATATAGAGTTGCAAAAATGTTATACAATTTATAATATATGATTTAAAAAATGCAATAAAGTTTATAATTTAGTATATAATACACAATATAGTTTATAATGTAATATATAATATACAATTTATGATAATCTCTTAAAGAATTATATATATAATATATAATATATTATATTATTATGTTTAATATTTCAATACTTTTGTTAATGTATAAATATTTAAATATATATATTACTAATATATAAAATATTTAAATATTATCTCTTTCCCTCTCTCTCTCTCCATCTCTCTCTCTCCCATGCCTCTCACTCAATCACTCGTATCTCTCTCCCCTCTACCCTTTATCTCTCTCTGACTCCCTCTCTTTCACTGACTCCCTCTCTCTCTCTCGCCTCTACCCTTAACCCTAAACCCTAAACCCTTAACCCAGAAACCCTCTACCCTCTACTCTATCTCTCTCCTAACCCCCACTCCCTCTCTCAGGTCTCTCTCCAATCTCTCCCATCCTCTATACCACCCTCTCACACCCTCTCCCACTCTCTCCCACTCTCCCACTCTCTCCTACTCTTCTACCCTCCGCCCCTAAGCACCCTATCCCACTCTCTACCTCCCACTCTCCCAGCCTCTATCCCACTCCTCTTTCTCTGCCACTCCCACCCTCTCTCTACCTCTCCTACTCTCTCCCACCCTCTCCTGCCTCTCTCCTACTCTCCCTCCCTCTCTCCCACTCTCCCACACTTCCTCCCCACTCTCTCACTCTCTCCACCCTCTTGCACTCTCCCACTCTCTCCTTCTCCCTCTCTCACCTCTCTCCCAACTCTCTCTCCCACTCTATCCTACCCTTTCCCACCCACCCCACTCTCTCTCCCACTCTCCAACTCTTTGCACTCTCCCATTCTCTCCTCTCACTCCCTCCATCTCTCCCACTCTCCAACTCTCTCTCACCCCATCCTACCCTCCCCCACCCTCTCCCACTCCCTCCCTCCCTTTCCCTCTCTCTCTCCCAGCACCTCTACCACCTTCTCCCACTTCTCTCTCCCACCCTCTCCCACTCTCCCACTCTCTCACTATCTCCTACTCTCCTCCCTCTCCTTTCTCCCACTCTCCACCTCTATCTCACCCTCTCCCACCTCTACCACTCTCTCCCACTCCCTCCAACTCTATCTCACCCTCTCCCACCCTTGTTGGAAAATGTGCCTCAAACTTACTGACATTAAACTCCTAAAAGGAAAAAAAATTGATGAGACCCTTGGAATGTCTTGTCGACTAGTTCAAAAGACTTGAAGAGTTCATATCGGTGTGACATTGGACCTGTCTTGCCAACAGATGTGATCAGTATGACCTAAATTGTCAGAGAGAAACCTCAAATCTCTTTTTGACAGTGCAAGTCTTGTTGACATCAATGTGAGCGGAGGTTTGTCTTGCAAACGGAGTCATCGGTGTGACCTGAACAGTCAGCATAAGTTCTCAATCTCTCAACGATAGTAGAAGTCTAGCCGACGGGGTATTGTCGATGTGAGTCCTACCAAATATATGAACAAAGAGAATTCTCATTGGAGTGGCATGAACTATTGATGTGACATTTTGATCTAATGCAGATGGCTCTACTCTTGCCAATGAATCAACTCCTGATGAATGTTGGTGTGACTCTTGGCAATAAGACATAATGGCTTGGGCGTTGACGGGGAGACCAAAAGATCTTAGTGCTACCGATGGATAGTAATTGGTGTAATGTTCATTTAAACATTGTTAAAATCTAATACTGCATGCATGTGGGATAATAGGTTCCCATGAATGCAAAATGACTGTGATTGTTCAACTTCTTGGCAGTTGGAAATCTGATTCAAATGAAGGATTTTGTCTGACTGAGATAGGAGGGAGAAAAAGGAAGAAATAGAGAACCAAGTGCAGGTCAATTTTTGTGTGAAGAAGGTGACTAAAAGAAGTGCACAAACTCTGTGAGGCTGACTATGTGAGAGACATAGGTCGATCACAAAGGTTCCCTATTATCATCAATTTATTCTTCCTGGTGTGAGGTGGTTTTTTCTTTGAGAGAGATGTGAGAGGGATTGATTGAGTCTTATGCTAAGTGTTATACGAAGCACTATAACAACATGAAAAGACTATGAAAGTCTGAGACCAAGAAATGAATAGGAGAGTGATGCTCTATAACGAAGGATATGAGGTTTTCCTTCTCTCTATATTTTGAGGGTGTCTATAACTCTCTATAATTCATGCTTGTTTCTATGAATCTCAGTTGTTGGTGTAGATCTATTAATCTCTGTACTATGAGATGGGTCCTTGGCTCTCAACATTTAATGGTAAAATCTCTCTGTGAACCTATGTTTTATACTGCAAAAATATTGTGAACAACATGAGAGTTTGAATTGGACTAAAAGGTTGATCAAGGAGATGTATTTAAAATGAGGGTCAGTGTCTTTTGTTGCTGATATGTACTCCAGATGGTGAAACAAGATGGATGCTCTGTAAAGGCTATTGGCCTAAGTTTGTATTGTAACTCTAGTTGCTGAATAATACAAATGGTCTCTGGTTTTGGAGTGTGGGGATTTTTACCCGTAAGGGTTTTCCCCATGCAAATCTATGTGTTCTCATTATGATTCTTTCATGGTTGTGCTATAGTTTATTGTCGTTGAATCTGTTAAGAGTTTTCATTCTACTTTTCTCAGAAGGTCAATGAAAGGGAAATAAACTATGTCTGATTCCGCTACTATGGCATAGTAGTTAGTGTTTTTTGATAATTACTGAAGGCACTACTAATCCCAAATGACAGTAGTTGGGATGCCATATTTTCCCTACAAGTGGTATTAGAGCGTTCTTTCGGGACTAGTTTTGGTTCTGGTGGTGCAAGTTTTGGATTCTTTCTGAAGATTTCTTGGTGTGTTAGGCTTGAGGAAATCTGAAGGAATCATCTGATTTTTGACCCTTTGGTGAGTGATTATTTTTTTTTGTTACTTTGTTTCAGTTTTTGAGACAATGTGCAGCCTGAAGGATGTTGAAGATGGAGATAAAGGAGTTGATCATATTGAAAGGATGTGGCTTGTGGCTCCTTGGTGACAATGTTTTTAATCTTGATTCTTGGGGTGGATTTTATACCTTGTGGTTGTGTTGCAGCAATGAATTTCATATTGGAGTCTATATGAGAGGCTCTCTGTTCATATGAAGAAGTTTAATTTTTTACTCAGCCATGGAGGATTGTCTTTATGTTGGGTATTTGTTCCTGGCATTGGAAGGTGCTGATTTTGTGTTGCCCCTATTGCATGATGACTATGAAGTTGATCCTAAGAAGTCTGGAATCTTCTAATGTAACCTTGTTTCTCTCTTGGATGCTTGTGCATGAAGGTGGTCTTGGAGTTGGTCTGAAGATGGGCCTATAGTTCCTTGTGGATGCCTTGTACTTGCATTGGAAGGGTTTTATAGATTCCCCTCAAAATCTATGATGCTGATCTATGTTAATATTTTTTTATTATATGTTTTCTGACTATAGAATATATCAGATGTGAAGAAGATACATATATGCTTGTATGGTTTATTCAAGTTTTACATGGTAAAAAACTTGTGGTGTCATGTGAGTCTGGGAAAGAGCTATTTTTTAGTTCCTTGTTTCTATGGGGTGTTGCTGAAAGAGATAGTTACATATTTGCATGGTGTTGTGAGGATTCTTAGACCTTGGTGCTCTTGGAGTGGACATCATTGGAAAATTGGATCGATATGTGATCTAGTGTTTGAGTCAAGTTGTTCACAGGTTTTATTTCCTCTGAAATTTTGTTTGCTGCACTGGTATACTATTGGGTTTTCCTGAAACAGTTTTTGGATCTACAAGCTATGTAGTTGATGGATTAGCTACCCATTGGCTACAGTGAGATAACTTGGAAGTGGACTGTCTTTATCCACAAGGTCTAGTTTAATTTTTTTGTAGGCTTAGTTTGTTGACCTTGTCTGTGGTCATTAGAATACTGGTGTGAGTGTTTTGTAAGAAGAGAATGGATGATATTGGGTACTTGAAAAGCCTATGTTAAGAACTTGTTGAATTATTCTAATGTTGTCATGAAAAGCTTGGATGCATAGATTTTTGTAAGCTTTTGACAATGATAGTATGATATGCTTGATTTGAAAATATTTGTGTCACTTCGATTGTTGTTACATGGAATTATTCCTATGTGGACTTGAATAATGTTCAGATTAGTAGAAAGTTGGTCATGGTGCTTGGAGAGCTTGGGTGTCACTATGCAGTGGGAGCTTTGGAAGTGATCTTGAATGATTTTGTCTTCATTAGTGTTGCAGATGTTACTTGGAGGAGCTCTTTGATCCTGTTGCTATGGAAAGGGTTATTTCACTTTTGTAGAGAGCACTAGTTGGGGATGTACAACATCTTGGGAGCCATGAAGAACCGTTATAGTTTTTTGGTGTGAGGTGTTGGTAGTTCTTGGTAGGTGATCGTGGTTAACTAGGATGGACATGTCATGATGCCATGTGTTGGTACCAATTTTCAATGGGAGTAGTTGGCAGTGATATGTTTTTCATCTTTTGATGGTAAGATCATGAAGTCATGGTAAGTTCTTGTAACAGATTGGTGGATTTTTGATAGAGGACTGGTTAGTTCTCTATGTATTGTGTGAATTGATCTTGTGCTGAGCTGCTTCATGGTAGTGAAGTGATGCTTTTGGATTTTAGCATGAGTTGGTTGGTTTGCTGATACTCATGGATACATTCAAAATGAGGTGAGATTGTTTTTCTCTTATGAGAGAATATGTTGTGATAATTAGTTCTTGATCAAAGATTGCAGCAGGAAGTCTGAATAGTCTTCACCTTGGTTGAACATGAGTTTAACAAAGATCAATGAGGAGAGTGTTATTGAATGATTCATGATGACTTGTGTATTCTAAAGGAGCATTCTTATTCCTACTCTTGGTCTTCTTGGCAGTTCATTTGAAAGGTATTTTCCCATTATATCTTTCAGATATATTTTAATGCTTATCTTTTATGGAAGTGGATCTTGAGCTATTTACATTTGTTTAGTTCTAAAGGATTCATTTGAGAAGGATGGAAGCATGGTAATATTCCTATTTATATGGTTTGATATTATGATGTCTCTTATGATGAATTTGGGAGATGTTGAGTGGGAAAATTTCCTAAAACGGGAAATGAATCAATTTTGATCTTCTCTGGTTGAGAGGCTTACACCTAGGTTAGCATTATTTGTTATGATCTATGGATTGAGTGTTTAGATGATGCTATGGGTTTTCTCTTGGGTTTTTTGGAGGAGATCATTCTTATCATAGCTTGGCAATTAGAGGTGCATGTAGAAGGACATTCTTTTGTTAGATGATGTGGAGTAGTATTTCTCTCTTAGTCCTGATTATCTTCCTAGATGTTCAGTTTGTCTTACATTGGACTTGGAATTGCTTGGAGCTTTGTGATCCTTGAGTTGTGTTCATGCATTTCAAGTGGGAGTTGGCATGGTGGTTCATAAATCCTTTTCTTTTGTAGGGTTGAGAAGAACAGGGGAGAGTTGTGGAGGCTTCCTATGAGATTTATGCTTGTAGGTCATTGGTCTACTAGTTCATATTATTGAAGATGTTCTTGGTACTATAGTTTTATGTTTGTACTTCTATGATGATGTTGTTAGAAAACTTAGGTATGTTGTGTTCAAAGGTATTTAGACAGTGGGAGTTCTTGAATGTGTTCAGTCAGTTTTGGCTAGTTTACAGATGGAGCTTGTGGTTACTGTTATTGTACTATCTGTATAGGAGGCATGAGTTTTCTAGTTTGGTATAACTTGGGATATGGCTTGGATGGATGGATTAGCATAGGCTGTGGGTGATATTTGTAGTCATGGTGGGTTTAAATAGTTTAGCTAGATGTTTGTTTCTATTGATTTTCATTCTTGGATTTGGAGGTATTGGTAAGATCTTCGTCAAGTGGGAGATTGTTGGAAAATGTGCCTCAAACTTACTAACATTAAACTCTTGAAAGGAAAAAAAAATCGATGAGACCCTTGGAATGTCTTGTTGACTAGTTCAAAAGACTTGAAGAGCTCATATCAGTGTGACATCGGACCTATCTCGCCAACAGATGTGATCAATATGACCTAAACCATCAGAGAGAAATCTCAAATCTCTTTCCGACAATGCAAGTTTTGTCAACATCAATGTGAGCAAAGGTTTGTCTTGCCAATGGAGTCATCAATGTGACCTAAATAGTCAGCATAAGTTCTCAATCTCTCGGCAATAGTAGAAGTCTGGCCAATGGGGTATTCCTGGCGTGATTCCTACCGAAGATATGAACAAAGAGAATTCTCATTGGAGTGACATGAACTATCGACATGACATTCTGATCTAATGCAGATGGCTCTACTCTTACTGATGAATCTGTAGACACATAAAATTGTCCTAGGCTTGCAACTCTTAGATTATTCAACATTGCCCCTTTCATTCTTAATAATTAAATAATTTTTAATTATTTAATTATTTTCTAAAGTCATAATTCTTCTATTAATTAAATAATTTTAATTATTTAATTAATTCATTTTTGTCATTTATTTCTCCTTGATTATTAAATAAATAAATTTTATTTATTTATCTAATACATCATTAATTACCTAAAGTCTTCCTTTAATTAAATAAATTTCTTAATTTATTTAATTATGTCACTAAGCAAGTCCCCTTCTTTTAAAAATTAAATAGATTCTAATTTATTTGATTTTTTTCCATTTTCTACTATAATTAAATAATTATTTTAATTATTTAATTATTCATTAACCTCTTCTCTCATTAAATTAAATAAAGTTAATTTATTTAATTTGGTCCACTCTCTTGAATTTTGAATTAAATTATTATTTAATTCGAAATGATTCCTTTTGTCACATTCTTCTATAATTTAATAATATCTTTATTATTTAATTATTCACTGGTCAACTAGAGTAAATAAATTTTATTATTTAATTTCTCCAGCAACCTCTTTTTCTGTGCCAGTCTTATCTTCCATATCCAGTCTTATCTTTTGGCATCTCATTTAATTTCGACCCTTGATTGAATTATCTTATAATTCAATCTTGGCCCTTCATCCTTATCATTTGCCCTAATTTTGACCTAACCCTAATGCACCTAGCAACATTCAATCTTGATCATTGATTCTAGGGTTTTTTGTCATCTTCTCATCCTGGCCACACATTCAAAATTGCAGCTTTTATAAAATGGCAATTTTGTTCTCATTTTGTCCCTCTCTGGCTCTCTGGCTCTCTCTCTCTCTCTCAGCTCTCTCTCCATCTCATGCTCATTCTGTCAATTTAGGTTATGATCATTGTCATTTGCAGTCATTGTCATTTTAGTCTATTGTCAAGTCATTTCTTTCAATAAAATCCTTCAAAACTTGCTTAGGGCTTTGTCATTTGTCATAGTTGCTCATACAAATCTGAGGGCATTTTTATTTATCTGCAAGCTAGGAGGTGTAACAAAGGTTAATCATGGAAGGTGGAGACTTAGGGTAACTTCATCCCTTTTGTCTTCACATTACTTCCTTTGTACTTTGTTACTTCATTGGAATTTTATTGTTATTGTGCTAACCCCTTTAACAAATAGGATTTTCCATTGATTACATTGGTGAAATGTGTGCAACCATTAGTCATGATTCCATTCCCACTTACCTCTATCTTTCCATCCCCCACCCATTATCCTACATATCTTCCCCATCGCATCCCTATGGTCCATGCTTTTGGCTAAGCCTCCCCATTCTTTTGCATAAGTCCCATAGAAGTCCTATATCTTCCCTACATAATCTGCATCATAATCCACATCATAATCCATCATCTACCTAATCCATCTCCCTTTCATGTCATCCCTTACCAACATCGATGAGCATAATGACATTTGACATAGTCCATGCAATGCTATCCATTTCTAGTGGGACTATCACCTTTCATGCAACTAGACACTTGAGTCCCTCCTATCCAAAAAGTCAAAAAGTCAAAAAGTCAAAAAAAAAGTAAAGAGAAATCCCTTCGTCCAATGGTGAAAACCTGTTAAATAGGCGCCTTGGATAAGTACCATGATGAAAACTTGGCAAACAGGCATCATGTGTAGTTTGATCTTCTATGTCACTTACACTTGGGGGCACAATGTCTTATCTATCCAACCTATCATTTTTATGGCATATCATTTCCATCCTACCTACCATCTTTAGCCATCATACCTACCTATCATATTGGGTCCACTTATCCACTCTTCTCCTTTTGATCTTGATGAAGATATAGGGGCAAAATGTTGAAACATGTTTTTTGGGTATCTCTTGACATACCTCATCCTATCTAAACCAATCATATCATTATCCTATTGTCATCAGCTTTGTCACGAAAAATCCTAAGTCTTGTACCTAGAATGGGGCATGTCATTCCTATGCGACATAGTCTTTGGAGATCACATCCTGACTCTCTTATGCATACATCCATTTCATCCATTAATCCCATTTATCTCCTTGCACCTAGACTTGGTTTTCCCCTTGTCATTGGTATCTAGCACAAAGGCTACCCAAATTTTCATCCATTGAAACCTCAAAAATGTCAAAATCCAAAAAAATCATAAAATGACAAAAAGACAAAAAAATCATAAAATGTCCTGAAAAAAAAATCATAAAAGGTCCAAAGAAAAACACAAAAACATTCAAATCAATGTCAAAATCCTAAAAATGGAGTCAAATTTAGTCATGTCAGTTAATCCATGTCATTGTCAAACTACGTTGTCTCTGCGCATTTGCTACGTAGGCAAGGCCATCAGTCGATGAGTCCCCGAGACATTAGGTCAGTCCTTTTAGGTTGGTCCAAATAAAATCATGGCATTTGTCACAATCGTCACATCAGTCAAATACATCAGACATAGTCAAACTCGAACACAAGACAGTCATTTGAAACGTCAATGTCAAAATTGGTCAAAATTAGACAACACAGCCCAATCAATCATACAGTAAACATCAGTCAACTTGCCAAAACACATTACTCAAAACAATGTCAATATCGTCACTCTTTGGTCCTCTTCAAGATGTGTCCTTCTTGGAGTTAGACCTCGTCAAAATCTCCTTTTCCTTTTTCAGGATGTGTCCTTCCTGACAATAGGCCCCGTCAAACCGTCAACACTGTCAAATTGGCAAAACTCTTAAACTGTCAAAACTGTCAAATCAAACAAGAATTCAATCTTTGGCAAACAAACATTGGCAATAAAAATTACATGGCTATTAATCTTTCTGGTCTTTCTTGTCTTATCTTTTGACTATCTTGTCTATTTTTGTCTTATATTTTTTTTACTATCTTGTCTTTTTGGTCATGTTACTAGCTACCTCAAGGATGTCCCATGAAGGATTTAGAGGTGCGATGACGTCTCCTGGCCTATTTTATTTTCTTTGACTGCTGTCTGTGGATTGTCTTGACAAAAAGACTGGGGCAACATGACCCTTAGTATGAGTAGACATTCCTTGTCTCGGATCGCTTCATTTTTCAAGGATGACCTTGCACACCTTGGTCTACGCCATACCATGGTGTTTATTGTCCATTTGTGTCATTTTTACCGCCCAATGATGATTAAGAGCAATAAATATTAGTCCTATGGCAATGTTTTGAAGGATTTGGTCTAGGAACTAACATGCATCTTCTTTAGTCTTGCCATCTTCTCTGTCTCATCTCATATAGGCATTGCATTCATGTCTTTTGCACTAAAATTTCTTCGTCTCTTCATATTCTAGTCTCCTAACCAATTTCGAGAGCACACCCATGTTCTTCGAACCCGTCTGTCCTCTCGAGGGGGCATACCACAACCCTCCTCGTCATTCTTCCTCATCTTATTTTGCATTAGGGCATATTCTCGACTTATTTTCTTTGTCACAATGCGACAAGCGACATTATGACAAAGAGGGGCAAAATGTAGACACATAAAATTGTCCTAGGCTTGCAACTCTTAGATTATTCAACATTGCCCCTTTCATTCTTAATAATTAAATAATTTTTAATTATTTAATTATTTTCTAAAGTCATAATTCTTCTATTAATTAAATAATTTAATTATTTAATTAATTCATTTTGTCATTTATTTCTCCTTGATTATTAAATAAATAAATTTTATTTATTTATCTAATACGTCATTAATTACCTAAAGTCTTCCTTTAATTAAATAAATTCTTAATTTATTTAATTACGTCACTAAGCAAGTCCCCTTCTTTTAAAAATTAAATAGATTCTAATTTATTTGATTTTTGTCCATTTTCTACTATAATTAAATAATTATTTTAATTATTTAATTATTCATTAACCTCTTCTCTCATTAAATTAAATAAAGTTAATTTATTTAATTTGGTCCACTCTCTTGAATTTTGAATTAAATTATTATTTAATTCGAAATGATTCCTTTTGTCACATTCTTCTATAATTTAATAATATCTTTATTATTTAATTATTCACTGGTCAACTAAAGTAAATAAATTTTATTATTTAATTTCTCCAGCAACCTCTTTTTCTATGTCAGTCTTATCTTCCATATCCAGTCTTATCTTTTGGCATCTCATTTAATTTCGACCCTTGATTGAATTATCTTATAATTCAATCTTGGCCCTTCATCCTTATCATTTTCCCTAATTTTGACCTAACCCTAATGCACCCAGCAACATTCAATCTTGATCATTGATTCTAGGGTTTTTTGTCATCTTCTCATCCTGGCCACACATTCAAAATTGTAGTTTTTATAAAATGGCAATTTTGTTCTCATTTTGTCCCTCTCTGGCTCTCTGGCTCTCTCTCTCTCTCTCTCAGCTCTCTCTCCATCTCATGCTCATTCTATCAATTTAGGTTATGATCATTGCCATTTGCAGTCATTGTCATTTTAGTCTATTGTCAAGTCATTTCTTTCAATAAAATCCTTCAAAACTTGCTTAGGGCTTTGTCATTTGTCATAGTTGCTCATACAAATCTGAGGGCATTTTTATTTATTTGCAAGCTAGGAGGTGTAACAAAGGTTAATCATGGAAGGTGGATACTTAGGGTAACTTCATCCCTTTTGTCTTCACATTACTTCCTTTGTACTTTGTTACTTCATTGGAATTTTATTGTTATTGTGCTAACCCCTTTAACAAATAGGATTTTCCATTGATTACAGAATCAACTCCTAATGAATGTTGGTGTTAATCTTGGCGATAAGCCATAATGACTTGGGCGTCGATGGGGAGACCAAAAGGTCTTAGCACTGCCGATGGATAGCAATTGGTGTAATTTTCATTTAAACATTGTTAAAATCTAATATTGCGTACATGTGGGATAATAGGTTCCCATGAATGCAAAATGGATGTGACCATTCAACTTCTTGGCAGTTGGAGATCCGATTCGAATGAAGGATTTTTTCTGACTAAGATAGGAGGGAGAAGAAGGAAGAAATAGAGAACCGAGTGCACATCGATTGTTGTGTGAAGAAGGTGACTAAAAGAAGTACACGAACTCTGTGAGACTGACTGTGTGAGAGATAGAGGTCGATCACAAAGGTTCCCTATTATCATTAGTTTATTCTTGTGCGAGGTGGTTTTTTCTTTGAGAGAGATGTGAGAGGGATTGATTGAGTCTTATGCTAAGTGTTATACGTAGCTCTGTAATAGCATGAAAAGACTGTGAAATTCTGAGACCAAGAAATGAATAGGAGAGTGATGGTCTGTAATGAAGGATAGGAGGTTTTCCTTCTCTCTGTATTTTGAGGGTGTCTGTAACTCTCTACAATTCATTCATGTCTCTATGAATCTCAGTTGCTGGCGTAGATCTGTTAATCTCTGTACTATGAGATGGGTCCTTGGCTCTCAACATTTAATGGTAAAATATCTCTGTGAATCTATGGTGTATACTGCAACAATATTGTGAACAACATGAGAGTTTGAATTGGACTAAAAGGTTGATCAGGGAGATGTATTTAAAATGAGGGTCAATGTCTTTTGTTGCTGATATGTACTCCAGATGGTGAAACAAGATGGATGCTCTGTAAAGGCTATTGGCCTAAGTTTGTATTGTAAGTTTGGTTGCTGAATAATACAAATGGTCTCTGGTTTTGGAGTGTGGGGCTTTTTACCCATAAGGGTTTTCCCCATGCAAATCTATGTGTTCTCATTATGATTCTTTCATGGTTGTGCTATAGTTTATTGTTGTTGAATCTGTTAAGAGTTTTCATTCTACTTTTCTCAGAAGGTCAATGAAAGGGAAATAAACTATGTCTGATTCTGCTTCTATGGCATAGTACTTAGTGTTTTTTGATAATTACCAAAGGCACTACTAATCCTAAATGACAGTAGTTGAGATGTCATATTTTCCCTACAACCCTCTCCCACTCTCTCCCACTCTCTCCCTCTCTCTCCAACTCTCTCCAACTCTCCCACTCTCTCCCTCTCTCTCCAACTCTCTTGCACTCTCCCATTCTCTTCAATTCTCTCCCACTCTATCTCAACCTCTCCCACCATCTCCCACTCTCTCCCATTCTCTCCCCCTCTCTCCAACTCTCTTGCATTCTCCCATTCTCTCCCACTCTCTCCCTCCCTCTCTCCCACTCTCTCTAACTCTCTCCCATCATCTCACCCTCTCCCCACCCTCTGCCACTCTCCAACCTCTTGCACTCTCCCATTCTATCCCACTCTCTCCTCTCCCTCTCTCCCACTCTCTCCAACTCTCTCGCACTCTATCGCAACCTCTCCCACCATCTCCCACTCCCTCTCACTCTCTCCAACTCTCTCCCACTCTATCTCACCCTCTGCACCCTATGCCACTCTCTCCCTCTCTCTCCAACTCTCTTGCACTCTCCCATTCTCTCCCACTCTCGCCTAGTCTCCCAATCTCTCCCACTCTCTCCTTCCCTCTCTCCCTTTCTATCCCTCCCTCTCTCCCACTCTTCCCACCCTCTCTCCCACTCTCTCTCCAAATCTCATGCCTTTCTACTCTCTCTCCTCCCTCTCTCTCTCCCACTCTCTACCACCCTCTCCCACTCTCTCCCACCCTCTCCCTCCCTCTCTCCCACTCTCTCCCACTCTCCCACCCTCTCTGACCTTATCCCATTCTCTCAGGTCACTCTCTCACATACTCACTCCATCTATCTCTCTCCCCTATACCCTTAACCCTAAAACCCTAAACCCTTAACCATTAAACCATCTACCGTATACCCTAAACCCTAAAAATTTTTACCCTTAAACCCTCTACCATCTACCATTAACCCTTTGGTCTATGTTTACACAAATCGAATATCCGATTTGTAGAACTAAAATCATACCGTTACAAAACATCCAATTTTTTTTTTCAAATGAATCAGATATCAGATTATAATGGATATTGGATTTTTGGGCCATTTTGTGCATTCCAATGGGCCCTACATTCTGTTTGCAGGTGACACACATACGGTTTTAGATAGGAAGAGACAAACATCAACTTTTTGGAGAATCTTCTACTCAAATTTGTCATAAGCAATGATTTTTTAGCATCTTTTATGAGGTATAATGGGGAGCAGTAATCGTTGGAAGCAAAAACGTAAGAGAAAGCTTACAAAAGAACAAATTGAAGCATATAGACAAAGAGATAGAGAAGGTCATAGGAAGAGAAGACAAGGTATGTTAAATATTGGTGAACCTAACCCCTATGGTCTTTCAAGTGAAGAGGAAATTGAAGATGTTCAAGGTGAAAATGTTGGAATTGAATGTGTTGAACATGATATTCAAATTAGGAATTAAATTATTGAAATTGATAATGAAAATGTTCAAGGTGAAAATGTTGGATTTGAAGATGTTGAACATGATATTGAAATTGGGAATGAAAATATTGAAATTGATAATGAAAATGTTCAAGGTGAAAATGTTGGATTTGAAGATGTTGAACATGATATTGAAATTGGGAATGAAATTATTCAAATTGATATTGAAAATGTTCAAGGTGAAAATGTTGGAAATGAAGATTTTGAACATAATATTGAAGGAAGTGTAAATTATGTTTCAGAAGATTACATGACAAATGAACAACCTTGTGTGGAAGAAAGACATGTTCCAATTTCAAGACCTTCAAGAACCCCTAAATGGTCATTATTAACAATTTTGAAGGAAAGAGGTCAACACGAACTATTTGGTTGTGGGATAGAAAACTTTTTAACCAATATTTTAGTGATAAGACATTGACCAAGCAATGCCAAATTTTTGTACAATTGCTAAAGATGCAAAAGATGAGACCTTTGCTAGCCAAATTGAAGATTTGTGTAAACAAGAAGATCGAAAAATATTCTATTATTGTCAAAAATATTTTTAATGCTCTCAAGTCTATTGAAAAAAATTAACATGGAAAAGGCTAAGAGAGTTGCTTGGAGAATCATTACAACCACCCTAGTAAGCCATCAATTGAAAAAGGCTCACTTTATGATACAAACTTGTATTGATTTTGACATAAATCGTAAAAATTTGGATAGAGCACTTGCAAGAAAAGAAAGAATAGATGATCCTCTTCAAAATGATACATGGGATTTTATCAGGAGGCTTCCACATGTTGATAAAAAGCTAACCGATAATGTAAAGTAGGAAATTCAACAATTTTGGCATGATAACTCTAGAGTATCACCCAATGCAAAGGATGTTTTAAAGTTAAGAATTGGAAATTGAGACCATACACCACATCTTAAAATTTTCTTGGAATCAAGCACTACTGTATTTGACTCCATTTTTTGACGAACGTTCGTTGGTCATTCGACAAATCTTTGTTGGAAAAGTGACAAAATGACGAAAAAAATTTCATCGCAATTTTGACGATACATTAAAAGTCAAAATAATGGTGTAGATTCGTTAGTCATTGGCATCATAAAATGAGACAGATGTTTGTTTGAATATCGATGAAAACTTCGTGTATCCACCAATGAATTACAACCAAAATGCAATTGCAATGGCTCTCATGAAGCATCGAAACAACACCAAAAGTTCATCGCCATTTCGATGAAATGGGAAAGGATTTATGATGAAGCCTTCATCGCAGCTAAGCAACTTCGTCAGACCTTTTATGTGATTCGTCGGTGGAGTTCCTTGAAATTGTGACGAAATGGGCAAGGAGTTACAACAAAGCCTTCGTTGCAACTAAGCAACTTCGTCGGACGTTTTCTATGATTCATCGGTAGAATTCATCGAAATTGTGATGAAATGGGCAAGGAGTTATGACGAAGCCTTTGTTGCAGCTATAGCAACTTCGTCGGAACTTTTTGGTGATTTGTCAGTTGTTTTTGTCAAAATTCCAACAAAAAAATGCAATTTTTTTTAAAATAGTCATTGAAATGTACCATCGGTGAGAGATTAATCATCGACACAGGATAGAAAACTCACTTTGATAGTCCATGTCTTGTCAATGACCTTTATCAGCAAGACAAATCCAATGTCACACTAATCTAACCTCTTCAGGAGTTTTGAACACTGCTGGTTATCAACAAGACATTCTGAGGGTCTCACCGATTAAACAAGTGTCTACGAGCAAGTAAACAAATGAAACCTATTAATTTTATTATTTTGGGGTTCTTTAAATCATAGAATTTAGATACCATCTTCTTGTGTATAATGTACTTATATTCATATTTGAATTCAAGACCAATTGTCATTGCACATTCCATTTTACTTGCACATAGTATTCTATAAGCAATATATTGATAATGCCAAATGATTTATGGTGTTGTACAACTCTACCTATCATCACAGTTCTACTGTTCCCCCTGAGAGAATCCTGCAAAGACAAGTTTACAATACCAAGTCAAATAATATGAAAAAGACTTACTTCCATACAAATTAAATGATTATTCTCAGAATGGCAATTGTCTATTTACAACAACAATTCCATGAAAGGTTATCCATGCTTCATAAAAGATGACTCATCATACATACAGACTGTAAAATGCATAGAAAAAGCATTACACTTGAGAACAACCAAGGGCTAATAAGGGAAGGAGTTAAGAAACATCTAAATTGAAGAGAAAATGTTGAGCAGTGTCAAGAGAACAAAGCTTGTAGAACATATTATTGACCTAATCAAGCTCTTGAACAACTTAAACAAAATTAAAATACTAACACATACATGAGACGTGTAATGAACTTCCAATATATGTTATCTTTTTCTTTTCTTTTTTGTATTGAAAATAGTTAAGGTCCATTACATATCATGAAAATTCCTATTCGGCATTAGGATCAATACAACATCAAAGCATTTCCATAGAAAGAAATATACCATATCAATAGTTTACACAACAAGAAAGTAACCAAAAAGCACCAGTTGTTTTCAAAACCAGCATAGACAATACAAATTTTTGTTAATAGCACCATAGGTTGCTGCTATTCAAATCAGTGTAAACAATACATAGTGTTGATTACATTCTCCTCATTGCTGACTTCTTCAATATCAAGGTTTGCCATTGTTTCTCCTTGGGGGTCCAACTGTTGGAGGCCGCACTATCTTTCTGGGCTTGTAGTTTCATCAATTGCTCTCTAGAGCTCATCAAATGTTTGCTAGAAAAACACGGCCTCTTCCAAGCTCAACCTACAGGTGGGTCCACTACTTCTCAGATCCTCTCTGGTATTGCTAGCAATACCTTCATTTATTGACTTCAAGAAATTCTCCATTGAGATCTCCACAAGAGTTGAAACTTGCAGAGCAACAAAGTAGAAAGTGAGTCTCTTGCAAGACTCAGTAAGTACCCTCTTGATACCCTTAAATTTATCATCATTTATTGCCTTCCACAAATGCCACATGATCTCATTAGATAAGAACTACCAGAATAGCTTACAATCAAACTTGAGCTTGAAATTACAAAACAAAATATCATGCCAATTAATTTTACCATTGCTATTCCAGACCTTCAGCTTATGGAAGAATAAGTACCAAATTTCCTGAGCATAAAAAACATTCAAAAAGAATATGTTTAATAGTTTCCAAAGTCCTATAGATACTACAGATTTCAACAATTGTGTGGTTAGATTTATAGGGATCTATCTTTTTCATCAAAATAGAGGTAGGTAAAAGAGAAATAATTATAATTGTAACACTATTCATAGTCCAGTAAATTATGTTCATAATTTGTCTTCAATGGACCTCAGTTTTATCATTATACTGCCCATCTAATACCATATTTTAATCCAGGATTCAAATATCTCATATCTAAAGAAGCACCTTCAATTAACGATTTAAAGTACTATAAAATAACCTGTAAGACTTTTACTTGAGAAAGATTGGATACACTTGTAGGATTAAAGTTCTCTCAATCATCAGGATTTATTGGCACACAGACATAGCCTGCAACATATGAAGTAATGGATGACTACAAGTTAGTGAAATGGTCCTTAATATGAGTGGTTTGTGAATTGATTGGTAGAAAATAAGGTTACAAACAGATCTACATGAAAAAATATTAGGACAATCTATTGTAATCATCAAAATAGATGAAAAGTGCAAAGGAAAGAGCCGAGCTACATCTCTAGAGCCTAAAAAAAATGCATGCAAGAAACATAAAAAAAGAACAAACCAATTTTTGGATGAATAGAAAATGGTGCCTTCAGCAAGTGATTCATATGCTTTCACACTTGACATAGGACATTAAGAAGATTTTAGTCTTCCTCTGTGAAATTAACTACTTACAAAATAAACCTAGAAACCAATATTATATACCTCCATGTCTAGCCGAGGGTAGGTATAAGAGAAAAAAAATTATTCAATGCAATGCCAAAAAATAACAATGTGTGTGTAGGTTTGTATTACTCAAAATATCATTTCACTGCCTAAGGAAAAATACCAAAGTGATGTTTTAAATTTTAGTCTTCACATAGGCTCCCTTATTGCTACGCATTCATATACAAGCATTATTCGAGCTCTAAACTATTCAAATATTAAGGATTTAATTAGCTATAAGATGGAAAGTTGTTGTTTAGACATAATCTATCATCTTTTACATATCTTTATTCACTCCTAGCGCTTCAGATAAATTTGTGTAAATGAGACAAAAATGTGAATCTTTTATGAAAAAGAAAATTCTTAAGAGGAGGGGGGAGAGAGAAAAGGGTAGGGGGAAAGAGAATGCTTGAATGCATAGCAAGGTATAACATTTTGATCATTATAACAATGAAATGAATCTCAAGTTTGAAGCATTAATATCATTTACAACATTTATGATCAATAATGAATGTAAGTAGAGAAACTTTTACATACCTACAAATGGTACAAAATTTCATGGTTAAGTCAAAGCCTCCCATCAACAACAAGATCCAAATATCTGTGTATCTATCTCAATCAAGCCTCTAAACCCTTTAGAGCTGTCAATTTTTCCACTAACCTGTTATGCAGAAAAAATCAAATTTTAGAGTAATGTCACCACTAAAAATAGAAGAAACAAACCTTTCAAACCAAATCCACACACAACACAATGCGATATTCATACAAAGCCATACAAAAAAATAAACTCAGAACATTTAAATGGAAACGACTTAGAATTATGATGCAGAGCATGGATTCAGGGTATAAAGAATCATTTTTCTGCCACCATAGTGAAAAGTTAGCACTTTCTTTCATCTTTGCATATTGGTTTGATGCTTCAAACGATGCATTTCTTATATTGAAAAGTGAATTAACTTATTGAGCTTCTCCTTATTTGAGAATATTTTAATATTCTCTACTTAACAGGGTCAACCACGTGACGGTGGAAGCTCATTTGGCCCTCCCCATCACATCACTCTCAATTCCCCATACCCAATCATATAACAATAATCATTCATTCATCCATTAATAACATATAACATTCATTCATTAACATATGACATTCATTAATTAACATATTCACATTCATTCATTAACATATAATATTCATTCTTTCAATTTTTACATATTATCAAAAATATGGTTGTCATGATATGATTACAATCACCTTTTTTTTGTTTCTTTTTTAAAGCTAAAAAAATATGAAGTGGAGTATATTTTGCTAAATGATATCTAGTCACCCCTTTAGTTGTTCTTCCCTCTGCTTGTGATCTTAATGTACGCCTAGTCGTCTGCTCATGAAGTGGACACCGCTGCAAGGGGGGTCTACTGCAATAACAAAGAAATGTTAAACTGATATGTTTTATTATTGTTGTTACAAGTATTTCATTAATTAAAAGAACATTAGAGTGGTTCTCTTTACTTGATGGGTCCACATCATGTTCCTGAACTTCTATTATAGATTCATGCTCAACATGCTGAACACCCTCTAAATCTTGATCTGCAGTTGAAACATGAAATGTTACATTAATTAATACACCAATTGAAATTAAATATGTTTAAAAGAACATGAGAGTTGTCCTCTTTACTTGATGGGGCCACATCATGTTCCTGGTCATGCTCAACATGTTGATCACACTCTACATGCTCTAAAGTTGAAACACGAAAGGTTACATTAATTAATACACCAATTGCAATTAAATATGTTTAAAAGAACTTTAGAGTGGTCTCTTTACCTAATGGGGCCACATCATGTTCTTGATATTCTATAGCCTGATCATGCTCAACATGTTGATCACACTCTACATGCTCTAAAGTACCGGGATGCACACCATGACCTTCATCTGTAGGTTGTGCTCCACCCTAACCAGGTTGCATTCCAATGTCATGTGTAGTATTATCATTGCTTGAATGTTTAAAACAAATAGGCATGTAGTTACTTTATGGTGGAAATTAATATTGAATAGATTGCACAAGTATTCAATTTTAAATAAACTTTATTGAGTTTATTTACTTGCATGTCAGATGTAGTGGAAGGTTGTGTTTTCCTAATCAAGACTCTTAGGCATTCATCCACGACTCCATAGCCATGCTGGAAGGCAACCTTCAAGTCATTATCTGTGGGAACTCTGTTGAATTCAGAGCCCTACATTTTTGCATAATATTATGAATTTTTCTTCTATGGTGTGATAAAACCAAAATTGTTTTCAATTTATTATTTGGATACTATATTTCATTTATTGATACTTACAATTCATGTGGATAATTTCATATAACCACCAGAGCCAAGTTTGTGTTGCTTGTGTTTTTCTAGTCTTTCCTTTGTTGCCTTCGATGTGTCAGGTAGCCTATTAAAAGTTTAAAATATGTTAGATTATGTAAAAAGAGAGAGTAATCAATATATAATTACATTGTTGATAGTATCATACCTTCCTTGGCCCCGTGGTGTCTTTCCTTTTTTCTTTTCAGCCTTCTCCTTTTTATCTGACACCAGGTCCTTCCAGTCCCTCTCTGAAATCATGGGGGGATGCTCGTACTTTTTTTTCTTCTCTAAATGTGACCTATATTGGTCCTTGCATACTTTAGATAGGTACCAACTTTCTTAAGGACCTTGGTTCAGTTGAATTTTTTATCATTGAACAACATAACTAAACGGTTAATGAGCTTATATTTTAAATCTTGATTTTGGGCATTCCATTGTGTAGGTATGGTGGGACCAAAGAGCTCTAATGTAATATCACTTAGATGTTTATAAAAAAACATCATTTCTTGCAAAATGATCATGGGATCAATAGTCTAAAAAAGAGCGATCAATAAGTAAATTTCAATTGGATTATATATAATAATAATTAAAACATTTTAAAGTACCTAAAACCTTCTCTATCTTTATGGGAACGAAATCCTTGGTCACCAAAAATGTGACCAGAAATGTTCCCGTACTAGTAATATGGGAAGATCCAGGAAATGCTACTAAAACATCACCAATACTAGTGGTCTCTGCATCCCTAGGTACATGTCTTGATGCATGTTCTAGCATGTGTTCACTGCCAGAGGGTGCATTAATGGATGTCTGCATGGTATGTGTTGCTGACATTTCAGACGATAATATAGGCATGGATGATGGGGTTAGATGATGTGATGTATGCACAGGAAGATCAAGATGGACACTTGTACCAACCCCTACTCCTCGGAAAACACTTGCAATACCCTGATCATAGCCAGGAGCATCATGAGGAGGCAAATAATCTTGTAAAAAAAACACATATTTTAGTTCATGACATAAAAGAGTACAAAATATAAAACCATGAATGAACTTATGTTATAACTAAAGACCTCATGGCAGCTTACTTGCAAGTTTTGTGATCTCTCAGCCAATATTTTAACCCTCTCTCTTATCTCATTTGTTTGAGGAACTATGAATATCAATTTAACGATTTCTTCATTGCATTTTTTTGGATCTTCCTTATCATATCGAGAGGGTTTTCTAAATAAGTGATATCATCATCAAAAAATATTGACTGCACCTCACTATGGATGCTCTCGTCTACTACTGGTGCCTTTCCCCGATCAGTCGACTACAACAAGAATATTAAAAGCATTATCAAAATTAACCCAATAAACTTATGAAAAAAATAATAATAATTTTTTTTTCTTGTATCTAATTTGTACAATTACAATGAGGTAAACCTTTGGGTAGAAGCGCCTGAAGATACATCGCAATCTGTGCTTTGGGCTAGAGGCTTCTCTCTATGATCAATGTCCCACTGTGACAAAAATTAAATATAAAAAAATATTACCGAAATGAAACTAATAGACTTACAAAAAAAAACATAAGAATAAAATGGTATATTGGAGTCATTAATTGGAGGTTGGGTAAAATGGTACATAGTACATACCACCCCCATAGTAACTATGTTTGTAACTAAGCAATTCAAATTGTAATCGATTGGAAACTCTTCCCCTGCAGTTATTGATTTTATTGCACATATGAATACATGGTTTCCCTTGTGCACCTCGAATATGCAATTGGGTTGCTTATTTGTTGACCCAGGTCATGTACTATTTATAAACCTTGTGATATTCCCTAATGCTTTTGGCCTTCCATCAAATGTACATAGTCACTCCTTTGTTTTGATCCTTATCTTTTAGTTATATATAATTTGTTGATAGTGCATACCTACACATACTTCGTGTATATCGAACTAGTTGCATCCAATCTTTGTAGCTGTAATAGGGTCCAACATTCTCCATCAATTCAGTAACTTTTTTCGTAACAGATATTTATGCTGTCCATGCAAAATAGGCCCAAACCATGTAATGATGATGGTGCTATGTGATATATCCTCTCGTTGACACAAAAATTAGTGTTTATTGGAGGAAGTTCCTTGGGTACCCATTGTTTCCATAGATGTTTGTACCTCAAGGGAACCTCGACATCGCTTATGCTTGCATCATCATAAGAACATGACCTCCCTTCAACAAGAAAAAATTCCATGCGTTTACAAAATTTTCTTCTAATCTTTTGACCTCTAGTTGATCTCCCTCTTTTAGACATACTACATGTCTCACTTTTCTCTTCTCTTCCTGAATTTCCCTCGCTTGAGGAAGACAAATTTGAAAAATACCTATTTGGTGGTACCTGCACTCATAAGGATATTGGATGAAGTTACTTCATGGTGATGTGATCCCAAGGTGACATTATGATTAATCTATCATTTCATCGCTATAATTTCACAAGTTATAAGGTAATCAAGTCTTGATAGATTACAAGTTATTATTACAACCGTCCAAATATGTCCATCACAAATCAAATCTACTTAATGTTTTAACTCCAAAAAATTTTAACAAGTGTTAAATGTGACTATGGTCCACCAGTTACACAACCAAGGCCTCAAATGTATTCTCTACTTGTAATCAAAGGAATTTTTCTCTTCATTCAAGTAAATAAACTTGAAGGGAAACACAACCAAGTGGTTTATTGGACACCTACATGACAAAAAAGAGCAATAAATTTACATTTAATTTCCATATGTCTAAGTGGTTAACGGGGATGGATTGTGTACTAGGCCTGGTTAAGTCATCATAAGTTTATGCTTTGGCAATAAATTTTTTTAAGTCATCTTAAATATTCCTATGTCTAATTGCTAGGAGGCTTTTGGTATGTTTTAAGGTAGGATGATTGATGAAAGAGCCCAAAGAGCTTTTCTCCATGGTATCTAGGTACACATAGCAGTAGTCTTTTCTTATACGGTTGGACATGATTTAAAAAACTTATCTAGGAATTATTCATTTAACCTAAGGTTTTCTCATAATGCCATCATTGGAAAAGTATGATCAAATTATTCTATTATGAAGAATTGGTCTATGTGCCTCTATTAATCACTATAAATGTTTGTAAGGAAAATGACTAATTGCATCAGGTAGGAGAGAATCAACTTTGAGTTCTTCAACGATTATATTCCTCTATTCATAATTTCTAAGGGTTGTGTGTGGAGGAGTTATCACTACCAAGAAGAGAGGAGACCTTTCCTTGTATTCTTTTATAATTTTCATTATTCTTATTTGTTTTACACTTACATTTACAAATACACATACATATGCATTTACTGTTTTCATTTATTTCTCATGTAGTTTATTAGTTTGATCGATTTCATATTATATATGTTGAAGACTTTAGAATTTCAATTACATTAATTTATGGATATGTTGTATCCATAACACTACAAAACCATATGCTCTTTTCATTTACACTTTCATTTAGAAATACACATTTATATACATAGATATAGATTTCTTTAATGATATGTTGCATTTATTGTTCTAGGAGAGCATCTAGTAATTGCATTTACATTTACATTTAAAAATACATATACATACATACATACATATATATATATATATATATATATATATATATGTGTGTGTGTGTTTGTGTGTGTGTATGTATATAATTTATATTTAGTGTTCAAAAACAACCCATTAGGTCTGCAAATAGATAAAAATTCATAAAATCAGATCTCCCATACATGTTTCAATGTTGAAACCTAGGCTTGAACCTCTCATTTCACAAGTTTTTCTTTACAAAACTCTTGAAGACAACATTTATACGTTCTTTATTTCTCATCCTACACCCTATTCATGTATCCTATAATTACAACAATATCCATGTGGCCTCTTACACAAGCTACAATAATCAAAAAAAGTGTAAGAGCCCCTTTATATCATGTTTGGACTACAAAACCCTCAAAAATAGGCTAATCAGGTTGTATGCAAAGAAATGAAGCTTTCTAACTCAAATCAATGTCTTAAGCCCTCAAATCAGATTCAAATCAAAGCTAACACATATCTTCATGACTTGGAATTGATTTCAAATCAAAATATGGCTGCATGTGACCATACAATGCTGTATAACAAGAAAAATACAGAATTTTTGAAGAAAAACACAAATATTCAAATGTCAAGAGCTTGTATTTTAAATCCTCAACCATCAACAACCATTACAATGATCACTTTATTCCTTTTATAGGCCTTTACACATCAACCAATGAACAACCACCTCTACAATGGACTTTTTAATCTTTTATGATCACATGAAACATAAAACACACTAATTTCAAGGTTATTAACATCACTATTGAAATGTTTTAATTTTTTGACCTTTCAAACATTAAAAAGTACATCATTAAATTAATTATGTAATGGCATAAAAATTTAAAACATCATGAATTAATTATGTGACCACAGAAGTCAAATATAATTCTATCAATAAATTATTATCAAATAGATAATATAATCACATAACTCATACATTTCAATGTCATTGATCTTCTTCTTCATCCAACACATTGTCTATATCATCCGATCTAGATTCAACATTGTAAGGATTGGTCATATCATCATCATCATCATCATTGATATTAGTTTCGATAATTTCATCATCCAAACGGATATCATCTTCATGAACATTAATTCCTACATCATCATGATCTAGTTCCTCCTCTTCGACATCTTTGTCAAGAACATCATCAACTAACTGTTGATCCTGATTATCATCTAAATCATCTTCTAGTTCTTCAGTATCTTCTTCTTCCACCACATTATAATTTATTGACCTTCCTCTTGGATCATGTCTAACCACAAATGACCAACCCGATTTACCTGGAACCTCTAAGTAAAATACTTGCTCACATTGGCTTGGAACAACATAGGGCTCATTTCCAGCTCACTCGATCAACCTTGTATTAACCATGGTAAACCCATTATCATGTTCAATAATATTTCTCTCAGGATCATTTTCATTCAACCGTAGCATATACCATAGGATGAAAAACAAAATTAATCTAAAGGACTTAAAGTCATACTCAAGTATATCATCCAAAATCCCATAGTATCAATTTTTGAGACTTCTAGATGTATGTTGCTTCTAGATGAAACATTAGTCACCTGAAAGACTACAGTTATACTAGAATCACAAGTTTTCTTCATGTCATCCAACATTTTGATTCAAAATTTATGACCATTGCACCACATATCCTTGTGGTGTTTCACCTGCAATATGTCAAACATGTAAAAATTATTGCAATATCGTCAGCTGATAAACATATTTATTCTTGGCTGAATGTATGCAAAGAAAACAATATCAACATATATATACATCAATATAATTGAAAATAATTAAATAATATGGGTGATTAATATATTTATACATACCTATTTATCTCTTAAACCATATGCTAAATCAATTTCCCTTTGTGAGCTTTTTTAACCAATGAAGCCACACCTTCCCATGTTAATGCGCGACCAGATTGTTGACATCGCTCAATCCATACCGTCATCCAATCAAGATTGTTTGCGACGTACAAATGTGGTGCATCCCACTCTCGACCAATTGTATCAAAAAAAATTGAAATTCACAAACGACGTATAATTAGTTAAATACCACAAGATATAACCTTAATTTATAATTGATGTGTTTGAAGATTAAAAACAAATAAGGACAATATACATAAGAAACAATATGTAAAATGTATTCCAATTAATCTCATGACCATCTTATAATTACCTCTCACTTTCCTCAATCTACCTTTCCCCATCAGGTACTCCCCTTCGAATTTGTCAATGGAGTTGGGATCCCAAATGCGATCTACATGGATCTTTGCTGCAAACTTAGGAAGATATTCACTAATGTACACCATGGTCTGGTATACCATATATCCCTCCACCATAGAACCCTCAGGATGTGCTCTTTGTCTAACCAAAGCCTTCAAAAATTTCAAATGCCTCTCAACCATCCACATTGACCTTGTGTGTACAGGTCCACACAATTCAATCTCCTCAACTTGGTGTATGAGGTAGTGTTCTTGTGCATTGAAAAATGTCAAAGGTAGAAACTTTTTCATTTCACACATTAGATGAGGAATTTTTCTCTTCCAATAATTTATATCTTCTTTATGGATTTATTTAGATGACAGCCATCTACAAGTGATTCAAGGCGCAAATATATTAACAAGATTTAACAAAAATATTCAGTATATTACATAACAAGTAAAACAAATAACAATTATAAAATGTATAAAATGACTTGAACAAATATCGCTACTTACCTCATGTATTTTCCAAGATCATATATAACTTGCTTGACATTGTTGTCAAAGTTGTCTGGGAGAGATATTGGTATAACATACTGCAACAATTATAAAATGATCTTTTCATTATTTTTCCAAAATTAGTAAACACAATGCACTAAAAAGTACATGCATTATACAAGTGTATATAATATACCAGAATAATTACCTTAATGAAGGTATGTCAATCATACACTTTCATTCCTGGCCCAAATTCACCTTTCTTTGTTATTATATTGTTTATATTCGTAGCAAATTCTATGGGAAATCAAATTTTTCGTATGACTTATTTTATAGCATTGCTTTGCTGCTCTATTAATAAACAAGGAAGAGAACTTATATTAATTTGGTCTCCATCACTATTTAATTGAATGACATTTTTCATTGCATGATTGGCTTCTTGAATGTCACTACAAATTTTGATAATTTTTTCTTTGTCATGCCTTCCATCACATATTTTCCATAACGTTTCTGTTATATTTTTTCTGATATGCATTGTATCAAACAAATGCACAATTCGTAGCTGCTCATAGTAGGGAAACCTACTAAATTTTCTGGGATAATTTTTTAGTCCCTGTGGAAGCTGACTATTAATGCCTTGATGACCTTCATGAAGCATATAAGTTAAAAATATTAACGATGATAATCATTGTCAATTACAACATGAGTAAACATAACACAATATAAAAATATAAATTTAAAACATATCATATATGATAGATAAACAATTTGATCCAATGTATAACCTTGACGATTAATTCTATTATATTCCAACTTCCATAAGCGAGGTGTCATTCTTTGTGGTTTGGATGTAGTCTCCTCTTTTCCATTGAAAAGATGTTTTTCAATAGTTTGATACTTATTATTTCTATGGAGGAAGTGCATATACTCATCAAACACCTGCTTTCCTAAACTTGTTGAACGGCGAGATTTCATCTTTAGACCACAAATTGGACATGAAAATTTTCCCTTTGTTTGAAGACCTGCAAGATCATATATAATTGGATTAAATATGTCAATTTTTATAATTATATATAATGAATAGATTATTTTAAAAACATGCATGATATCTACTTCATCAAATTAAATATTGTTAAAGTGCAGTTGAACGTTATAACATACCACAAAAATGTGTTAGCCCTGGGGCATCATGAATTATCCATACAAGCATTACATGGAATTGAAATTGTCTTTGTCCTATTTGTCTAGAAACATCATACATAGTGACGCCATTCCATAACTTTAGTAACTCGTCGATAAGAGGATCGATAAATACATTCATATATTTAACTTGGTACTTACCTAGTTGAATGAACATAAACATTACATAATTATTATAACTATTTCACTACAATATATAAATTAATGTACATGACTATTGAATAAAAAAATATAAGTCATTATGCAACAAATAAGACAAATGAAATGCTACTAATAAAATAAAATTGATGTAAATAAATACCTGGAACAATCATTGACAACATTATGTGCTCCCTCTTTATTGACATCCATGGAGGAATGTTATTGTTGATAACAAAAATAGGCCACACCGAGTAAATAGATCTTAGCTCTCCAAATGGATTGACACCATCTGCTCCCAATGAAAGCCTGAGATTACGAGGTTCTTCTCTAAAGTGTGGCCATTTTTCCTCCATGTTCCTAAATGAAGAACCATCCGCAAGAATTTGAATAATGTCATCTCCACTTCTATTCTATGCATGGTAATCCGTAAATTGTGCTAAGCTTTCGCACCTAAATAATTGTTGCATACGTGGAATAATGGGAATATAAAGAAGAACCTTGCAAGGCACTTTTTTTATTAGTTGATCTATTTGATATCTACTTATATGACATTTTGAACATTCTATTGTAAATTCCTATTGTTTATGATATATAATATGATCATTGGGACATGCATCTATTACTTGATACTCCATTCCAATATATTTCATAATGGCAGATAAATCTCGGTATGAGAGGTAAAATATTTAATGGTGTTAACAACAATTCACCAATCAATCTACAACAAAAAATAATTTGTTAATATAATTAATATTAATGGTACATATTTCATCCTTTATTTACTAGTGATGAACTAACAACAATTAAAATAGATGAAAAAAGATGACATATATGATATACCTTAACATTCGTGAGATTGCTATGTTTGATAAACCATTCATAACTTTCAAATTCAACAACAACAATACAATAGAGAGAAGAGTTTTCTGGGAGCCTTCATAAAGGGGCTCGTATTCCTTATCAAGTATAAGTAAATCATGAACATCATCAAAGTCATGTCGATCATCATGATCAGCTCTACCACTAAATATGTCATGGATCAATGTATTTGTACCATCATATTCAACTATATTTTCTATTGCATGATCATCTTCTTCTATAGGATCATTAACTTCAACTTTGATATTCACAGCTCCATGTTTGTCTACTTGCAAAACCATATTCTTCAGGCCGTGATAATCCATATCATATGCCCTAGAGCACCCCATCTTTATAATAATGATAGACACAAATAAACCATGATCATGATCAAGTGATTATATATATATATATATATATATATAATGTTAAAACGATATAAACATTTACAAATTCAATCAATATAAACACATATAATGAACAACTTACCAATAGATGAAAATCATGCCCCCCTTCAACGTGACCATGCTGCCTACAATGCCTGTTAGATGTTGTGATTAAAATTCATCTCGTCTTTAAGCCCTTGCAATTATTGCAAGGAAAATAACATTTCCCATTAGCCTTTCTTTTCAATATAGCCCACAATCTCTCAAGTGTCTCTTCATTTTTTTCTCGACTAATATTATCTGGGATGATTTTTCTTTACCAAACTTGACTATTTAGATCTTCAAAAAATATCAAACTCACGTGCCCCAATAATTTTTATTCATAGACAGGTAACAAAATCTAATAATTCTAATATTTTGCACCAAAAAAATTTGGCATGCAACCACCCCTGCAAAAGAGAAGAAAGTCTAAAGTTAATGACCCCAAAAAAAATTTAAAATGCTAATTCCAAAACTTATTAAATTCTGATTGTACTATGATTTCCAACTGTTAAGACTCCTACAATCAGAATATTGAACTTAATCGCAAACTTCCTACAACAATGGAGGTAGCAAGCTAGTAAGAGCAAGTGACCCCTTCCCAAGGAGCAACAAGTTAGAATCATCATTGCTAATGTCAATATAGATTTATCCTTTTATTTAAAGATGCAATGTGTCACTTCTTATGATGAGCTTATCCCTAGGGCCCTCAACATTAAGAGAACCCTATTTACACAAAGAAGCACACACTAGTAGAATTTGGCAAATAAATGACTAGATGACTAAAACATTTAGTCACAACAACTAAAAATGACTAAATTTTTCTCATTTTTTGCAACTCAACTATAAATGAGTAAATAAATTACTAGTTTGGTCGTTGATTAAAAATTATTTAGTCACACAAATAAAAATGACTAAATAGTTAGTAATTTATTTAGTCACAATCCATTTGAATAAATCATTTAATGAATCAAGAATATTGCCTGCCAAAATACTCTAAAATTTTAATAAACATACCCTAAAACTTTTGTCAAAATCTTATTTTCAGGCGTAGCCCACCAAAATGGAGTTTTCATTTTAATAAACATACTCTAAAACCTTCGTCAAAACATTATTTTCAAGCATAGACTGCCAAAATGGAGAAGTGTTTCCATAAAAAATGACAGAGAATGGTGAGGATATGTGTGTGAAAGGAGGCATAGGATTCATTGTTGCTTATCTCATTCCTACTCTGCTCAACAAATCTTACATTGTTCCCACTACTATTTGTAATCTAGGTATTTACTTGACATATATTTGCATAATCTCAAATTCTTTCAGAGGCTTTTGAAATATCAATGTATCCTATATAGGGTTTAGAATTATTTCTTTTAATTAAAAAAATAAATAAATGATGTATTTCCCTGTAATTAGATAATGTGGAGATCTCCTAAATCTTCCCCAACACACTATCCTCTTTGGCATTATATTCATTACTCTAGGTACTAGGGTTTTGCATGTGACATCTTTAATATCTTCACGACCATGGCTTTTAAATAGATCTCAGTCTTTGCTTTAATCCTTTTCATGGTAACCCTTGAGTTCCATAATCCACCTTCAATCTCTTCTAAGAACAGTGTCTTAAGCTAGACTGCATAGTATGCATATAAAGCAAGTCCTTCACACCTGCCATTGTTTCAAACCACCACTTACTTCCTTGTTTAAAATGTTGCCTCCATAAGCACAATAGCATGTTTTAAAATCATGGTTTCCAGTGATTAACCATTAAGGTTACCACTTTCATCAAGATACAATGAAATTTTTGTCTTCAAACTCAAGGCATTATGCAAGATAACATTGTGAATTGTTTGTTATTTATGATTTGATTTTCTTGCACATTTACTAATTTCCTAACTTTCTTGAAGACTGGGTATTGCACCCTCAACTGCAATCTCAAACAACTCACTCACTATCACTTGAAGATTCCTTTCATGAGCATCCTTCTATAAAATCAAACTATGCCTTATAGTCTGCCTACTTACTACAGGGGACTCATTGTTTCATGGTATTGTAGTTCTTAAGATCCTTCAACCTTATTGACACTACTTCATAGTCCACAAGGTATTATTCACTATTCTCCCATATTTGATGAGTCTCAAAACACTACTCAAACATGCAATCCACTACCTCTATTATACATTAATGGCTAAGAAGAAACATTGAACCTATGATTACCACTATTACTTCATTTGGACAGTCATTCCCTAATTTCATTTTCCTTGTCTAACACAACCAAAAACATTTGAAAAACCCTTAAGGTCAACAATAGGGTAAGGAAACTCACTATTAAAATCTCCACTTTACTATGCAAGGTTTGAGCTTTATTATCTTGTCATTGCTCAGCCTCTTTTTGATAGTCACATCTCAAGTGACTATCGTTCTTCTTACCATAGATTGTATTTACAAATGTCACTAAGCTACATAGTGTGCTTGCTATTGGCTACAATCTTTATATTACAAGATTTTGTTATTAGCTACAATTTCTCAATCTTTCTAGTATTGCAACTTCACTAATCCACTATAGTTATTGTTTATGTTTCTACGAAGGCCTAGGGTTTGTACCCTAATCATGCTCTTACCAATGCTTCTGTTGATATTAAAAAAAAACCTTAAATCTTGGGTCAAAATATTAGTTGTCTTGACAAAGTTGTGGTATGATCTTAGATTGTATCCTAGAGTGTGTGGGAAGCTTGTGTTTGATCATTAAGGTATGTAAACCTAATCAGGGAAATGTATCCTATATACCATGGGTCTTGCTTTAATACTTTCCATAATGGTTATTAGAAAATCACATTATTATAATTTGTAGTAACCCAAGATTACATTCAAGTATGTAAAAAACTTGGTTTGTAGTTGAAGCTATACACTTTTAAGTAACATTCATAAGGTTTAGCAAATCTTGATCACTCTCTAGAGTAGCCCATTAAAAATGGGTTGTGCTTGAATGCACTACATAATTGATATAACACAACCACTTTGCATATCAACCAGAGTTATAGGCTCTTTATTTCAGCAAGAGGTAATCACTCTTTGATCATGCTATAATTACATCCTAACCTGTTAAACTTGAGACAACCTGAATGTACCCAATGATGATTGACACCTACATTATACAACCTGAATTAACTACATTATATGAGTGCCTCCATTTCTATCACAACATATGTAGCCGCATCAAACTTTGGTCACAAATGAATGCATCTTGTATTTGTTATAGCATAACTGTGCCACATGACCAATAAAGTTATGGATCACATAATTACAGTCACAAGAATTTTTTCCTTGGTTGTGATCTTATGGTGATTCCACACAACAAAATTTGGACATGGAATTCTCAAAACCCTAAACCTCTAAAAATGAAATATGATGAGATGTTGCTTTAAAATATGATTTTCAAACCTGGAACTACAAATCTGACTTCACAACTAAATTCTGCAAAAAGAAAATGACTACCCTCAACCTGTTGATATCTTCTTGAATTTTTTCTAATTTTTCCCAAGAAAATAATCCTTGGTTCTCCACAAACTATCTCAAATAGAGAAAAACATTGTCACAATAAATCAACGAACTCACTTTTCTTTATGTCGACCACAATTTGATTTTTTTCTATTTTTCATGTTTGTTGAAATTTCGACGAATCCTAGGTTCATAAAATTTCAACGAACGTTAGGGATAAACTTTCAAAAAATTGAAAATTACACATTAAATTTTACAAGCACCCAACGATACATCAAATTATACATATTTTGGCAAACATTTTTGTTGGATTTCGTAGTCAAATGAGTTAGTGAAGCCAAACAATGTTGTTCAAAAATTTTATTGAAACACAAAAATATGGAAATATCGCAAAGGACTTTTGAGGGTTTCAAGCCATTTTATTGTGTGCCTCTTAAGATTCGTAATACTTGTTGTTGCAAATAACATGTGGATTTTTTAATGTACCATAAGCTATTAGGCTATATCCATTCTACTTTGTATACTAATGAAATGTTGCAGGAGTGGTGCAATGTATCTTCCGAAATCATCAAGGGACTTGCTAGATCTATTTTTATGTTCTAGAGATGATGGTTTCTTTTTCTATAGAAATGATTGTTTAAATGCAAAGTTCTCACAATGTGGTGGCTGGTCAAAGTTTGTTCAATGTTTTCATGAGAGTTTCGAACATGAATTTGGAAAGAAGCTTGTTGAGTAAAAGAGATATGAGATAGTCAAATATACTTTGCAAAGTGGAGGTGAAGGTTCTAGATGTGACTTGGTTACAAAAGAATGTAGTGTTGCTGATTTTATTTCAGATTTTAAAGAGAATATTTTCTACAAGTGTGAAAGGCATAGTCATAGGTCTCAGTGGTTGGATCAACAATTTAGGATGTGTAAGGACTATTTCTAATTGGCACTATTATATCAGTGGTTGATTTTGCAGAAAACTACACATTGTAACCACAAAATGAGGTACAATCTCAGTATTACAATTCCATTTAGATTGCTATTTTTGTCCACATAACGTTTAGACATGCACCTGATAGTACAAAGGAGGATCGAAAGATAATCAGAGAGTATCATTTTTTATATGAGTGATGATAGATCTCACTCGTCCGAGTATGTCCAACATTGTTTCAAGAATTTTTTTGAGTTCTTGCAGGGGCATGATATAGCACTAGGCCAACATCTAATTTGGTCAAATAATTGCACAAGTCAATTCAAGAATGCTCGTATGTTTTATTGGTTGAGTAGAATGCATGTAGAGAGGGGTCTACCTCATATTTGGAGTTTTTTTGAAGTTGGACATGGGAAAGGGGAGCATGATGGAGCACGTGCATGTGTAAAGAGAGCTCTAGTTAAGGAGCAATTGAAAATTTTAGGAGAAGAATTTAGCAATGCACGTTCTAGTGTTGATTGGTGTAGTTCAACAGTGCATAGATTCTTTTGGTTTGGTTAGGAGGGTATAGTGGGAGGAAGATTGGATTGTCATACAATAAAAGATTCTTCAAAGATGCATTCATTTTGAAGCTCAAATGCAGGCACATGGACCATTTGGACATGAGATTTGGCTTGTTTTTGTCAGAGTTGTATTCAGTGCGAGTGGGATCAATGCGAGTCAAGTGAGTGGGTGGATACATGGGTACCATAATATCTAACTCCTTTATCTCAAACAATATCCATGAAAAATGACACAATGGAAAGTTCAGTTGATTACAACCTACTTTCATATCTACTAAAGCTAGGACATATTTTTGCAATTGTTGCACTGTAGGGGAATGAAGAGAGATCAGACTATTGGTTGGCTTGATGTGTGCAGGTAAAGCATAAGATAACACAACCGATGGAAGATGATGATGGTTTCATGTATCCTACAGGTTCAGTTGTGGTTGCAGGAACTTGGTTGTGAACATACATGATTAGAGAGAATGGCATACCTACATTTGAAGAATACGAGAAACACAAAACCATTCTCATGTATTCACACCTTGTTATAGAAACAAATGTTAAGTTATTGAAGCATCATGCCAAACCAAAGACAAAACAACTATAGACACTTAGTAATGTTGATCATGAAGCAATATTGGATACTCTTAAGAAAAGAGATGACCCTTCAGGCACACTTGAATAGCATTTTCAAGAATGGAAGGTACAATGCTTATGTTCATTATGATTAAGTTCATTAGTTTTCTTTATTTAATATTGATATTTTATATACTATTGCAATGAAAGTGTCTTTAATAGTGATATTTTGTATGCACTTTTGCAATATTTTTGGTAAGATTGATCATGGACCTATTGCAACAATAGCCAGCTCTGATCCTTTCAAAGAGGTATGCAATAGATTAGAACAATATAGATTGGTTATTCTAAGAGTCTTTTATAGTTTTCATCACCAACTCATCATCATTCAGGTTGTTTAGATTAATATGGATTTGTTAGTCTAAGCATCTTTTCTATTGTGACAATATAGATTTCTCATTTTCCCACTTTTACGATATTCCTGGCATGATTGATCATGGACCTGCTACAACAATAGCCAACTCTAATCGTTTCAGAGAGGTATGCGACAGATTAAAACAATATAGATTGGTTATTTTAAGCGTATTTTAGAGTTTGCATTACCATCTCATCATATTTTGTGTCATTTAGAATAATATAGATTGGTTATTCTAAGCATCTTTTATAGTTTGCATCACCAATTCATCATCATTCAAGTTGTTTAGATTAATATAGATTTATTAGTATAAGCATCTTTTCTATTGTGACAATATAGATTTCTCATTTTCCCACTTTTGTGATATTCCTAGCATGATTGATCATGGACCTACTACAACAATAGCCAACTTTGATCCTTTTGAAGAGGTATGCAACAAATTACAACAATATAGATTGGTTATTCCAAGTGTCTTTTATAGTTTGCATTACCATCTCATCATATTGTGTGTCATTTAGAATAATATAGATTGGTTATTCTAAGCTACCTTGATGGTTTGTATATGTGCTTGTCAGTCCAAAACGTGAACATACTACTATTGTCGAAGACTGTGCCCTGAATGCCTCCAATAGAAAATTTGTGTAAAATTTGAATTCTCAAATTGGAAACAATGTAAAATGGTCATAATTTTGTATGGGCATAATCTATACCCAATTATTTTTTTTGAAATATGGGTCAAATGTCTGGCATTATATAAAGGGTATGTTTAAAATGTAAAGGGGTATGTATTTTGGAAACTCATAGGTTTTGTAAAGGGGTCTGTTTTTGTACTTAATCGAGCTACAACTGAAGGTTTTCTTCCTGTTCTTTCCTGTCAGTATGCTTTTTTGAACCAGGTTTTGTAATATCTCCCATTTATATATAACAAATTAATAATAAATTATAGTGGTTTGCAACTTTTGCTCCTCAAATCCAACTTGGGTGCAACTTCATTTTTTGCAACTTTCATGAGGTTTTTAAGGAAATAAATGTTTCCAACCTTTCCACACCCTATAAATTCATAAAACAAGTCTATTAGGACCTACACAAGCTTGATCCAACTTTAAATCTTGTGGCCCCACGTTTCATTGACATTAGCAAGTTGTAACCACCATTTTTGGTGCAGCAGCACCTACACCACAATATCATTGTGGATCATTTCAATGATTAAAGTGTTAATATTTTGATTTTTTGTCTTTAATGAGATCTAATAGTCCTAATGGTCATGTATTAGGAGGATTTTTAGGTTTTAGGGTCAAAAACACATGGAGATCCCAACTTGTCCTAGTTGTTGCTTTGTAGCCTTTGAAGGAAAAATTAGTAAATTTGTTTAGGGACAAGCAAGAAAAGTGTTTTGAACATGTAATGATTCTATTTCAAGCCATAAAGTGAGGTATTAGTAAATTTAGAAGTGGAAAAGTGTAACATTTCATTATGAGTCATATTAATGTGAAAAATGTTTGTATTTTGGCCTTCACCGGTCATTAAGGTTTCAAAATTCAGTTAATATTGGTGGTTAAAGGCATTGGGAGTTGGATTCCAAGGCATAGAAATTTACTTAAGGCCTTCAAAGGCTTGAGACAGGTTTGGTTGAAGGATTTTTTTTCTTTGAATCAATAAAGTTTCAATTGCTTAGTTCATATTTTACTGTTTTTCTTGTGTTTTTTGCTTGTGCACAAGCCATTCAAGAATTTTTGTATCAAAAATTTATGTAGAAACATTATTACATGTCTTGAATTTATTCTTAATTCTTAATAGAGGGTTTATTTATTCATTTTGTGCCTCAAAACTCAGACTTTCTTTAGACGGGTTCCTGAATAGGGGAATAAGAGTTTTGCAATTTAATGGCTTGAATCTCATCCCACCTAGTGTGTGCCAATGTGAATTAGTGGGATGAGTTGGTAGGGATTAGGAAATGATATTTCAAGAGTGGAAGCCATGGAGAACTGGGTTTTGAAATAAAATGAAGAGTTAAAGGTCTAAAAATGGTGGTTTTTTTCAGTTGAAAATAGAGTTTTTACCCTAGGGTTTGCAAAAATATCTGAGATACCAGAAGTTTCTTTGTTTTCTAAGAATATTAGGGCCTAAATAAAGGTGTCTAAGTTGGTGGAAGAGTCTGAAAGGTTGTGTAAGTGCTACATCCAATAAACCCTCAAGAATTACACTAAAAATAAAGGTTTTTTGATTTGATGGTTATAGGTCCATACAAATGGAATCCAATTGAAAAATATTTATTTTCTTGGAAATTTATTTGCTTCCCCAAGGTTTCATGGGTCTTTTTGGTGTTTGAAGGTATGTTGCTTTGCATTTTTGGGCTAATTGAGTAGCCTTTTCAGGGGTGAATGTATAGGAAGTCAATGTTGGTCCAAAGGAATCTATGTTGTTTCTCATATATGTTGTGTAACTTGGATATGGGTGTTTGAATTAGTAATGTGTTGGTCTGGTGTTTTAGAAAATTGTGGAGTAATTGGACAAAAACTATTTTCTCACTATTATAAGGGTTTAAGGAGGTTAAAGAGGGAAATGTGTATTTAGTTGCTTGTCAAGTTTTAAGGGAGTTTTGGAATTTCCAAAGAGGTTAGAATAATCTTGTTAGATGCCTCAAATAGGAAGTTTTCAAAGAGTTTGTGATTGTTCCTTTGTGTCTGCATCAATTTTTCACCTAATTTCACTCAATCCAATGTAGCTATGAGTGATTTAGAATATTTGGTTGCAAAAGAGGACCATCCCTACTGTAAACGTACCCATCTAGATGTGTTGGAGCAGTCTGTTTGATTGTACGAGTTGTTGAATGAAAGTTGCACCACTTTGTAACTTTACACTGCTTGCATCTGACAAATTTTTCTTTAGCTGAAAACTTGCCACCATGGGAAAACACCTCCGAGATAGTAAAAACCAAGAGAGGTTATTGTAGATGGGACAAACACGATCCCATAGCCTCAAACATAGAGTTATAAATGTCACGGTTTCCAAGAAATATCCCTTCAAAGATTGTTGTCTTTTAGCACTTTGGACTCTTAAGGGAAATCGCCGATCCAATGTAGCTCAGAGTAATTTGGCATATTTGGGTGCAAATGATGACCATCCCTAGCATAAATGTACCCACCCAAACATGTTGGAATAGTATGTTTGGTCGTATGAGTTGCTGGCTGAAAGTTGCACTACTTTGCAACTTTACGCTGCTTGCATTTGACAACTTTTCCCTCAGCTGAAAACTTGCCACCACAGGAAAATGTCTTTGAGATAGAAAAAATTGAGAGAGGTTATTGTAGATGGTCCCAACACGATCCCACAGCCTCAAATGAAGATTTTGTAAGCCTCATGGTCTCTAAGAAATAGCCCTTCAAAGATTGTTGTCTTTTAGCACTTTGGACTCTTAAGGGAATCATTGGTCCAATGTAGCTCAGACTGATTCGGTATATTTGGGTGCAAAAGAGGACCATACCTAACATAAATGTACCCATCTAGACTTGTTGGAACATTATGCTTGGTTGTACGAGTTGTGGAATGAAAGTTGCACCACTTTGCAACTTTACACTGCTTGAATTTAGCAACTTTTCCCTCCACTAAAAAGTCATCACCACAAGAAAAAACTAAGAGAGGTTTTTGTATATGGTCTAAATACGATCCCATAGCCTTAGACAAAGATTCTGTAAGCCTCACGATCTCTGAGAAATAGCCCTTCAAATATTGCTTCCTTTTAGCACTTTAGACTCTTAAGGGAAATCATTGGTCCAATGTAGCTCAGAGTGATTCGGCTTATTTGGGTGAAAAAAAGAGGACCATCCCTAGTGTAAACGTATCCATCTAGATGTGTTGGAACAATCCATTTAGTCGTACGAGTTTCAGAATGAAAGTTGTACCACTTTGAGACTTTACACTACTCGCATTTGGCAACTTTTCCCTCCACTAAAAAGTCATCACCATAGGAAAATGCCTCCGAGATAGCAAAAACCAAAAGAGGTTTTTGTAGATGGTCCCAACACAATCCCATAGACTTAGATGGAGCTTTTGTAAGCCTCATGGTCTCTGAGAAATATCCCTTCAAAAATTGTTGTCTTTTAGCACTTTGGACTCTTAAGAGAAATCGTCGGTCCAATGTAATTCAGAGTGATTCAACGTATTTGGGTGCAAAAGAGGACCATACCTAGCATAAATGTACCCATCCAAGCATGTTGGGACAATTTTTTGGTCGTATGAGTTGCGAAATGAAAGTTGCACCACTTGCAACTTTACATTACTTGCATCTAGCAACTTTTCCCTCCACTGAAAAGTCATCACCATAGGAAAATTCCTCTGAGATAAAAAAAATGGAGAGAGGTTTTGTAGATGGTCCCAATAGATCCCATAGCCTCAGACGAGAGTCTGAAGCCCATAGTCTTTGGAGAAATAGCCCTTCTAAGATTTCTCTCTTTTAGCACTTTGGACTCTTAAGGAAATCGTTGGTCCAATGTAGCTTGGAGTGATTCAAAGGTATTTGGGTGCAAAAGATGACCATCCCTAGCTTAAATGTACCCATTCAGACATGTTGGAACAGTCCATTTGGTCGTACGAGTTGCGGAATGAAAGTTGCACCACTTTGCAACTTTACACTGCTTGCATCTTGCAACTTTTCCCTCCACTAAAAAGTCATCACCACAGGAAAACACCTTCGAGATAGAAAAATTGAGAGGTTTTGTAGATGGTCCCAACACGATCCCATAGCCTCATGATGGAGAGTCTGTAAGCATCATAGTCTCCTGAGAAATAGCCCTTCAAAGATTGTTGTATTTTAGCACTTTGGACTCTTAAGGGAAACTAGTGGGCAACAGAGTTAACTTCTTCACAAACTTGGTTTGAAGTAATTTCATTCTTTTTTGTGCATTTAAAATGGAGTTTTAAGCCTTCCACCCTAAAAGTGACCTCTAAATAACTTCAAACACCTTAACTATCTCATTCTTATTCATTTATTTTGCAAACAAACATTTTCATTCCAAGAGGCTAAGCTTTCATTTTTGCTTGTTGGATTGAAAGCGGGCCATGACACAACTTTCTTTTTTCAAAAATTGTTCAACATCATTGAATTAAGAATTTATCACACATCTACATACAAAATAATGTTTGAGACTGCAAGAAGACATCAAAATGGCTAGTGTACTAAAAATATTCTTATGATTTTTGAAGAATACTAATAACTCTACTCAATTGTCTTTTTTTTTCAATATCATACAAATTGAACCCTAGCATCAATAGACTATGTATATCAAGCTACCACAATTCAAGTTTCTATGATGAATATTTATCATGCATGTTTTATATGACATTCAAGTTTCTAGTGGTTTTTTTGTTTATATGATGTTATGTGACATTCTAATCCCAATTTATGCTTCTAGGATGCATATATATATATATATATATATATATATATATATATATATATATTATTTTTACATATTTCTCCATTGTTCGACTCCTACACAACAAGTAAATGGCTGCATAGCTTGTGGAATGAGGGGGAAGCAGGCCTGAGACCCCTTTAAAGTTTGTTTGAGTGCATTTAAAATTAAGTTTTAAGCCTTGCACCCTAAAAGTGACCTCTAAATAACTTCAAACACCTTAACTACTTCATTATTATTCATTTTTTTTGCAAACAAGAATTTTCATTCCAAGAGGCTGATCTTTCATTTTTTGCTTGTTGGATTGAAAGTGGACCGTGACACAACTTTCTTTTTTAAAAAATTGTTCAGCATCATTGAACTAAGAATTTATCACACATCTGCAAAGAAACAGAGAAGTACTACAAAATAAAACACATTACACTTCGGCTCTCACTGACTTGATGTACTCTCCAACATCTCCCTTCCCTCATGTGGAGAGTTAGAACTGCTTGGCCATGCCTTTGCATCATTAGGGAAGTTTTTCTCTTTTTGAAAATTTCAAAAGCATGGCTACAAACAAATTAGGAAAAAGACCTTTCCTTTTATATTAGCAATGCATGGAAGATTCAAAAATTATCCTTGATATTACAAAAAGGTATGTGTTTATACACTTCAAACGTGCAATCACCCTTTGGTTCTTTCTAAGAAAAATCTTCCTATGCCACTATTACACTGCACAAGTAAACCAAATTTTGTATTGTGGACCTATATTAAGCTACCACTCTCGAGACCAATGTAACAATGATACAAAATAACATTTGAGACTGAAAGAAGACATCAAAATGGCTAGTGTACTAAAAAAAATCTTATGATTTATGAAGAATGTTGATAACTCTACTTAGTTGGCTTCTTTTTTCAATATCATACAAATTGAGCCTTGACATAAATAGACTCTATATATCAAGCTACCACAACTCATGTTTCAATGATGAATATTTATCACGCATGTTTTAAATGACATTCAAGTTTATGGTGGTTTTTTTGTTTATATGATGTTATGTGATATTCTAATCCGAATTCATGCTTCTAGGCTACATATATATATAATTTTTACATGTTTTCTCCATTGTTCGGCCCCTACACCACAAGTGAATGGCTACACAATGTGTGGAATGAGGGGGCAGCAAGCCTGAAACCTCTTTAAAATTTGTTTGAGTGCTTTCTTTTTATTTTTTGTGTGTTTTGTGCCAAGTTTCCTCAAAGAAATGTGGTCTCATAGAATTTCATGACAAGCTAATGCAATTGATAGTTTCTCCTAGTTATTAGTTATGTAATGTTAAGTAATTGCATAACTGCTTAGGTTTACTTTGTAAAAACTATATTGTTATTGAAATTTTTTCATCTATCAACATCTAGTTGTTACTTATGAAATGTGAAGTAATGCTTTGAGTTTGAAAGATTTTCAATGCAATCTAATCAACAATATGAATATAAACTACATAATATAACCATTATTTTTATGCTATTGTACATTGATATTTAACCATTGCTCACTTGATTAAATTTTCAAAGAGTTTAATCATGAACATGAGGAAGAAATTAAATTTTGATTTTCAACTTCTATATATCAAATTATCCAATAACCTTGAGTGTATCTCCATATACAAAAATGGCATCAACGCCAACTCAAACAAAGTTTTACAAAATGTGGCATATGCCATCTCGATGTCTATTCAAAATTTACATGCCAAAATGTCTATCTCATCCTAAACTACTGGTGGATCATCAAAATGGAGCCTCTTTGCAACACTCATTAGCTCTGAAGGTAGTTGCACAAGAAAAATTCAAACCACAATTGAGATTAGTTATACTATATGATTTAAAATCGAATAATTAACATCGAAATTAATATACATTGAATTATAATTGAACTTTAAAATTGTAATCTCGATTACTTGAAATATTCATCTCTTCAAAGTGTCAGGAGTCCTAGAATATGCCCCTCTCAAAGAACTGACCAAACCAAATTTTGTAATGTCAATCTATATATGTGAAAAAAAACATAAAATTGATCCAAGCTGATGACTATATTCTCAATATGCATGAATATGTACTATGAAGATAGACTTATGTTCTTGATTACAAGAATGTACAAGCCTTGCTTATAAAGACAAGCTAGGAAACAATGAAGGGCCATGCATGAGACAAGTGTCCCAATCATGTGTAGGGTAGGTAGGGAGAAATAATAGATAATTCCATGAAAGATGGATCACCCACCTAAAGTGGAATTATCATGCCATGAAAGGTGGAGATAAAAAGGTGATAACTAGATCACACCACAAAGAGTGGAATTTCTCCTACACACACTTCCCTAAGTGTCCAAATCATATATCTCAATGTATGCACAAACCTAGATGCAAGATGCAAATATGAATTCCCTAAGTAAGCTTAAGTAAAGTGTAATAAGTAAAATACTTATTTACACCAACACTCCCCCTTAAGTGCAACTAAGGGAATGAAGACTCAAGCTAACCATGCAAGATAAGATGCAAGATGGGTCCCAGAAATTGAGCCATGTTAGGTACCCATGTACAAATGTAATGCAATCTCTCACAAGTGGAGTAAAGATAGAAAAACCCAGAGGGGAAAAACTACCCCCCAAAAGAGAGATGAGATAAAAAGCCTATGAATATGGCATGGGAAGGATAAAACCTCATGTGAGGAAAAAGTACCCCCCATACAAGAGAAGAAGAAGAGAGACAAGGTAGCCCCCCCTCAATGTACAATGTTCACCCATGGAAGATGCTCGAGAAGGAATGAAGAAGCTGCTCCAAAATTGTCAAACAAAATTCCTCCCCTTAGGAAGAAACAACACCAAAGGTGTATGAATGAAGTCTCCCCAATCCACAAGTGAAGAAGGAAGAACCCTCAAAATGTAAGTAGTCTCTAAAATCTGCTCAAATTTCCCTATCTTGATGCTGAAAGATGTCTTTCCCAAACCATGTGAAGCTGCAATGTAGTCACTTCTTGGAAGCTGTAAGAAACCATTTGCAACAACACTCTCATCTACTAAAAAAGACAACTCAATATCTAGCAAGGATGAAGGTAGAACATACTTCAAATATTCCATCTCCTCAAGAGAGAAAGTTCCCTCCTTCAATTGTTGTATAGATGCATCCACAGTCATTTCAACCTAAAAAGACTGATCATGTAGAGGAGGGTCAGAGTGTTCCCTCACAACAACTGAAGAAGAATCACCTTCATCAAAGAGAATATTTAAGTAATCAAATGTGTCTCCCAAATCTGCAATGTAGGACTCCACAAACAAGCTGCCAATGTCTATCAAGTAGTCATCCCATGAAACTACTACTCGAAAACAAGGTATGCACTATTGCACTAAATCACAAGGAACTAAAACTGTCGAAACACAAGTATCATCAGGTGCATCAGTCAATGTAGGAGATGGAATATCAACAATGGGCTCAAGAACCTCAGGAGTGGTGAGCACTCCAAGATTCAAGTAACCATACTCATTCTCCTCATGTGTTTCCACACTAGGGTGAATTGAATCATCAGTAGGAGAAAAATATGAGGTGTAGAACCAAGAATGATGATCAACCTTCCCAACTGCAACAAGAGCCTTGCTATGCAAATCCCAAACAATGACATAATCTGGTGTGAACTCTACACTCTTTCTTGTGCCACTATGTGTAATATGATAGATGGAAAGGATGTTCCTTGACAAAGTAGGCACACATAGATCATTAAATGCTCCACCTTCAATATCAATAGACCCCTTCCCACAAACTTCCAAAGAAGTGTTGTTGGCCATCAAAATGGTTGGTGATGAACAAGAATCAAATGAAGAGAACATATCCTTGGAAGAAGTCATATGATGTGAAGCTCCTGAATGAAGGATCCACCTATCAGAATTTACAACTGCAAGAAATTCTTTCCCCTTATGTTTCTCATGTTGAGATGAAGTAGAAGAAGGAGATGAGCTTGATGTTGTTTCCATGAGAGTTGTTCCTTTTCCCTTAGAAGTAGAAGTGGAAGGAGATGAGTCCTTCTCTTGATATGCATTTGGCAAGTTGATGTTGTTCTTCTTGAGGATGTGTTTCAACTCATCAATTTGCTTAACATGAAAATGATACTCCTCATGACCAATCTTTTTGCAATATGCACATGTTGGTTTCTCCTTCCTACATGAATTGTTGTTCTTTGAAGAATATGATGATAAGCCTTGTTGTGGAGGAGTGGATTGTTTGTTCTCTCCTTGTGTCTTTGGTGAAGATTTATTTTGGTCTTTCCCTTTTCCTTGCTTGTTGTTTCCATGATTGACCACCAATGCTTTTGAAGTTGAATACTTGAGAAGATCCATTTTCATCAACTTATTTTTCTCAAGAATCAAAAGATCTGTGAGAGCCTCAAAAGCTAGTGATTTAAAGTTGCTAATTATCAATCATTGAGTCTGAAAACTTGAAACAAAGGATACATACTCAGTTGGAAGCTTTTCCAACAAGTTGAAGACCAATTGATCATCCTCTTTCTCAATACCACAATCCTTTAGTTGTGCTCTTAGCTCATTTCCTTAGTGACATAATCCTAAATTGTGTCAAAATTATTGGGATCAAGGCTTAGGAGATCATGTTCAAGCTTGTATCCCTTAACCTTATTAACCTTTCCATACAAAGTAGCAAGCTTTTCCCAAGCTTCCTTGGTTGTAGTACATTTATCAACATGGAAAATGAGATCACATAAAATAAACTTTCTAAGTGTACCCAATGCCATAGAAGTTTTACTGAGCCAATCTATATATGCAATTGGACCTGCCTTAGGATCTGAATGTGCAATTATTGTTCCATCAATATAGTAAATTAAACCTTTTTCCATTAGTTTACTCCATGCATGTACTTTCCATGTAGCATAATTATGTGCAATTAAGAGTGGAAATTTAGATGAACCCATGATGGAATACAAGAGAACAAGAGAGATAATAGGAACAATCACACAAGAGACACCCCCCCAAATTCACTCAATCAAAGTACCCCCCCCCAAAAAAAAGAAGATGATTTTGGCACTTTATAATATAGTGTGTGTACAATAGGCAACTTGCAACTTGGCTAAGTGGACTTATGATTTTTGATTTACAACTTACCAAAAATAGGTTGAGAACAGAATAGAAAAATGAAGCAAAGACCTAAATTCAAATCTATGCAATACAAGTGCCAAATAGGCCAAAAAAGACCATATGTTGAAAGTAAAAACTACACTCAAGATCACTTCAAAATAATTGCAGATTCAAGAAGTAGACGAAAAATCATGCACTTTAAAAAAAAAAGCACTTGAAAAGGATTTTGTATGTGCCTGTATGGAGCCCTGGAAGTTGCAGAAATGAGGATTGGACAGGTACAAAGTTGAAAAACTAAAAATTATGGAAACTTTGTTCACCAAAATCAGAAACTGAGCACACATCTGCAAAATACACAAAAAATAAGCCCAAATCAATAAAAATTTCTTAGAAAAAGGAGTTAAAATGAGCAAGATATGAGCCTTCAAAGTTGGACTGCAAAATCAAAAATTCCATTGGTGAGGGGGGCATTTTTTTTTTGAAAATGCTAACATTATGCTGATGTCATCAATTTGCGATGTTAAATTTGATGGTCATTTGGCCGTTGCACATTTGTAAGGACTTAAAATTGATGGTTGTCGGCCCGCTGTCAAACTAGAATATTCCTCCAGCGCCAAATATTCTCTTGCTTCTCTAGCTTAATATTGATGCCTATATGGATGCCATGGGTGTTAGTGGAATCTTTGAAAAGCAACAGAATATCCCTCCAAATTTCCAATTTTTGGCTGGCTAGAATCTTCTAACACTTTTTCCAGATTTAGTAGGAGGCCGCCAATTCTATGAAAATAGACACCGTCGGTAGAAGGGGCTACCAGATTCTTGTTGTTAGCTGGCAGATGGTGGCAGAGGGTACTATCATACCCTACTACACAGGTCTGCCTACGTAGTAAGGTACGCAAAGTACCTTGTTAAAAAAATAAAATAAAATATTTTACAAAATAAACTTTTCAAAATATAAATCTATGAATTTTATACAAAATATTTGGAAAAATTTCACAGAGAATAATACTAATATTTTGGAATTTTTTTAATTTTTACAATAAACTTTTCAATTAAAATAAATCTGCGAAAATGATTTTTAAATCAAACTTTACAATTGAAATTCATCGCCCCACAATTTTATTTTTTATTTTTTGAACAAATCAAAAAAATACTGCAACAAATAAAAGACCCCAAATACAAATTTTTCCAAGGGGTTTTAATTTTTCAAAAAAAAAATTCAAAAATATTCTCCTAGAAAATATTTTTTTTCTAGAACTATGAAAAAATTGAAAAAATACCCAAATTGGCGAATTTTTTTTGATCTAGGGCTCCCAATGTCCAATTTTGACGAAATGAAAGGCTATCTTGACTAAAAACAACCTTCTAAATCCAAATTTGAGGTCAGATCTGGTCTAGGATGCACCAACATGTCACTACTCCTCACATTTTCCTCTTGACCACCTTCACACGAACTAAGATCTCCCAACAATGACTATGCAAAGAACCTCCAACTACTCTGATACCATGTAAGAACTTATGAAAAGCAACAACAAGATCAAGAGTCTAAACATAGCACAAAAGAGATAGAAAAGATGAGAGAATATGATGACTGTATTCTCAATATGCATGAAGATGTACTATGAGGATAGACTTAAGTTCTTGATTACAAGCACGTACGAGGCTTCCTTATAAAGACAAGCTAGGACACAATGAAGGGCCATGAGTGAGACAAGTGTCCCAATCATGTTTAGGGTAGGTAGAGAGAAATAATAGATAATTCCATGAAAGGTGGATCACCCTCCTAAAGTGGAATTATCATACCACAAAAGGTGGAGATAAAAAGGTGATAACTAGATCACACCACAAAGAGTGGAATTTCTCCTACACACACTTCCCTAAGTGTCCAAGTCATATCTTTCAATGTATGCACAAACCTAGATGCAAGATGCAAATATGCATTCCCTAAGTAAGCTTAAGTAAAGTGTAATAAGTAAAATACTTATTTACACCAACACCATGACCTATGCCAGCACCCTCCCTTCCTGTGCCAAAATGGGAGCTTTGGAGTAGGATATGAACATCCATTAGAGCATAATAGATGGGGGATTTTTGTCAGATATTATGGTTGGAAATGCTCTATTAGCTATGTATGCAAAGTGTGGAAATGTACACAAGGCACGTGAACTCTTTGATGGAATGCCTCAAAGAGATGTCATCTCATGGAATGCAATAATTGTAGGATATGCACAAAATGGATTTTGTAAGGATGCTCTCAAAATATTTGAATTAATGAAGCACTCTAAAACATAGCCTAACATTGTAAGATTTGTTTATATTATCATAGTATTAGTGGGATTGAGCTTTTTGTCCCACCAAAGTTTACTTCTCCCGCTGACGAATTATGTGCATAAGTTTTATCAGAGTATCATATCCTAACATTGTAAGCTTTGTTTGTATTATCGGAGTATCAACGGGATTGAGCTTTTTGTCCCAATGAAATTTACTTCTCCCACCAATGAATTATGTGCCTAAGTTTTATCGGAGTATCATAGGGATTGAGCTTTTTGTCCCACCAAAATTTATTTCTCGCTGATGAATTATGTTCCTAAGCATTATCGAAGTATCAGAGGAATTGAGCTTTTTGTCCCACTAATATTTGTTTCTCCCTTCGATAGAATCTTCAATCATGTGATCTTTTGTATTTCACCATATTGGAGAGACCACACAATGATTCCCACCGATGTTCCCATGTTTCTTCGATGAAGTCTTGCCTGATATCTTTTGTCACACTGGTTGTTAGGGTTTATGTTTTATCTTCTTGCAGGATGCGAGGAAGCCATTTTCACATCTTTCAAATACTTCTTAGCCTCTAGAATAGGACATAAGAGTAATGTATCTAATGTTCAATTTGTCTAGTCTTTCTTAATAAACACACAAGATAAAGAATAAATTCTAGAATAGGACATAAGAGTAATGTAGCTAATGTTCAATTTCAATGCTTTGGAAGTTATACAAATAGCATCAACATATTTTGATAGCATCAACCGAAACTAAATTTCTTTGAATCCTTGTCATCCACACAAATGTCCAACACTACATAACCAAGAAAGTACCTATGAGATTTTTGGTATTTCTCAAGCAACAAAACTAATCGTCTGTCCTTTACTCGGTCATTCAAAACCTGAAAATGAGAGATTGGGGGTTTGTGTTAAGTTGAACAATAGAACATGGATTCTTCTAAATTATATCTACATTGCTACTTTTTAAGGGTTCAACCATGATACACTCATTCCCATCTAATGCATTGAAACTGAAAGAGAAAGTGAAGCTATTTAAAGAACATTGTAAAAATATCTTGGCCTGATTCAAGCTTCAAAATTAATGTTTCAAAATGTATATGGAATTTCAAACCATAAGAATTCCAGAATTTATATTTGATGATAAACAAAAGCTTATGGACTGCCATAATATCCCAATAATGTGATTCAATTCTCTCTAGAGTTGAATCTCATACCTCCACTATTTGCATCACATCATGATTTGCAAAAAAATCCTAGGACCCAACCACCACCTAGAACAAAAGGTTCTTCATGTAAGTGTACTTTGTTGGATTATCAATTTTGTGGTAAAATCAGAAAAATCAATTCTACTAGAGAGGTGAAACAATTACAAATGTCAAATATGTGTGTTAATTATGATCACAGAGCGAAACATCATTAAACTCAGGCAATACCTATATTGAACTAGTTTAAGAAACTATGTGGCTTGTAAAAGTTCAAAACCATCTTTCTTTTGTTATTTGAGGTTAAAATAACATGCTTGATATTGGTAAATAATTTGATTTCCTTAGGAACCAACATAAATACCTTTATAGGGTTTGGGTCCATAAACTCTTTGGCTAGTTGATGAACACTGGGTGGCCAAGTTGCACTAAACATAACCATCTTCCAAGCTGCATATGGTAGAAGAAATGTTAGAGGCTCAACCTCAAAAATATTAAAATACCAAGCTATCAGCATAAGTGAAATAACTTGCCCACTTTTTCAATTAAAAGTAACTTTCATTTCAGACATACATATGGAGCCCACAATATTGGTCTAGTCCTACAAATAATATTGCTAGGTTTATTTGTGTGTCTATCTTGTGAAAGATGAGTTTATGCACATACAATTAAAATCCTAGAAATCTCCATACAAATCAGAGTTGTACATACTTCACACGTCAGCAACCCTTATTGCATTACAATTTACATATATAGTTGGTCATTAGGTGTCCATGGTTGATCAACCATTCATATTTTCACGTCTAAATCTATAAATCCATCATTCCTTCCAAAATTTTGAGGAGCATTTTGAAAAAGTGTCTAATCCATTTATGAATATTTCAATCAAATCATTGTCATATTATCAAAGATCTTGCAAAACAGTTGAGCATCCACAAATCCATTCAGTTCACATTTGCCAGTGTACTTTCAGCTTGTGCCAAAATGGGATCATTGGAAGAGGGTATGGAAATCCATCAAATCATAAAGGAGAGAGGGATTTTTTTAGATTTTGTAGTAGCAACAACCTTGGTAGACATGTATGTGAAATGTGGAAGCATAGAGAAGGCACGTGAACTGTTTGAAAAAATTTCTCAAAGACCTGTTGTCTCATGGAATGCAATGGATACAAGATATGCATACAATAGATTTGTTGAAAAGGTTTTAAAAAATTTCAAGGAAATGCAAATGGTAGGTGTCAAACTAGACTCTACAACCTTTGTTAGCATCCTCCTTGCCTGTGCCAAAATGGGAACTTTGGAACATGGTATGGATATGCATCAAAGCATAATGAAAGGGGGGTTTTTGCCTGATATTGTAGTAGGAAATTCTCTTGTGGACATGTATGAAAAATGTGAAAGCATACACAAATGATGCAAGGGAAGTTGGTCTTTACCTAAACATCACAAGACAAGTTAGATAAATCAACCAGATGAATCACAACTCTTTGACAAATCAACCTTTTCAATCTGACTCTGCCTTGGTTAGTAGGTCTATAAACCTCTATTTGAAAACTCTTATCTCAATCCACTCACAAAATATAGAGACTATTGATGGTTTTGAAAACCCTATTTGGCCAACTTAAACATATACCAAAACCAAGATTGATTCCTTTTTGGCAACTAACTTAGATCCTTGTGCAATGCTGCCCTAAAAAGACCAATTAGGTCTATTTTACAAAGCAAGTCCTCCTTAAAATCTCCTCCAACCTAATACAACCTCTTAGACCTTAAAGAAATCCAACAAAAAGACATATTCACTAAGTTTCAGGTTCTTAAACCCTCATCCAACCATTGATCTCAAAAATCTTCAATTTTCACCATTAAAGGTAGGGTTTGTTCAAACTCACTATTCGTAGATTCTTTCAAACTTGAAGTTGCCTCCAACACATTGTATTTTTCCTTCACTCAAAAATCCATCTCCTAGCCACCACTCACTTCACTTCTTCAAACTCTTTCTCCAAACCTCATTTTTCATACACCAACACATTGCAAAACCCCAAGGCAGTCACACTTTTTGTCCCCCACATCTCACCATCCAGAGAAAAAACTACTTCCAATCATCCATAATTAACCTAACATTCCCATTCCACAAAGATACAGTGATGATAGTTTGTGGAATGGGCTTAAAATATATTTAAGTCTACAAAACCCTTGACAGGGTATACCTGGGTCTATCAAAGAAAAAAGAAGATACTATGCTTCTAAACCTATTTCAACAACCCAAACCAAGTGTAAAGCATAGAAAATTCACCCCTCCACAATACTCACAAGATTTTGGATAGATTAGTTGTACGGAATTGTACAATTAACTGATATTATAGAATTTATAGGAAAACTCAGAAATTGATGCAATAACAGAGGTGTTTTTATTGTCTCTTCTTCAAAATAGCTTCAACAACCATACCAATCGAAGGATTACATGATTTTATACATTTTTTTCCTAAAAATTCCCTCCAAAACTGACCAACTACTTTACAACTACCACTTGACTATTGGTACCCCTGAATCTTGCATTTTTGCAATTACAACTTTGACAACATTTGTCAATTTTGGCAACTTTGTATTTTTGAACCCCCAAACTTTCTAAACACCTCTAATATGACCTAATACACTATTAAATGATCAAATATGACCTTATTCAACATGTTCCATGACTTGACTCACTAAACCCTTCATAAAACCTATTTACATATTTTTCTCTTTCAAGCATGATTGAGAACATTCCAACATTGCTTTACAAAAATGATCTCAAGATACACTCTAATGGTCTCTTTTAGACCTTATTGACCCACTTCATGAATTTAAACTCCTAGACCAACCTATGACTCCTTATTTTTATCAAATTCAAATAAAACCAATTGGGTGCTCCTACACCAACAAGGCACGCGAAGTGTTTGATATAATGCCTAAAAGAGATGTCATCTCATGGAATACAATGATTGTAGGATATGCACAAAATATATTTTTTGAAAAGGATTTAAAATATTTCAAGAAAATGCAGTTGGTAGGTGTAAAGCCAAATTCCACAACCTTTTCCAACATCCTCCCTGTCTGTGCCAAAATGGGAGCTTTGGAATAGGGTATGGACATCCATCAAAGCATAAAGGATAGAGAAATTTTGTCAGATGTTGTAGTGGCAACAACCCCTATAGACATGTACGAAAAATGTGGAAACATAGACAAGGAATGTGAACAGTTTGAAAAAATTCCTCAAAGAAATTTTGTCTCATGGACTACAATAATTGTAAGATATACACAAATTAGATCTGTTGAAAAGGCTTTAGAAACTTTCAAGCAAATGCAATTTGCAGGTTTAAACCCAGACTCCACAACCTTTGCAAACATCCTCTCTTCCTTTTCCAAAATGGAAGCTTTGGAATAGGGTATGGACATCCATCAAAGCATAATGGAAGGGGGATTTTCATTTGATATTATAGTTGGAAATTCTTTGGTTGACACGTATGAAAAATGTGGAAGCATAGAGAAAGTATGTGAAGTTTTTGACATAATGCCTCGAAGAGATGTCATCTCTTGGACTGCAATTATTGTTGGACATGCACAAAATGGATTTGTTGAAAACACTTTAGAAACTTTCAAGCAAATACAATTGGAAGGTATAAAGCCAAATTCCATAACCTTTGCCAACATGTTTTTTGCCTGTGCCAAAATGGGAGCTTTGGAATAGGGTATGAACATCCATCAAAGCATAAATAATAGAGGAATTTTTTCAGATGTTGTAGTTGCAACTGCCCTAGTAGACATGTATGCAAAATGTGGAAGCATAGACAAGGCATGTGAACTATTTGACAAAATGCCTGAAAGAGATGCCATCTCATGGAATATGATGATTATGGGATATGCACAAAATGGATTTGCTGAAAAGGCTTTAGAAACTTTCAAGAAAATGCAATTAGTAGGTGTGAAGCCAAATTCCACAACCTATGCTAACATCCTCCCTTCCTGTGCCAAAATGGGAGCTTTGGAGTAGGGTATGAACATCCATCAGAGCATAATAGATGGGGGATTTTTGTCAGATATTATGGTTGGAAATGCTCTATTAGACATGTATGCAAAATTTGGAAACGTACACAAGGCACTTGAACTCTTTAAACTTGATTCCCCTGACTTGATTCCTCTTTACATAGCCCTCTGATTTAAGTAGGGTGGAGATGATTCTTCCAATCTCACAAATGTTCACAAATGATCAAACAAAAATAAGGAATCAATTCTTCAACTTTATTCTCTCAACTTGTCCCAAACATGCACCTATTAGGCTTATAGCCTCAAAACTCAACTTTTCCCAATAACTACAAGTGTAGGTTGTACAAAGACCTAACAAACATCATTTGAGGAACTCTTCAACCATAGAAACAACATACCAAAAGAACTCACAAGGCTTCTTAAGCTCAAATTGGATTTTCAATATCCTACCCCTGTTTGGGCTACTAAATTAACCCTATTTTCCAAAGGAAGTCCCACCTAAACTTCTAGTTTCCACTCAATCTCTTAGATAGTCACTAAATGTGATTCAAAACTCAAAATTTCATGACCAATTCAAGGATTTAAGTCCTCTAGGGCACTGCCCCAACAAACCCTCACTTTTTAGTTTTTCATTAAGGTATATGATATTTAATTAATAAAAATAATTCTTTCTTATTAATCTCTTAATTAATTATCAAATGCAAATTTATTTATGGTCTTTACAAGCTATATACTATATAAGATTAAGCTTATATTATAATAGTCATATTTGATGTTATTAGGACCACTTACAAATAAGTGTGGACCCCTAATAAACATTATGCTCTAGCAAAGACACTTTTGAATTTACAACAAAACTATTTAATTGATGCCCTCAAAGGTCCAATAGAACTATAATACAAGTGTAGGAAAATACAAGGAGAATTTTGATACAGTGTATAAGGTCCTCTGCTTTTCTGTTCTTTTCTTCAGTGTAATTCTTTTGAAATTTTAAAGGACAATTTATTTATTACATATATATATATATTTGTGGCCAATAAAGGGTATATTTACATTTTATTTTTTTGCATGTGAGTTACAAGGGGTTTTTGTGAACACACCCACACCATTACAACCCCCTTGCTGCCACTGTAGGTTATACCTCTCAGCATAAGATCATAAAAAACAAAATAATATCAAAAATTTTAATTTCATGAAATGTTTACCACAACCTATTTTGTCCAGTCATTGCAAAATCAACAATCTGAGATTCCAATGGTCATTTGACTTCTAGAACAAAACATGTGCCATAAATATTCGGAACCACGTTCCAGGACTTTTCTCAAAGTATGTAATTCTCTTATTAGCCATAATGACAATGAAAGTAAAGACTAACTAGAACATACCTTGTAACTTTTAGCTGCCACATAGACATGTTTGTTCATGCTATGAGCTACCAATGCAGTTTGATATGTTCCCATCATGTTTATGATACCTCCACTCTCAACCACACCATCTGCTCCAAAGAGTACCAAATCCACTTTCTCCATGGTATATGCCACAGCTGAATCAATGATAAGTTTAACAGGAACACCCACAGCAACAAGTTCCTTTGTCATCTCTATACCTGTAAGAAGCATTACTCTTTCTTTCACAGGTATGACTTTCTAATACTGAGGTATGATATAAACAAAAACTACCTGTGCTCCTCTAATATGCATGTATAGTTATACTTTTAGAAACAAAAAGCAAAGTACAGATTTGCACCTTGAGGGATATTTCTCCAAACCTTTCCCCACGTTCTATAAGGCGAGACTTGGCAGTATGAAAATCTTCATACTCCAAAGCAGATGTCCGAGTAACATATCGCATAAAAAGGTCACAACCAGCAGATAATGAAATAGAAGTCTCATCCCACAACTGGTGACGCACAACAAACAAAATATTAGATGAAATTTTACAATTAATACATAATTATCCATTTTCCTATTGTCCTTTCTAGTTATTTTGTGAAGCCTCAATTGTAGAACCAAACTTCCTTAATTTACGTTTTATGCATGGTAAGATTTATTCCTTGAAAAGATAGAATACAACTCTATGGGTTTTCCTCTGCTATCTGAAAAAGAAGAATATTGAATCTTTCAAAAGATATGGCTATCCAAATAGAAAATGATGGCTCTACGAAAACAAGAAGCTAATCTGTAGAATAATATATATAGTAAAGACAGTTATAGAATAAGCAAGAAAAACAGTTAATTGCCCCCCACATTTTTCAAATAGGTTGTTCATATCAAAACTAGTAGATTTTTGCAATACCTAGTTTCTTTTAAAATTAGAATATTCTCGTATTCATTGGAATATGATGATAAAAACATGATCATGTATAACAAAAAGAAGAAACCATGATAAAAGATTTTTTTAATTGCATATACATATGACAGACCAGTATTCCCTAGAGTGTTGAAAGCTATGCTCAAACTCAATCTATCATAACTTTGAAGGTTCCAACATCATTTTGCAAAAACACAACCTTAACACCTCTTTTTCACAAGGAAAATGCCCTGTACAACATTAGGGCAACACACATATCCTTTAAACTTGATTCCCTTGAATTTATAAGCCTTCAAGACATCTACTCTATCATTGGTGAAGGAAATCCATGGAGTCACAACCTCCTATAGAAGAAGGATTGCTTGATACATTATAAGAACTTCAAAACTGGCCCTCACTAGCCTATTACAGGTAGATTTCAGAAAACTACCAAGTTCTCACTCAAATCTTAAAGTAAGACTCTCAAAATTGATACAATGGAGAGCTATAAAATTCCTACAAAAAATGATGAAGATTTCAAATCCTCACAATGAATGTACTGGCCATACAGTGCTAGTGAAGTTTTGAAAACACAAAAATACAGTGAATTTTTTGATAAAACGTTGTTTACAGACTTGTATTTTCAATAAAATATTCAATATCCATTGTTCAAGCCTTTTCCAGGATTTTTTAAAACATTTCTCCATCAGTTACAAAGTTTAATTCAAAAGGAGGAGCATGGATTCTCCCATTACAAGCAAAAGTTGTCTTGTTGCAACTATTTTTAGCAATACTACAAAATCTGTAAAATGAATCTACCAATAACCTTAAATGGTTTGTAAATGACCTCATTGCACCTACATGCACTCAACCAACACTAAATAACCTTATTCAACCATTTACTACCATTTGACCTTGAACTCCTAAAATCTTGCATTTGCAACTTTTGGGTTTTACAACAATTTTGCAACAAAGTGCAATTTTTTTGCAATATCAAAAATATTGACTCCTAGACACCTAATTACCACCAACTTATGATTAATTGCATACTTTAATGGTCTTCAAGACCTTATATACTACAAAAATGTCTTCCTCCTAGAGCCTGCTCTTTAACAACTTGAATTGCCTAAAGTTGTTCAATGGTGCCCCTGCACCACCCTCCCTATATAGATTGGTGGATGCAACCAATGTTATCAAAATTCAACATATTCCTAGAAAGGCCAATAAATTAGTGGATCACTTATCAAATGAAGCTATTCACTCAAAATACAATGTCATGAACTTGATCTAATACATTCGTCTCTTGCAACATTTTCCACCCACAATCCAAGTCATGTTTTCTAAGGAGAGTAGGATATGAACTCAAAAGTGCAAGTAGGAAGTTTTTATGTCATTACAATTGCACTTTTACATCCCAGGTAATTTACAAACCCAATGAATTTAATAGTTTCTATAATCCAAACGGCAACAATCTTGATGTTATGAGCTTCATCAACCTCTTGATCATTTAGACCAAATAACACAGTTATTAAGAGTAAACTTAGTATCTTCACAATAGTTAGAAGTGGTTGATTCTGGATGCAAAACAGTCCCAAATGTCTCAGGGTTTCAAATCCACACTCATTTACTTTCTTAATGCACTACTTTGGCACATAAGACAAGATAGTTTCCTTGTCACTTGCACACATCATAGTGACCATGACAATAATCTTAATAGTATGGGTTCAACAAGCTCTTGATTTATTAAGACCAATCACCACACTTATTTAAGGGAAATGTCTAAGTGTTTTAAGTAGCCAATTCTTGACTTGGATTAGTTCCAAATGTGTTTTGGTTTCAAATCCATGCTCATTCATTTGGTAATTTTTTCACTTGGGTATGTAAAACAAGAATCTTGCCTTGCTTACAGCTTGCATGCATCCTAGTCATTGTGTCATATGTGATGCTTACCTCTACAATTTTTCCCTAAGTTACTCATTTTGGATATCGGTCCAGTGTGGGCAAGGTTCAACAAGGGTTCAACATTTGGCTTGTGGATTCATCCAAGACAACCTCATGAGAACTTGCAAATAATTTTAACATTTTTTCTGCATATTTTATTACAAGGTTCACAATTTTTTTAAAACCTAAATAAATCATTGGAATTCATTTGTGTCTTGCAAATAACTATGATTTATCTTGCAAAGTAGGAGAAATTGGCTTAGCAAATGAAGGCAGCAGGGTATAAAGAATCATTTATCTGCTACCATAGTGAAAATTTATCAATTGCATTTGGTTTGTTAAACATGGCCCCTGGTACAACTAATAGAGTTGTTAAGAACCTTCAAGTATGTTCTGATTGCCACACTACATCTAAATTCATCTCCAAGATTTTTGCAAGAGAAATTTGATGCAAGGGCAGATGGTCTTCAACCTATTCAACATAATTCAAGGTCAAACAAACAAATATCAGATTCATAAACTCCTTAATTGCACTCTTCACCATATAACCCTGCCCTTAGCTTGTAGGTGAGGAAACCTATTTTTCCAAAATTTTCTCACAATTTTTCTTAGCAACTATAGGGACTCTTGACATTTTTGAATACCCATTTGGGCCAACTTTAACATGTGCCAAACTCAACTAGGGTTTCTTTGGAGCAAAACACCCTAAAGCTTGATTCCACGTTGTCCCTAAAGATCAATTAGGTCTATTTTGCAAAGCAAGACTTCTCAAATCTCACAAGAAATTTTCAAAACCCACTCAGATCTTCTTGACTATCAATAAAAAAACATATTCATTAGGTCAAGTCTCCAAGTCCTCTCTATAACGTTGAACCAGCAAACCCTTAATTTCCTCCAATCTAGCTAGGGTTTATTCAAACTTTGGGTTCCACAACTCATAAAAACTTTAAAATTCCACCAACACACTTGAAAATATTTTCACACACTCAAATATCATTTCATAGTCTCCACTCACTGTATTTCTTCAAACTCCCAGTCAAAAACTCATATTTCATGCACTAAATCATTGTTTTCTTCAAAATGGTCATACACATACACTAAAAACACCTCACTTAGACTCATATCAATGCCCTACCATACTAACTCTATTTTATTATGCCCATTCCATGTAGATACAAGAGTGACAGTATGTGGAATGGGATCCTAATCCATTTTAGGGCTTGAAAACTTCAAATTTTCACCTGCCGGCCTATTACTGTGTTTTTGTCAATAAAACTTCACAAAGTTAATGAACAACCTGATTTTTGGATTCAAATGAGATCGAGAAACAATATACAATTATATCCAAGATTATTTGTGCAGTACACAACTGTACGGTCACGTACAAGTGCCTGAAAGTACAGATTTCAATACAAAACATAAAATTTTCAATCAAAATAGGGGTGTTCTTTGTTATATTTCCTTCTCAAAATGGTTCAACAACCTTCTACAATATTTTTTTGTAAATTTATTACATAAAATTTCCCTCCAAAACTTTCTATCTACCTTGCATATTCAATCTGACTCTTGAGTTCCCCAATTCTTGCAATTACATTATTGACAATTTTGTCAATTTTGACAATTTTACACATTTTACATTATTTACCCCCCAAAACATTCTAAACACCTCAAAAATGACTTAAAGAACCTTTATATGATAAAATATGACCTTATTCCTAAAATCCTTAGACTCAAACATTAAAACCTTTTACAAACCTCATATTTACATAATTTGCTCTTTTGAGCATTATTGACAACTTTGTAACATTGCTTTATAAAAATGATTTCTAAATACCTTCAAATGGCCAATGAGGCATTATTGACACACAAACGGACCATTAAATCCTAACTCAACCTAGGAATCTTCATGTTGATCAAATTCAAATGAAACCACTTGGGTGCTCCTGCACCAAAATTGTTCTAAGAGATGTAAGTCATTTCCATCACTTTAAACAAGGACAACTTTGGATGAACTAGAATAATATTATATTCGAGGGTAGAACACTATCGTCCTAAAATTACTACATTGGGGGAACTCCCCTCATAGCTCCACCAATAGACTATTAAGGTGGGGGCAATCAGTTCCATTTTTTGTAATGTGGTAAGAGTCATACAGGTAACGCTATGTTAGGATGGGGAACTCTTCTTGGAGGTTCTAAATGATTTCCCTATTTTTTATAAGATTGTGTTGGTAGTGCCACCTAGATCACAGTTGTTTGGTGGGATTCCAAACCCAGACAATGACCTGCAGTTGTGGAAATCTCATAGAGAGAAGCTACAAGCTACCATGATGATTTTTCCAAGCAAATTTATATCAGAGTCTTGCTTAGTGTGGCTTAAGACATATTTAGATGATATTCTCTTTGTAGATAGGCTTGGGGGAAAGTATTTGCTTGATCTTGTGAAAAGTGGCAAGGAACTTACAGAGAATGAGACATTGTTTAGAGAAACATTGGACAGTCTAGATGCATTTGAAGGGAGCTTGGAGTGGCTAAAAATGGTTTTTGGTTCAATTGTTGAGTTTCCATGGCAATGCGTGTGTGAGATTGTTTTGAAGCACTCAAAGAGTCTGTGGGATGAATTTTTTGAAAGCATGTTTGTTAGTAGGATGAAACAAATAATAGCTGATGGATTTGCAAATCTGTGTGAGAGAGTTAAGGTTGGAAAATTCCTTGAAGCCATAGTTACATCTCTAGAAAGTTACAAATATGTTGAAACCCATTTGCACAAATTAACTACTAGTGAGGGTTGGCTTGTCAAGAGAGGGGACCTAAAAAGTGTCAATTTACCTAGGTTGAGTTTTAGATATATGATGACAAATTATGAAGACTGGTTTGGTCGCCTTAACACTTATTTTGGAACTGAGGTTAGTCAAATAAAAGATACCATAGATGAGGGGTCCAAGAATATTCTAGAAGACCTCCTAAGTTTTCTTCATGCACATAAATCTCCTTCAAGGATAAATGATTTAACACCTTATTTGCAAGAGCAATTCTTCCATTTTATCTCAACATTGATTGCTGAGATTGAAGAACATCTTGCACATCTTTCAGAAGCTCTCTATCAAGAAATGAAAAATGAGGAGATGCCAAAAAAAATGAACAAGGAAACACTAGAACCAACAGTTATAGTGGAAAGGGTACTTTTCTTAGCAAGGCTTTTAGTTGCTCTTAGTTTTCATTTAACTTCCCTTCCACTAGTTCTTGGCTCATCTCAACTCTAGTTTGTTGAGAACAAAGCTTCAATTTCATTGAAAGGATCTTTGAATTTTAGATATTCCAATGTTGATTTTGATTACCCTCTTCTAGACAGTTCTAGAAGATAAATACTAAGAGAGGGGTTGGTTTGAAGCCTGAATCACAAGATAAAAATAATAGCACTAAATTGAATAAACTGAGAAGAACTATGCACAATCTTTGTATCAGAGCTCATAGCATGTGGATATTGTGGATAATTAAAGAGCTTTCGGGCATATAAGACTTTGGATTTTATCATTGGCACTTGTTAGAAATGATAAGGAAATTAGAGGGTCAAATAGAATACATGCAAATGTTGATTCATCAATTTTCCTATACACAAAGAATTGGTATAAACCATAATATGTGCCAAATAGATTTTTTATGTTAATTAGTATATCAAACTTAACTACTATGCCCTGAAGATTTCGAGACTAGTGAATTTATTCAAATATGTTAGTGAACCTAGTGACTCAGGTTCCACTGCACTACAAATGTTAAACCCATACCATCCCTACACTCCTTTCATTTTACTGCACATGGTTGATAGAAGAGCCACTTTTCACTTTATTATTGTTCATCCTTTTTCTTTACATGCTACTCTATTTTTTACAGTCAACTTCAAAAGTGATTTGCATGCCCTCTCAAAAAGTGGAAGCTAATTTTAAGAGTTCAAACTTTGAAATTTGTATAGACAACTCAATCTACATGTCCCTTAACATCATTTTTATAGATAAAAGTAAGTTCTCCTATGAACTATGCAATTTGATAGTGGAAACTTCAAAAATAAAAGATCACTTTTAAAATCGCATAACAGAAAAGAAAATAATAAACAAAGCTTGATTCCAAGTTCTCTATATAAATCCTTAACTTCTGCAACACAAGATTTCACAAAAGAAAATTAACACCTTCCTCCTCAAAGTTGCAGAAGGATTAATTTCTAGTGGCTAGTCATAAAGAATTTTAAATATCCAATCTATGAATCTTATAAGGTTCAACATTTAATGCTTATTTTTAAAGGTTCTGAGATAAAAAAAAATATAGTTACGATCTTTTTTCACTCTGTTATAGTTCTGCCCCTGAGGCATGCTCACTGAAACCAAAAAATGCCCATCTTGATTGTGATTTGTTTTCTTGTCTTGAATCTGTCAAAACATGTCACAATTTTTAACATCAAAATTTCCTAGGCATGAAAAGGGAATGAATTTTTATTTCTTAAAGAGTGTGCAATACATAAACTAAGAGAAGTAATACATACTTTTTATTTTGGTTGGCAAGAAAGCTTCTATTAAATTTCAAGAGGTTCTAGTGAAAAAACTAAATCATAAATAAAAGGTACCTCTGATTAGGGAATACTTTGTTCTCGCATATAATCATAATTGCACTGTAGGCTCTAATTTAGAGCTACAAAATTTTTGAAGTAAGAGGGCAAAGATCCTCACAAAATAAAGGGAAATTAACTGAACTAGCAATAAAAATTGGAACACATCAACAAACAGTGCACCTAAAAATAGATGCTAGAGTAGAGTATGCCTTGCATCAACATTTATTGTTTTTGAGTTTAGTTTCTAGATGTTGGCTTGCAGGGGTAGTCACATTTTGAAAGTTGTTCAATGAGAAACTGAAAATTTTAGTGTGTATCTGACCCGCAATAAACAACCTACCAAATCAACAAAACTGATTGTGAAAATAAAAAAACTAGTGTTCATTATCCAGTGACCATTTCAACATCTGTCTATAATTATTTGGTCTTTTTGTCGGTTACCATGAGCTCCCATTGGCATCGATTTTTGTTCAATCAATCCCTAGTTGGGGTGTTAAAAATATTTTTTGATGTATATTTGATATTTCAAGTGAAGGACATTGTTGTTGTTTATTAAATATTGTCTTTAGTTTTACAATATATCTAAATATGACATGTCCTACTTGTAGAAAATTGATTAACATGGAATTGGCTTTCACTGAATGATAGTTAAAATTTAATAATTTTTCTATATGCACAAAATTTTAAAACCTATGTTTCTTAGTTCGAACCCATTTTTGGGAGCATAGATAAATTGTCCCAATTCTTGATTATTGTCCTCGAGAATAACTAGTCTTGGTTTGATTCCTTTCTCTTCATATAATGGCTTATGATTTTGCATTTTCTTATCCTCAACCAACTCATGCCCATAATCACTGTCTACCCTCAGAGCTACTAGAGATTACTTCATCTTGTTTTTCTATTAATGGTTATACTTCCTTACCTACATGAAGTTGTCATTGAATCTCATTTTGATTATCTAATTCATGAAAGGATAGAGATTTTTGATCAAATATGGTCCAATTAAGATTATGAGAGACATTCCCCTCCTATTAAATTTTTGAGTACCTTTCCTGCATTCAAAATGTATGCTATATAATATATTTTCTTTCCCATTTGATATCCCAATATTTTTTTTGTTTTACATCAAAATTTTGTACTTGATGTTTAATATTTGCTTGTTTTTAAACAAAATGTCAAAATACAATTGCATCCCAAATAGTGATGATCTAGATGCATGATCCTACACCACAATATTTGTAAACAATAGTGAATTGATTTTAAATGATTATGTTTTCTACATTCAGTGTTGTTGTAATGACGAAAGCTCTATCTAATGCTAAAGGGGAGAAACAAATATTGGCTCTTTTTCAGGCATTGCAAGCTACCTACTTCTTGCTTGTGGTGTCATATACATTATTGGGGTCTGCATTTAGTTCCCACTTATGCAAATTTGTATTAACAGTTAATCTATTGCTACGATGTAAGTATATTCTACTACTACTTACAACTTCACTGGGATTTTGAATGGGACAGGGACTGCATATGTTATTGGGGTCTGCATTCAGTTCCCACTTATGAAAATTTGTATTGACAGTTAAGTTATTGCTACGATGTAAGTATATTCTACTATTTCTTACAACTTCATTGGGATTTTGAATGTGACAGGGACTGTTATGTTGTGGGTCTTCTATCATAAAGATTGAATACAAATGTAAGGACAGATAAAAGAAGCATATGGACAAGTAGAAGTAGATGAAGACCAAATTCATTATAGAAACTTGAAAAGCATGATGAACATGCTCCATCTGCAGGATAACCAAGCTTGAAGTGTAGAAGGAAAGATAAAAAAGAATGGATCATATGGCCTGATCACGTATAGATTTGAAAAGTAAAATTCACTGAAACCATGGAAAGTGACTTACCACAAGATTCTGCACAAAATGTGTCCAATGCAAAAAAATGGGTAGAAGTTGCAATCCAAAATCAGGCACTTTCACTTCTCCATTTTGGCGGGCTACCTTGAAAATACTTCTCCATTTTAGCAGGTTATGCGACTCACTTCTCCATTTTGGCGGGCATTGAAAATAAGGTCTTGAGGAAGGTTTTAGAGTATGTTTATTAAAATGAAAATTATGGCCAAGATTTTAATAATGAGCACATTTTGACATGTTATATATATATATATA